>CM043112.1:25866290-26214774 GCA_023701765.1 Hylyphantes graminicola
ACAATGCGAGATGCAGCGGTGCTGTAATCTCCCCACAAACTCAAGATCGCTCTCCAGGCACTGTACAGCGGTATGCATTTTCAAAAAAGCCCAGGGAAGTTTAGTCAAAGAATGGAAAAGAGGCGAGAGAGAAAAAGAAATTTGAGGCGACAAAAGAGGGCAAAATGCAAAAGGAAGCTTTTCGTGGCGAGAGACACAAGTTACGGACCGACTGCTCAAAAACCAGATATGGCTGTAAGGGATTTTGCAGAAAAGCAAGAAATATTTTTAGCTTCGCTAGACCTTGCAGCAGAAGAGCGAGAATCACTCCAAACCGCAACAATCGGGCAGAAATAACTGTCCGATGTGGAAAAGAAGAAAGAAGGGAAGAGAAAGAGACTAACGGCTCCGAGTTTGGGGGGGTCATCTGCCGTCGCCGTAACTGCCGTACACTGGATTGCCAGTCAATTATCAAGGCAAAACTCTACAGCCACTTTGATACTTCAGACCCATGAAGTATGGCCCGGGCCCACGAAGAAGACGCTCTTCGAGATTTGCAGGAGGCGATCGGGCCAGGACATCCGTCCATGTGGATTGTTCGTCGACAAGAGCATGCCCTTTCTAGGAGCCTCGCCTGACGGACTAACTGGCACCGACGGGCGCGTGGCGGGCGGCGGGGGGGACGGTGGGGGGGGGGGACATTGTCGAGGTCAAATGCCCAGCCTCCTGCGAAAATTTGACTCCCGAAGAAGCCGTGTCGACTAAGAAATTTAATTTCTGGATCGTCAATAAAAAGGGAGAAATAATAGTCAATAAAAAACATAAATATTTTTACCAAGTTCAGGGGCAACTACAAGTAGCCGAGAAGAATTATTGTTATTTTGCTATGTGGACAAAAAAAGGCATAAAGGTGGAGAAAATTCCACGGGACAAAGTATTTTTTTCTGACCACATGAAACCCCAACTAAGTGCATTTTACCACGATTGCCTCTTACCGGAACTAATTGATCCGAGATATCCACGATCCATGACAATTCGAAATCCACCCTCAATATTAGATGCCCAGAAAAAGCGAAGAGAAAAAAATTTATCGAAAACTAAATAATATTACAAAATATGAAAACAGTAAATAATTTCAATATAAAATTCTACATAATATAAATCAAACTAATTTAATATTAAAGAAATGTCTAAAAATCAATCGCCATATCTGCATGCTTCATATGCTTTACTATCTGCATTGTACCAATAATATTTGTTTTTTGCTGCGAAATGTATATTATGCTTATTTTTATTGTCAAAACCAGAATTCTATACATATATATATTTTAAATTTAACCTATACACTGCTTTATATTGCTCCATTATAAACTTTATTCGTTTTATTGACCTTCTTGTGTATTATTATTTTTTCTGGTTGTATGTTCAAATCGATATAAGTTATATATTTGCTTACCTATATGCCTTGCATTGTAAAAGTATTATTTTGGACTAAACTGTATATATTTCTTGTTTGTAACTGCACTTTAGTATAATGTATTCGGGATTCTTATTTGTACATTTTGTGTCATGTATATTTACCATTGAAACGCTTATTGTTCTCCTCAAAAAATGACTGCTTTATATTGCTCCCTATTATAAATTTGGCTTATTCGTTTTAATGACCCTTTTGTGTATATTTGTTCTCGTTGTATGTTCAAATCTATATTTGGTATATATTTACTTACCTAATGTCTTGCATTGTAAATGTATTATTGTGGACTAAAATGTATATATTTCTTGTTTTGTAACTGCACTTTAGTGTAATGTGTTCGGGATTCTCATTTGTACATTTTGTGTAATGGATATTTACCATTGAAACGCTTATTGTTCTCCTCAAAAAATGACTGCTTTATATTGCTCCCTATTATAAATTTGGCTTATTCGTTTTGATGACCCTTTTATGTATATTTGTTCTCGTTGTATGTTCAAATCGATATTTGGTATATATTTACTTACCTAATGTCTTGCATTGTAAATGTATTATTGTGGACTAAAATGTATATATTTCTTGTTTTGTAACTGCACTTTAGTGTAATGTGTTCGGGACTCTTATTTGTACATTTTGTGTAATGGATATTTACCATTGAAACGCTTATTGTTCTCCTCAAAAAATGACTGCTTTATATTGCTCCCTATTATAAATTTGCCTTATTCGTTTTAATGACCCTTTTGTGTATATTTGTACTCGTTGTATGTTCAAAACGATATTTGATATATATTTACTTACCTATATTCCTTGAATTGTAAAAGTATTATTGTGTTGAACTAAAATGTATATATATTTCTTGTTTTGTAACTGCACTTTAGTGTAATGTGTTCGGGATTCTCATTTGTACATTTTGTGTAATGGATATTTACCATTGAAACGCTTATTGTTCTCCTCAAAAAATGACTGCTTTATATTGCTCCCTATTATAAATTTGGCTTATTCGTTTTAATGACCCTTTTGTGTATATTTGTTCTCGTTGTATGTTCAAATCGATATTTGGTATATATTTACTTACCTAATGTCTTGCATTGTAAATGTATTATTGTGGACTAAAATGTATATATTTCTTGTTTTGTAACTGCACTTTAGTGTAATGTGTTCGGGATTCTTATTTGTACATTTTGTGTAATGGATATTTACCATTGAAACGCTTATTGTTCTCCTCAAAAAATGACTGCTTTATATTGCTCCCTATTATAAATTTGCCTTATTAGTTTTAACGACCCTTTTGTGTATATTTGTACTCGTTGTATGTTCAAAACGATATTTGATATATATTTACTTACCTATATTCCTTGAATTGTAAAAGTATTATTGTGTTGAACTAAAATGTATATATATTTCTTGTTTTGTAACTGCACTTTAGTTTAATGTGTTCGAGATTCTTATTTGTACATTTTGTGTAATAGATATTTACCATTGAAACGCTTATTGTTCTCTTCAAAAAATGACTGCTTTATACTGCTCCGTTATAAATTTGGCTTATTTATTTTAATGACAATTTTGTGTATTATATTCGCTCATTTTGTATGCTCAAATCAATATTTTCTACATTTATAGAGCTAATTAGCTATCCTATCTGCATGATTAGCATTGTAAAGGTGTTATTGTGGACTAAAATGTATAAATTTTCTTTTGTTTTGTAATTTTGTATTGCACCCTACTATAAAGTTTTGAAGATTTTTATTTGCATGCATTTTGTGTAAATAGATAAATAACTTGATATTTAAAAAAGGTTCTGAAACAAAATCATGGTTCCAAAATAAAGATCCCAATAAATCATTATAAGAAAAAATATATAGATCACATATAAATTATTATATCTATTAGTTTTTCATTTATTCTGTACCATGTTCCTGATAAAGCATATAACAAATATCTAGATTTCTTTTTGTAAAATATTTTATTTTTCCCATGTCATAAATGCGTAATATTTATAAGTCACAATTTAAACTGCTGCTGATAATGCTGCTTCATCAAAAATGTTACTTTCTTACATTACATTAAACTTGATTATTTTTAAATGAACCTTATTTATATATTTTTTTTATATGATATGGCTTACTGTTCGATAAACGAATTGTTTTTGCTGAAATTTATTAATTTATACCATGCTTTTTCTCATATTACAATTAATAAATATATTCATATCAAACTGTGTCGATTATAACTTGTTATTTGATTCCTTTTTTATAAAAAGATAATTAGCTAATAATGTAAATAGATTTTGAGTGATGCAATGATTTTTGTTTTGCTGCTGTTTTCTTCCCTTGTACAAAAGGACTTGGAAGTAATATTTATTATTAGCTGTGAAATAAATATTACTACTATTATTTGCAAAACCAATTTTATTTTAAAATTGTATACTGTTTAGCTGTTCAACCGAGCTTCCTTAGCTAAAAATATTAATGTCAAAACTTGCTCTTATCAGACTTTTTTTTTTAATCACACCTTTAAATGTTTTCTTATTTACTGTAATTGTTCGCTAATGATAATCTGCTGATGATGAGCCTAATCCATCTAGCAATTTGAGCAATTATCAATATCGTACACAAATATCTACAGCCTTTCAAGCAGTTTTCACCCCCCCCCCCCGTCAAAATATCATTTTTATGATCATTTTTATTTTGTTTTGCTCATTCTTCAAATACACGAAAAAACTACCCACTAGAGACCCACGATGAAAAGCGACTGACACCGAAGTTACCAAATCGCTGACTCTACTTTTGGAAAAGAACAGGTTCTGTTATCTAGTTCGGTTGCTTGAAGGGAAGATAGGTGAAATGGCCAGATCATTGAATAATGGAGACCAGATGTGTTCCCTCCAGACAAGTAACCCCTCACTTTCTTAGAATCGGAGGGGTTGAAACCCCCCTTGTTCACTTGTGTGTTTGATTGACGTAGTCAATCTTGAATTGCTGATACGGCGTTGGCTGGATTTGGAGTAGGTTGTGTCTTAGTGAGGTGATTAAGCTCCACCCTCTGAAAGTCGGTTTCTGCTAGAATTTGGTGATATCTTAGTTTCGAGATCACTATATAGCCATCTTAATTATGCAAAATCTGAGAGCCGGAACTCTTGTGCTTAAAGTGAATTTCAAATCAATGTATTGCATTTTCTATCAAGAATAATTTTTTTATAAAGGCTATTTTTTTTTACAAAGATATACTGTATGTATACCAGAGTAAAATTAACTATGCATTTTAAATAGAAAACACAATTTTTGATAAAACTTAGACTAAGAATTTATAGTTAAGAGTGCTTAAAATTTCATTAGTGTTAAAATCCCCACATGCAAAAATTTCATTTTAAATCAGCTATGAATAGCCTAGTAGTAAATTCAATTTCATGAAATTATTCTACAAATAGAATTTTTTGGGTTTTGCAGTTAGATTTCTTAGAATTTAATAATTTTCTATAAAGTCTCTAACAATTTGCCCAGGTTTCTGAAAATAAAAAATTCTCTGCCTTTTCCAGGATTTCCAGATGGGTAGACAATCCGGTTAAATTAAAACTCTATTTTGAAAATTGAAAATGAAAGTAATATGAATGGTACACTAATATTACACAAGTACAGAATACAGTTGGTAAAAAATAAATTATTACACTAGTAGTTTTAGTAGTTATTACACAATTTTTAAACTGTTCTTTTTTTAGCTAAATGAGCAGGAAACAAAATAGACATCTCAACGCAATTTTTAACAATTAAATAGGTCTTCTGCAAACCATTTTTTAGATATGATTCTAAAAAATGAAAGAGCAAATTGCCTTTAACTAAGGTCAATAAAAGGTGACCAGTTACTAAAAATAATGATTAAAAATTATAAGCAGCCAAAGCCAACAATCCTTCGACCAGGCAATATCATAAGGTAAACCCTAAACTGGCATGGGATTAACTACCGAGGCTGAAGCCTTGTGTAAAATGTTCACATACAGGTCGGCAGAATTACTTTTGCCAAGAAAATACTTTAGTGGACATAACATCACATACTGCTGAAGGCTTAAGATGCAGATGGTGGTTAATAAAAATTGTTAAAATCACCTTTTAAAAAATCAAATGAAACTATTTTTTATGAGCAACTAAAAACTAATAGTAAACATTTCATGCTTGAGCGCACTTAAGGAACTTCGTCTTATGCGTCCTGATAATGTTAGAAAATTGGGAAATCTGTAACTAAATGCATTAACTCTGCAATTGTTCAATTTTTAGAAGTTCTGTATAGCATACAGTATGTATCCAGTTAAGTATACAAAGGCTTCTGGCCTTGATATTTATAATTTTTAATAGATATTTTTTCAACACTAATAATACTTATAAATGAATTTGTGTAGTGAATTAAGCACAAGTATATGTATTTGTACCAGTATTAATTTTTAAAACAATATTTGATTACATAGACATAATTTTAAATAATTAATAACTTAATTTTGGATATTTACCCAGAGTAAGGGTACGAGCCAATTTATAAATACAAATCCAATTGCATCACTAATTTTTACTAAGGCGTTTTTCATTTTTTTTTTTTAATGAAAGCATTTTTTCTTCAATGGTTTACAGAAATTTTTGTGGGTTCTCTTCTTAAAAATTAAATGCAATGCAAATCTATACTTAAACTCATTATATAAAAAAGCCTGATGAGGAAATTGCAAAGCAATATCTAGTAGTGCATTCCAATTTGACATTCATAAAGTACATAAATTTTTTTACTAGAATGAGACATCAAACTCAAGATGATATGAGACTTTAATTTATACTCACTTTCCCTGGCGTTTATTCCGGAAATTGGGATACTTCACATGATTCCTGCCTCCATCCCTCGTATATAGGTGTATTTGATTTTTCTCTTCAAATTTCAAAATTTCCTCCTTCAAAAGGTCCCGAATGTAGAAAAACCTCTCTGAAACGCAGACACATCCATCTAGGAAGAATAATAAAAACATTTAATAAATACTGAAAATAAATGAAATAATTATAGGGACTGAATTTAAACACACTTAAAATTAAGGCATATGATTGAACAAATAAAAAAACTATCCGTGTGAAGATAGCTATACAGAATTTAAAAATCTATGTATCTTTATATGAATTTATAATTCTCTCTACATATATATTTTTATTAAATAAAATTTCTATGCACTAAGATAAGCAAACATAATAATTTTGCTTTTGTACTTTAAAAATTGAAAATAAAAACTAAAATTATGTGGAAAATGCAATAGTTTTTACACTAAATTTAAGTAATTAGATCATTATTATATATAGATAATTAATACAATAACGAACAAATTTTCAATTTGGAAAAGAAAAACAATTAAAATCGCTATGAAAATGTATGCTAAAACTATTTAGCAAATGTAATAGTGTTTAAAAACCTTAATTTAAATAATTAGATCGAATTAATATATACAGATTATGGACAATAAATTGAAACATTTTACAGTGTGAAACAATAAGAACAAAAGAAAGCCAGTCAAAATCGCTATGAAAATAAAAACTAAAATTATTGAAACTAAATAGTTTTTATACTTAATTTGAACAATTAGATTGAATTAATATACAGATTATAAACAGTAAATGGATAAATTATACCATGTGAAACAATAATACAAAAGAAAGCCAGTGAAAATCGCTATGGAATTTAAAACTAAAATTATTGAAACTAAATAGTTTTTTAACACTTAATTTGAATAATTAGAACGAATTATTATACAGATTACGGACAATAAATGGATACATTTTACAACATGAAACAATAAAACAAAAGAAAGCCAGTGAAAATTACTATGAAATTAAAAACTAAAATTATTGGAACTACTAAAAAGTTTTTTATACTTAATTTGACGAATTAGATCAAATTAATATACAGATTATGAACAGTAAATGGATAAATTATGCCATGTGAAACCATAAAACAAAAGAAAGCCAGTGAAAATCGCTACGAAATTAAAAACTAAAATTATTGAAACTACTAAATAGTTTTTTTTTACTTAATTTGACTAATTAGATCGAATTAATATACAGATTATGGACAATAAATGGATACATTTTGCAACATGAACAATAAAACAAAAGAAAGCCAGTAAAAATCACTATGAAAAAAAACCCCTAAAATTATTGAAACTACTATAAATAGCTTTTGATACTTAATTTGACAAATTAGATTGAATTAATATGCAGATTATGAACAGTAAATGGATAAATTAATTATACCATGCGAAACATTTATAACAATAGAAAGTCAGTCAAAATCGCTATGAAAATACAAAATAAAATAATTCAGCAAATTCAATATTTTGTTGAAAACTTAATTTAAATAATTTTTAAAATTATTGGTTTAAATTATAAGAAAAGAGTATAAAAAATATATTTACCTTTCAATCAACACACACAAAGATTTGGCGTCTTTCGATGTTGACTAAATTTCATTGGCGTCTTTGGATGTAGGCTAAATTTCAGTTGGCGTTAGTAGTTGGCTACATTTCTGTCGCAAACATAAACAACAATATTTATGTCGGTATGTCGGCAAAATAGACACTTCGGTTCCTGCAGATTGGAGCTTGTTTTGACTTTCTGGTTTGGAACTTTTTACTTTTTTTAAAACACTTTCTGGTTTTGAGCATTTATCAATTTCTGGAAGAGCTAAAGGTAAACTGAAGTGAGTCGATAAAATGGGCAATGATTCTTGCGTAATCAAAACAAAAACAAACATCTAATAGTTTAAAATTTCATCTGTTTAATAGTTAATTTTTTTCAAAATATTTTCTATAATGGCGAGTCAAGAGAGATTTGAGTGTGTTGATTCAAATCAAAGCCAATGCAATAGAACTTATTTCTTCGTCAATTTTGAAAACGAAGTGCAAGTCGTATTTAATAATATAAGCAAGTTGTCAGAAGTAGCCTGTGTTACAGTAACTATTATGAAAGGCAGCATTTATTTAAAAGGCGACTATTTCATTTCTCTTAAGAGTGCGAATTGTTTACAGTTGAACTGCAACCAACTCTTAGAAAAACTGAAGGCGATTTCCTGTGTCCTAAGCGTGGAAGTCGACTCAAAATTTAATTTGGTGTTTTGCTTGGACAGGAGTCTAGTGTATAAAATGGCACTTATGGAAGTCTTCAAGTACGGAGATTCATACGGTATGACGACTTTGAATAAGTCTGCCTTAATAATGATTGACGATCAAGAATCCAGAAGCTTCTATCGCCAAAGAAATAAATTTTTAGCTGAGCATATCACCTCCATATTATCTTTAAACAAAATTAAGGTTTTCAATTATAGCTTCCAACCTTCCTTGAAATGCCAATCGACCCAAAACTGTACCGAAAAGTGTTCTGTCCTAATGGAAGAACTATTGGCGGATGTTGAATCTAGCGAATGGAGATCCGACTCCCATCCAGACACTGCTCTAGATGCCGGAAAATACCTGGTTTGCAAGGGACTTTTAGATAAGTACGGAAAAGCCATTGAGATTATTATCCCGACCAAAGATAACCTAAACCGGATATGCATGATGAAGCACTTCATAGAAGAACACATCGGCGAAGTACCAGACTTCATTCTACACATCGCCTCTCAAGGGCAGAACCGGAACTTTTACAGATCAGGGATCTTGCTGAGCATGTTGGTCAACGACCAAATCAACCAGGTTTATATTTTCAACCAAAGTGTGCAGTACAAAAGTGCTGAAGAGATTGATGCCGAGGCTTTTGTAGATGAACACAGGCGTGAGATCGTGCAAGCCACAATGCACAAGTACGATTCCTACAAACCTGGTGACATAACCTGGACAAAGAGAATCGAAGCCTTAACAGACACAGCTGTCATGTTCGAATACCTCAAACAGAACCACAGCAGCGTTTTAAGTCTCAAGTCCCCCTCCCCGAGCGAGAAGAATTTCGGGGTTTTCGCCCAATACAACTTTGCCCGACTTTCGAACCTTTTCAAGAACTTTGAGGAGAAAGTCGCTGAAGGTTTCTATCACCCACTCCCACCGATCGAGGAGATCGATTTCAATCTCCTGAAACTCGAGGAGGAATGGAATTTGTTCCATTATGTCCTATCGTTTCCGAAATTGGTGCAAAACCTCGTCAAGTCTCTGTTGCCGGAAGAGGGTAAAAAGTTCCATGGTCGCCTGAACAGGGTCTGTGTCATGCTTCAGGAGTTGTGCCAGTTGTTGAGCTTGTACTACAGCAGAATTAGGATTTTGTCGGGTCAGCAACCCCATTTGCAGGAGACTATGAATGCTAGGCTGTGGTTGCTGAAAGGTGTTCATCAGATATTTAAGAATTCATTTTTGATGTTAAATGTTGAGGGACTAGACCTAATGTAGTATTGTTTAACAATTTAGGTATAATAAAAGAGGTTTCTCACGTGTCTGAAATTTATTTATTTGGTTCATATATCCCCTTTAACTTTTTGAGGCATAAAGACATATCAACCCATTTTCTGACAAGTCTTCCAGCTACATAATTTTTATAAATACATTTTAAAGAATGAAATTTGTTCCATTATGTCCTGTTGTTTCCGAAATTGGTGCAAAACCTTGTCACGTCTCTGCTGCTGGAAGAAGGTAAAAAGTAGCATAGTCAGCTTAACAGTCTGCAGCACTGCTGTAGGCAGATAAACTGCAGCTACTATCCAAATGACTAGGTACTCTAACCTATAAAAAAACATACAGAAAAGACTAATTATTTTCGAGCAAAAATCGTCTAATTCATTGTTGTGGTTACTGCAGTTTACCCGCCCACAGTAGATAATGGTTTAAGATCTGTGCCAGTTGTTCCATAGCATAGGTATAATAAAAAAGGTTTTTCGCAGGTCTCTGTCTTAAAGTAATTGGGATATTTTATTCTTTTGAGAGAAACTAATCAACTGGTCACCTGTCTTACTGGTTTTTCATCAACACAATATTTTAAGTCAGGAGGAGTCATTTATAAGTCCTTTACAGAAATATATTTAAAGAAATTAAACTTCTTAGTTTAAAATTTTATTATCCATTTAAAAAAAAAATGCAACAAGGACTTGTTAAGAAATATCTAGTTAATTCTGACTCTCACAATTAGAGTACTTTCAGGTTAAAACCATTTTTTTTTTTGATGTGAATATTATTCCTTGTTAAAAGTTGCTCACTCAACTCTTAGAGGATAATTTACCATGGCATAGATGTTACCTATTCAGGCAAAGAGTAATTATCTGCAAGTTTATTCAAATGAACTTGTATGTTGATTTGGTGAATAACAAAGCTTATTGACATTTAAATATATTTTATTTTGTACAGTACTTTCGTTGTAACTTCAACAATACGCAATAGCATTATTTGCATCAGGCAAACATACATGACTGATTAACATACACTTATATATTTTTCAATAAACACTTAAATTAAATTTTAACAATCTATAAATAGAAATATACAACCTTAAGTGATAGAAGAAATAACATTGTGAAGAAATAGATTATTATTCTTTTCGAATGTTTTTTTTTATATGTCGTAATAAAACTTGTTGTTTTTACGACTGAAAGAAAGTTCTAAACAATTATGTTAGATTTTTTGTACTATTTGTATAGCTAAATGGTAAAAGGTCTTGTCCATAGAGAATTTCCCACAAAAACATTTTCCATTTTTCACAATTTAAACTCTATACTGTAGTTAACCTGTCCACGACAGATAACATCAATCGATATATAATTATATGTATTGATGTTGGGAAATGCTTTTAAAACAGTTTTATACACTTATTACTAACAACAATTTTAAATAAACAAGGTAAATAGTAGCACCTTCATTTAGAATGGAGAATATATTACAAAGTAACAACATCATAAAAGTGTTAAGATTTATTAAAATTCTATACAATGAGTATTAAATAACAGGAAGATTTCTTTAGGAAGAAGTAAAATTGTACAATCTGGTTCAATCCCTCCCACTCAACTGGCAAAACACTTTTAAATAGTATAGTTTTTGTACAATCAGGGTTCACAATAACTTTAGTTTTTTTTTCTATGACACTTTCAACTCTTAAGGGGATCGGACACCCCCATTCCCAGTCCTCCTTCGATCGGGCTTGCTAATGGTAAGTCTATGGGGGAAAAAATGGTTTTTGTTCCAAAAAAAAGCAATGAAATTATAGGAATATTTTGATGCGGTTTTTTTAAAATTCATAAGACTCCAATAAAGTTGTGCTTATATAGGTTATTTTTTAAAAAAACATTATTTACTTTTTTTAAAATCTAAATTTTTACTTTTAAAAAAAGGTAAATAATGTTTTTTTTTAAAAAATAACCTCTAAAAACACAACTTTATTGGAGTCTTATGAATTGAAAAAAAATGCATCAAAATATTCCTATAATTTTATTGCTTTTTTTGGAACAAAAACCAATTTTTTCCCATAGACTTACCATTACCCAGCCCGATCGAAGGAGGACCGGTTATGGGGGTGATGAGCCGCCTTAACGTTTTGAACTTTAGGGATGGTAAAGTACAGATTTTCATTATTTCTAAACTTGAGCATTGATCAAATTTCCAAAGCTTTGTTCCATGAGTCAAGTCTTTTTTTATGCTCTGTTTTATAGCTTATTTTATCTTTTTATAGAGGTGCAAGCCTTTTACTTCCAAATTTCTTGTTGAAAAGTCTGCTCTCACAAAACAAGTCTAGTTTCTACTCATAGTCTGATACACTGTACATAAGTCACTAGTGTTAAATATATAACTTTGTACTATACACAGTGGTTAGATAAAATCCACAAAAGTTATGATAAGTTTCTGTCCGGATGTCAAGATTGTGCAGGTTTTTAGGTCAGAGAATCACCAATTGGATTTTTCACTTTTAAAATATGCAGAGGAATATTCAAACAAAACTTTTAAAAACTGTATTTTCAACAAAATATACAAAAAAAAAAACACCTAAAAAGTATTAAACAGGATTGTAAAATTAAATTACTTTTTAAATATGTTTTAAGCATTTGTATTATTAACAAAATAAGATAACATTTCAGTATTTTTATTTCTGCACTTCTGGGTGGATTTCTATCAACAATTATTACATCTATTTAACAAGTATTAAATATATTAATTTATTAAAATACAAGTTTATTTATACCTATATAACTAATTACTACATCTTAACTCATTTCTTTTAACAAGACTTTTATGTGACTCATTCATCAATTCAAGCTCATTTAAAATATTTGATTGTAGATTTAAAATACCTAAGTTGTTAAAAATATTTTCATTTGAAAATACATTAGACTTAGTTTTACTACATTTAGATTTTTCAAAGAATATTTTGATCTAGAAATAATTTTTATAAAAATATTAATCTATAAATAGTTAAATGGAGTGTTTAATACAAATGTCTACTTCTATCATATATGAAATACCGAAAAACACCTTTACATTAAGTTTTATTTAAAAAATAAAATTTTGTGTAACCCCTTACTACTGTCCCATATTATTTTAATAACAAAATAAGAGTACAGGGGAAGAACCACTTGATTTTTTAGGAGTTTTACCTTATGTGTCTGCTTGGCGGACATTGGCGACAGGAAACCGGTTTTCCTTTTGGTTCTTCATTCGCGGTACAAACATGTTACTCGTTTCCACTTACCTCTGGCCTGAATCAGGGTTGCCACGAAAGAAAAACAAAGCGAGTAACTGGTTTCTTTACACCAGTTTAGGCGATTTCTCGCTATCATTGCCAAAGAGGCCTATTGAGGGAAGCCATCTACGAAATCAAGTGGTTTTTCCCTTGTACTCTTCAAATATAAAGTACACATAAGATTAAATTTGTTCAAGATCTTGGACGAATAAAATTAGGTTCATTCAAATGTACAGGGTGACGCAAATAAAAGTGGCCCGTCTTAGAAGTAGGGATAAGACAGGAAATGCTGCATAGTCGAAAACCAATGTAAAAACAGGTTTGTCACATGAAGCCATTGATTGCTTAAAAAAAAACCCGAACAAGCGCTTGGCTAATTATTCGCCGGTAACTACGTCATCTTCACCTGTGTACTGATCTAATCCATGCACATTTACTCAGTTCGCAACTAACATCTGAACTTGCCAGTAGAAGATGTGCAACTATAGCTAGTAACATTCAATGAAATAAAAACTGGTTTGACCAACCAAATTGAATAGACTTGGCAATTATAACTATAAGCTTATTTGTACTAACTTTTGAAAGTAGTCTTTCAAACATTTTAGGAAATTCTTTCAGTAACCAAAAGGTTAATAAATCTCAGCCAAAGGGTGGGAGATAAGTAAATCAGAACAAAACGGAATTTTAAAATTATTAATCAATTTGATTCAATAATATGGTGTACTTTCGATGAAAATTGTGATTATGCTTAGTGTCATTAACTTCGATTGAAAGGTTGATTCTATTAAAGAGTGCTTGTAGAATAACAATAACATAAAGAAGGTGAAACAATAAAGTGTAACACTAATTTCAGTACACCATGAACATAAATAAAAATTTTATACAACAGTAAATACTATAATACAATGAATGCATTTAAATGGAACAGGTCATTTTAGGTCAAATCCAAGTTTAAAAATTTTGAGATAGTTTTTCCTTGGTAAAAAAAAGTTGCACAGATTGTAGAAATACTGTGTACAGCTCAAGAATACACAGTTGGCATTGTTAGAACTAAAGATTTGTCACCAAACAATGAAAACATTTGGATAAGGTTAATTATTACGGTTAACTATTGCTTCACTTTAACTATTATGCAATAACTAACCTTCCTATCTTGTGTTTAGTTGTGCAAAATAGTGCACAATGGAGAAGTTCTAAACACTAAAAAAATGCACTTTAAGGGAAAGAGTAAATAGCTCATTTAATTATGTTTTTGAATGCAACTTATTATAACATAACTCCTTGTTAATTAACAACAATTACATATTTATTAATAATTTACACTTGACATTGATATATATTTCAAAACATGAATCATTGTCGGCAAAATGCAATAGTCAACACATAAAAACAATGATGTAAGAGAAAACTTGCATGCATGTGAACTTTAAACAATGAAACATATATTCCAACAATATTTTCCTCTTTGTTTCAGCAATAAAAGAACCTTATAAACTTTGATTTACATTAAACAAGAAAGAAGTTATCATCAAAGTGCTTTTTTTGTAAAACAAATATATAGAATATTAAACAAAAATAGATTAGTTTCAACACAATAATTTGTATTGGCTTTATAATCAACTAAAATTTCACAATGGAATTTTTGTTAATTTTTAAAAAATATAGTAATTGCTTCACGAACATGAAGGAACTGATGAACACATTAAGATGTTAAAATAAAAGCTAAATACTTAAAAAATAGCATGCCTCTAAAAACACAAACTTAACTTTTTCTGTGCCAATAAAATATAAGCTTTAAAAAATATCCAAAAACTATTTTCAAGCCTTTAGTTTTTTGGAAGAGCTGTCGGTACTATTAAACCTTTTGACATTAAGAATAGTCAGTGTTTTACTGGCTTAAACAATTAAACCATAGTTAGTGATATATTATATCTATAGAATCTTGCATTAAGTCAATTGAAGACCTTAGTGGAAAAATGTGCTAAGTGTCATTTTTGAAAAAATTGAGATTTTTGTGTCAATGGACATATTACAAACTTCTTTAACGATAATAAGCCTCTCCTTTTACATAAATTTAATGTTAGTACATTTTTTCTGCTTTTCAAGTGCTGTTTTCAACAGATCTGAGTGCAAACGAGAAACTTTGAAGCTCATTTTCACCTTTTTGTCACTTAGCACAATCTTCCATTAAGTTCTTCAATTTATATTGATCCCTGAGCATATTTGCTTTTCTGAAAATACAAATTTAAAATTTTATAGTTCATCCTTCTAGACTAGTTGATACATGGTTTACGTGATTTGGTAATAGATGCTTTTTGACAAGGGTTTCCAGCTTTTTCCTTGCAGTGATTTCCTCCAACAAGGCTTTGTTAAGAGAAGATACTTCCTAATAAAACATATATAAAAAGTAAAGTAGTTTAGTGTCTGTAGTAAAAAAAAAGTTCTTACATGTTTAAAAAACTCAAATATTTACAATTGCTAGAGCTTTGCAATTTTAGGATCAATGTATAGAATTTTTGCAACATTCAAGATCTTTCCAATTTTTGATTTTTAAATCATTTTTTTTAAAAAGATCTTTGGAAACAACCTTAAATTTTTTTATTAATATTTAAAATAAAACTAGCAGCGATAACTGAAACTAAATTTTCTTTGAAGTCACAAAATTGTCGTATTTTGCAACTAGCAACAGTTAATTTTGAACCCTGGCTAAGAGGGGGCTGACTGTATATTTATTTTGAAAATTAAAGTGTGTTCATTTGAAAAAAAAAATAGTTTTTTTTGAAAAAAAAAAAAAAACAGCCAACATGGGAAGTTAATAAATTATAAATATTTAATCAGATTATACTTAAATAATAATAAAAATATTGAATATTGTCTTACCCCTTTTAATTCTTGAATTTGATCTTTAAGCATGTAAACAGTATCTACGAGTGTTCTGAAATGAAAATTGAAGAGAATATATGAAGCACATGAGAAATACAGTAAACTCCCGATTATCCGCGGGCCAATATCCTCCCATTTTTTAGTTCAAATATAAAAATAAAAACGGGACAAATGAATTATATTTTGTTTCAAAACTTTTTGGAAGAATGCATTCCAAGAACAACAAAATCCTTTCTAGAACGACGAACACATTCAAAGAACGACGAATACATTTAACAAGAACAACGACTGTATTAAAATAAGAATGATTAAAGAAAACCTGGTGTTCGGCCAGGTGCACATCACGAACATGTTTTTTGTCAAAAAGCGTCACTTGTAAAATTAACTGCACGCCATTTTAATTGAATTGCATTATGTGATTTCGATACTAAAGAAACTTTATAAAAACTATACTTTATAAAAAAAACTTTTACTTTATAAAAAGTTGCCTTGTCAATTTAAGACGAACTCATTAAAAAAACTGAAACAGATCCTCTAAAAATCAAAGCTGCTTGCTGTATGGCATAAACGAAACGACAGTAATAGACATTTTGAAGTAAGTTAATTTGCACATGCTATATACGATTACCGTAATTTACTTAATAAACCCAGAAGAAATTTTGTTTACAGACATTTTTTTCATTTTTTGCGGATTATCCACGAATTCGCTTATCCACGGAAGCCGCGCCACTTAATTCCGCGGATAATCGGGAGTTTACTGTATATAATAACATGAAAATATAATAATAATATCATAACAAATGCCAATTTGGGTATATGTTACAGAAGTAATATCAAAAATATGTAATTTGCCTCAATCTTCCTATTAAAAAAATTTAATAAATAAAATATAGTCACTTTTCACGAATTTCGGTTCCATCTTCACCAAAACCATCAATTATAATTTTGTCTTCTTGGAAGTTGAGTCGAGGGGGTGCACTAGCTGTTGCTGCAAAAATAATAACAATTGTTTAAGACAAAGCAGGTTAACTTTTGTTGTTAATTATTTTTAAAAGCATCAAATTAATTTAATGCATCAGATATATAGTAAACAGGAAATTTCGTTGTTATTCCTTGCATTTATATGGGTAATTTTCAATTATGTGATAAAAATAATATAAATTTGATTTTTTTTAAAAAATTCATAGCTGAATTTTCCTTATTGCTTCAATAATAATAAAATATTGAAATTTCTCTTCATGTAATGAATTATTAATATCTGACAAGTTTTTAAATAATTTGATTGCATATAAGTACTCTTTTTTTCTCTAAATTAAAACAACATTTTTGCTTTTCTCTGCAGCACTAATTATCCGATAGTCCAAATTTTCACAGACATTTATTTTTAATTCTTAGCTATCTTTTGCTTTAATACAATAATAATAAAAGGTATAACTTTTCCTTAACCCTTTCAGTCCCAAGGACAATTTGGCAGCATCATTTTAGATTTTTTTTTTCTGATCGTCTATAGCCATTTATGATATTAAAAAAGCACATCATTCAATTCTTCACACTTTTTTTCCTATTAATAACAATAGCTGTCAGCCCTATCATTAAAAAAAAATTATGATTAGAAACATGATGCCAAATAGCATCACTGGGACTGAAAGGATTAAGTAAATATTAATTGTAGTTTCTTTTAAATACTATAAAACATTGCATTACCAGACGGCATTGTGTTTCTCGTCCTCTCATAGCTATTTAGAGTTTCCAACATATGCCGGACAGGCAAGTCTCCTTCCGATTCATAGTCTGGAATAAGAAAAAGTAAACAGTTTGATATCAATACAAACAATTTAAATTCAAGATTTTGTAGTTTGCATGATGCATATAAATTTCAGCAGTGTTTAGTTATTCTTATTGTAAGCGAAAAACGAATCGTTGTTTATCAACAATATTAAACAAACATGAATCCATTATATCACATTATAATGGAATCTTTTGTCACTGAAATAGCACACATATAAAGCGCGTTTACATGAGCCATCGAACCATGGAATGGCAAAATCCCCATTAGGGGAAAAAGATGTCGACCAGGATTTCTAACCCAAATGATAGTCTGTGGTCGAATCCATGGTGAAACATCAATCCCTCCTTCATTGTAGGGTTTGCGAAACCCTCCAATGAAAACTGTGCAATTCCGGTTCTGCCTGGGCGAAAATCCCCACGAGGGAAAGATTGCAGTGTTTGTTCTTCATTCCATGGATTTGATGGCCCATGTAAACACACCTAGTGTTATTTCTAATAGATTTTAGAGGTTAACTGTACACACATGAAGGGTTCAAGAAAATAAGCGAACCAAGTCCACTTTTTATCATTTTCGAGTTATCACAGGGGAATTGCATGTACTATCTATGAATGTAGAATTTCAGTGCAAATGATGAAAAAATTCATAGTTCACATGATATGCACTGGGCAACAGCAATTAAAATTCTTTTTACAATTGCTACTGTCTAGTGGCTTCAACTTTAAACCCCTGTAGCACAAAGAAGCATTTTATGGACTTGGTTCACTTGTATTCTAAGCCCTCCATACATAGAGCAAAATCTCTGGTGAACTTAGTTGGTGTAAAAAAAGATACCGGTTATGTTTGTCTAAACCATCAAAAGATATAGTTTAGCAATGAAAATAGTTAAAAGGTGACTTTGGTATCAAAATAATTTGTAGCAACTAAGTGGCTTTATGCTCAAAAATTTATTTTAACATTCTACTCCTGTCTTACTGTGCTTGTGTTTTACATGTATGGATCATAAACATAAAAAATATATTTCTATATATATGACATATCCTGACTTAACCCCTCGAAAACTTATTTTTGTCTTCTCATTGGACATCCAATATTCCTTCATTTCTAGATCAACTAAGTAAGAATGATAAAGTTAATGTGTAATAGATGTTATTCTATTACATATATTTTAAGTTACATGAATTAAGAGAAAGTACATGAATTCAGAGAACAGAAATTGAACATTAAAAGGTTTCTTATACTGTACCATTTCAGTTAAACTGCTTAAACTTACACTAAAACAATAATTTAATTCCATATTCTTAAATTCAAAACCTTTTTTGAATACCAAGAAATTGCACACACGTTATTAATTAAAAACTAACCCTTCTCCTTTTTGCAACTGTTGCTCCGCCTCAGTTTCACTTCGCTCTGTGTGGTCAGACTGGCCCTCATTGGTGGATGGGGCCTTAAGTTCCAGTTTGGCCACACCTTCTTCTTGACCTCACGGGCGGCAGCTGCGATCCGATTGTTGGATTTGTTTTCGTCAGGGGAGGAGCTACGGGAAGACTGAAGAGAAAAGCAATTGTGTAATTAAATATTTAAAAGTGGCAAAAGCTGTATCCATAACAAAGGATCAGGAAAAAATCTGTCTTTGCAATTGTAACATTAAAATAAAATAGCGTTTTAAATATCGCCAACGCCAGGCGTTATGGCAACTATTGGAGAGCAAAACTCAGGATTTGGCAAAAATGTAACTGGTCAATAATCATAAGTTTGTGCTATAGGCACCGTTTAGTGCCTAATTGAATTTGCAATGTCAAGAAATTTGAATGTCGCAAACATAGAAAAATGAGAACTTTTCAATGACAATTCGTGAAAATTAAGAAGTACAAATTGATACTTGAAATCAAAAAGAAAAATCAAGGACTTTCCAACATTTTTTGGTAAAAATTAAGGAGTATTAAATGTTCTTGAAATTCAAAATCAGAATCAAGGACTTCTTAAAGACTTTCAAGGACCAGTGTGGGAACCCTGATACAATACTAAAATGACTTAAACTACGGGTCATTCTGTTCTGCCAAATAACATATGATAGAACCGATTTCGGAAGGTGGTTCGGAGGTTTTTGAAATTTTTTTTTTAATTTTTGGGACCTTTGCTCTTATTTCATGACTTTCCTGACCGGTAGACCCCCAATTCAGAAAAAAATCAACTATATAGCCCAGACAAATAAACTATGACATCAAAAACATTCTGATCAGCTTTACACAAAAATCCCTAAACAATTTAATTCATTAATCCAACACTCACATGTGCCACTGGCAGTGCCTGCAGGGAATTGATGGGCGATATGGACGTTCTCATGTGCGAAGGGCTAGTGCGAGACAGGGTGCTTTGGCGCGAGCTGTGGACAGGGCTCCTCACGCCTTGGCTGGTCAGGACATTCAGCCACTGGTTCAGGCTGTCGGCAGAAGCACAAATGGCGCTGAAGCGCTGGACGTGGTTGCCTGGAAGAGGAATTGTTGTTACTGTATGAAGTTAAGAGGGACTGTCAATCCCACAGAGCTAATGGATTAATTTTGAATCATTGGGACTGAAAGATTTAAAATTAAGATGAAAGGTCCAGTCTGTTCTCCGGCAACTTTTGATGATTGTTAAAGATATACACGCTTGGAATACCCATAAAGTTTGCTTCTTTTAAGGACATCTTGTTAAAAATATCACCAGAACTGCGCTTCAAAATTTGCCAATGACAAATATTGATAGCTACCCTACTTGAATCTTTTGTAATTGTCAAAAGTCACCAAAGATCAGAACAGGTGAGAATATCCTGTATCGTAGTTACACTTTGGAGAATGCAAGTTTTGAGCACGAAATGAGTTCTCACTAGCTACTTAGTAATCATAAAGTCAGTATTAGTGTGCATTACATTAATTTAATGAATAGTTTTCATTTACTACTTAGTTATCATAAAGTTTGAGTTTTTTTACTGTAAAATTAAAGTTATTAGTCATTCTAAATACAGGGGTGAAAGTGGCCAAAATCAAAAAAGAGGATATCACGCGAGTAACAATATAGGGTTTCTGCCAAAACGGACACTCCCAAATTCATGACTTTCCGTGTCTAAGTTAACAGTTTTTCATGACTATATATATAGCATCTCAAATTAAAAAAATAAAAAAATTCAAATTGAAACAACTCGAAAGTTGACAACACAAACATAGTAAACAATTTATAGTGTTTGTGTAGACACTTTTCATATTTAATGGGCAAGTGCACAAATTTATTTTAGAAATAAATTATCGCACCATAAAATGATTTCAAAATGTAATTAGATTAATAAAGTGAACAAAATCTTTTTTCTTTAATGTGAACTTATTGGAGAAGTAATGCTTTATATGTATTAAATTTTTCTTTGATTAATTATTTCAGGAATTTCTTTGTTCTCTTATAAGTGTGTCGTATAGTGCAATTGCATTCCTCCTTCTAATAAGGGTTGCGCTTGCATTAAAAAAACACTTTATAAATCACCAGTTAAATCAAAATTACAGAAAAGCCTACTGGCAAAACTATTGGAATAATTGTATTTTTTAAATAATAGTTTAAACTTAGGATACATCTCTTACTCTCTACCACCGGAATTTTCATCGAATTTAAAATCAATGACTTTTTTCTAATATTAATAATTGAGGCGATCTGAAAATCTCGCAAACTTTGCCTATCAGAACATCTAAAAACTCCGGCCATCTGAAAATTGAAAAAAAAAAATCCGGCGTTCCGAAAGTAGCGGAAATCCGGCGATTCGAAATTCATGAAACTCCGGATTTTCCAAAAGACACTAAGCTTTGGCATTCCGAAAATCGAAAGTCGCGGAATTCCAGTGATCCGAAATTTACGAAATTCCGGGGATCCGAAAAACAATGAACTTCGCCATTCCGTATGTCGCGGAACTCCGGCGATCCGGAATTCTTGAAACTCCGGCGATCCGGAATTCTTGAAACTCCGGCGATCCGGAATTCTTGAAACTCCGGCGATCCGGAATTCTTGAAACTCCGGCGATCCGGAATTCTTGAAACTCCGGCGATCCGGAATTCTTGAAACTCTAGCAATCCGAAAGACACTAAACTCCGGCGTTCTGAAAGTCGCGGAACTCTAGCGTTCCGAAAGTCCGGAAGACACGTAACACGAAAGTCGCGGAACTCTAGCGATCCGTAAGTCGCGGAAGTCCAGCGTTCTGAAAGTCCGACGATCCGAAACTCCATTGATCCTAAAGACAAGAAACCTTAGCGATCCGAAAGTCGCGGAACACGAGCGATCCGTAAGTCGCGGAACTCCAGCGTTCAAAAGGTCGCTAAAGTCCGGCGGATCCGGAAGTCACGAAACTCCAACTTTGCAAAAGACATGAAACTCCGGCGATCCGAAAGACAAGAAACTAAAGCGATCCGAAAGTCATGAAACTCCAGTGATCCGAAATATCCGAAACTCCAGCGATGCGAAGGTCCAACGATCCGAAAGTCGCGAAGGTCCGGCGATCCGAAAGACGCGAATAAATATCTATTGATTTTTATTACTTTCGGACGTTTCTTTGCTGAAATATATGACTTTTGGTCGTTTTTTTGCTCAAATTCAATACTTATGATAAAATTAAACCCAATGTCCAAACTCTTGACTTTTCATATGCGCGGAAACCCTGTTAATACGATTTTCTTTTTGAAAACTTAGAAAATCTAAAAGTTTTTCGTAATTTTTTGAAAATCTTGATTCAGCGGATTTTTCTGAAAAATTCGGAAAAAGCGGATTTTTTTTTTTGAAAAATCGGAAAAAAGAGGAATTCCGCCGTTCGGCGGAAGTCTGGCACCCCTGTAAATAGACTACACAAAATTTAATGTATCAAAAAAGGATACTCATCAAAGTTTAAAACTATTTAAATTCACAGAAGCTCTATGCAAGAAGCATACCAAATTTATGCAAGATATCTTGAATTAGTATCTAAACAAGCATGTTTAATTAAGATAATAATAATAGCACTAATGTAAGATTATGTATACAAGACATTAAATTAGTGTATAAATAAGAAGGTTAAATTTTGATAACTAAGTGTGTCAAATTGAATTCACCTGTACATTAATGCATGAATAAAATTAAAATAAGAGGTAATAGTATTAAAATAATATGTTTCTTACCAGATATTTCAAAAGAATATGGATGCCCATCTAAAGGGTCTAATTTTCTCACTGCTAAACTGGCCAAAGGAAGTTTACCCTAAGAAACAGGGTAAAACAATTATATTGAAAAAAAAAAACAATATGTAACAGTGTGGCTATGAATTCAAATATAGATGTTAAGTCAGTAGAAATAATGCAGTGTAATTAAAAGTCAACAGGACACTTAGTCAAGTGGATTTGTTTAACCTCTTGTGGCCTGGCGTACCCATTTTAGGACATTTTTCAAAACCTTTCCACAAACTATTAGCATGTTAATTAGTTCCGAAATTGACCTGGTTCGTGAGAAGAAAATCCAAATATCAGTTTTCAGCCTTTGATTACAGGTATCAATTATTTATTCCTATAAAAAATGAAGTTGAACAAGGGTCAATACAATATTAGAGTTCTTAATTTTTTTAGTAGTTAATTTTAAAGGCTGTTTGCATTAAAAACAATGATAAAATAATATGTCAACTACAAATAAGTGATCTGTCCTTTTTTGTTGCATTGGTAGCACAATAAATGTGTAATTTTAGAGTTTAAGGCGTGTCAATAAGTAACTACAGTGCTACCTCCTCTAACGGACACCTGTAAAAAGCGGACACCTCTAAATAACGGACATTTTCTCAAGTCCCAGTCCCTTAACATAGGTTACTTAATGTAATCCCCTCTAAATAACGGACCCTCTAAATAAGGGACGCATTTTTTATTTTTTTTTCATTCCCAATAAAACACATTTTTGCATCCAAATATTTTTGCACCCTCATTTTCTTATCATTAAAGTACGTAATGGTGACTGTTCTATGACCTTCTAATAACCTTAGAATGACCAAGACAGCTTTACAATGGTTTCGACACGCCGGTTTGACACAATGGTTTTTAATTGTGATAAGACTGGTTTATTTTACGGCAGCTTTCCGAACAAGGCTATCAAAATTTACTTATATTATAAATCAAAGCTATTAAATTATTTATTTCCTTTAGATTAAGTAGTAATTTTAACCTTTCGTTCAGTGATGCTTTTTTTCAAAAATAAAAATTTATCCCCCCCCCCAATAACGGACACCTCCAAATAACGGACAAAATGCCCGGTACCGCGAGTGTCCGGTATTCGGAGGTTTTACTGTATTAAACATAATTTAAAAAAAATTTCTTTGCAAAACATACTTTGTAGCACATATTTGTATGAAAAGTACATTTAGATTAAGAACATTTTGCTTGGGTCTTAAGAAGTTAAACATAATCAAATACGAGACTGAAATATATATAGTCAATATATAGTATACTCGAACAATACAGTTGCCTATCAGTGTATTTTGTTTATCAGAATACGATTCATTTAGGGGGAATGAGCCTGCTGGACTACGGTTCCCCAAGCCTAAGTGCCTCAGTGTTAATTTAATAGGAAAAAATATTCTCCGTGAGCCACATTTCTCCAACTGTATTCAATATTAAAAAAAAATTTTTTTTAGATGCTCTGTTCCAATGTAACATTTATTCACCACTCGAGGCTCGAGAAATAATTTATTTTTATCCAGCATTTCTGTTACCACTCAAGACCTGAAACGCACCCATCACAGTACTTTGGATAAAGATTTAAAAAAAAAGATTTTTAATACTTTAACCCTTTCAGTCCCAAAAATTTACTACACTACAGAAACATCTGATATTCACAAAATAAGCTTATTTTAGGTATACGAATTCCATTAGAAAAAAAAATCCATTAAAATTTTTATATGGTTTTTGAAACAATGCCAAAATTCTCTAACTGTGGAAAACTACAAAATAAAAAAATATATATTGCCTAAAAACACTTCGAGTTATATATCTTAAGGTATCTGACCATATTATTAAAAAAAATTAGTAATTACTTTAACCGAAATAGTTTAAATTGTGTTTTAAATATGTGGAACTGAAGTGAACTTATCAAAACTCAGGAGAAACGCTTGTTGACTATTTTCTAAATAAAAAAAATAGTAGTTCTGACTTCTATTGAGGTAAAAGTAAAATTTTGTCTGATAGAACAAAGTGTGAAGAATCGAATGATGTGTGTTTGGATGTCATAGCGGGACATAAACATTTTGAAAAAAATATTGAAAGTGATGATGCCAAATGGCATCACTGGGACTGAAAGGGTTAGATTTCGATGACCTGAAATTTTTTTAAACGTATCCCACGTGTAGTTATGAAAGTGAGTGAGCAACATATCCTGAAACATGCCCATTGTATAAGATTCTTACCTCATATGTGAAAGTTCCCATTTTAGCGCTGAGGAGGAGTAATGTATCAGGAAAAGCAACCAAAAACCGACTTGTCCTTTGCCGATCTTCCGAGACAATTATAACGGACCCCATGTGAAGGACAGGTCCTAAGTTTTGTATTGGCTACAAGAAATAATACTTTAAGCCTTTGATAAATAAAGAGTACAGGGGAAAAACCCATTGATCGCACAGGAATCTTCCCTCAGATCTGCTTGGAGGACGCTGGTAACAGGAAACGGGTATCTTCCTTGTTTCTTCTCTTACATTACCAGTATATTACTTGTGTCTGATGTGAATCATGGCTTTCGCGGAAGAAGAACAAAGTAAGAAAACAGTCTCTTTACACCATTTTAGGCAATGACTTGCTATTATCGCCAAAGAGGTCTGATGCAGACAGATTCCTATGCAATGAAGGGTTTTTTCTCCTGTAGTCTTCAAACAAAACAATAAATAAAAAGATATTTGACACAAACAAATGATAATCAATTGTTAAGTAATGAATGTTTAGTTCAGGCCTCGAAAAATCGCCTGTCTTTGGCAGTAAAAAACTTCCCTAGGACAACAAATTTTTCAAATATGACGACCTTCTTCAGTCCTTGCCAACCTAACTTGGGTAACAATAAAGAGTAAAAAGGCAGAGGGAAAAGCGTGGTTGGTCCGTTAGTTGTAAGGCAATATTTACATACAAAATGATAATACAATTTAAACAAAATTCACTTTTCATTTTGATAAATTTAAATAATATTCAATTTTGTTAGACCATAAACAACATTAATGTTTTAAACATGTTTTCTGGATGGATTCACAAATAATTTATGGAACTCTTTACATCCGCTGAAGGATCTTCTCCATAGCATATTTCTATTTACCCAACTTAGGTTGGCAAGGAGAAGGCCATCTCCCCCGAAGAAATACTAGGTTACTATTAGTTAGGTTACTATTAGCAACCTAGCATTCCTTTTAGGAAATTCTTTTTATTTCTCTTTATTTTATTACTGTATAATGTAATCATAGTAATTACTAATTCATTAAGCAATTAATATAAAGGCTTGTAATAAATAAGAGAAAATTATATTTTTATTTATTTCGAAGCTTTTTATATAATTAAAGTTTGACGATTCAGTTTCAAAGGAGGAGGGTAACATAGGACTAGCCATAGTTTTTTTTTATTGAACTGCAACCATTGCTCTTGAATATTTAAATGTGATTGATCTTTTGAAAAGAAGTATCTTATTTTTAAGTTTTGGAAATAATTTTGAAATCAAGCTTGATCAATTTTGAAATAAAAATATTTCTTCTTTATTTTCAAAAATGTGAAAATTTATCATTTTATTTGAAGTAATAACATGTTTTAAACAAGAAGACTGGCAAATTTGTATTTAATTTTCAATAAGTTTAAAAAATCAGTCATTGTATTAAAGCTTGTAGTAAATTCATAAATTTTTAATCAGTAATAATAACAATTACAGACTTGTATAATGCAACACAATTTTAATTTAATATCCTAAACATAAGTAAAAGCTGACATTTTCAACACTATGTACATGCATAAAATACCTTAATAAGTTAACTAAATATTTATATTAAAAAATAACTGCACAACTTACTTCCCCTTCCCAATCTTTTATGTTGCCACTCAAAATTTCCAATTCCATTTCTTTTTGCTTCCTAATAGCTGCACAAGCATTCTAAAAAAGTCAAATAAGCAAATAATAGGTATTCTTGACCTTTTGTTAGTCAAAATCAACAAGATTAAAAGTTATCACTTATCAGCTATTTATCAAATTTGATGTTTTTGTGAAACTTACTGCAATATCACGATATACAGAAGCTGCTCTTTGAGTGTCTCCTCTGTCAACATGGTCTTCCTTTAAAGGATAATATTAATTTTTGTTAAAATAATGCAAAAAAATTTACAATATAGTAAACAATTTGTTAAATCTATATGTCAATCGATGAAAATGTATGAAACATTGAATTTAATTTAATAATTTTTAATGGTTAGGTTGATCACCTTAATGATAAAATACACATAGGTAATTTTAAATCCAAATTCATATAACATAGTTACAAAATAAAAATCTTTCATATTAACATACAATCAAAGAATCTCTATGTATATTTGACGTCATTTCAAACTGATTTATGTCCCAAAAATAAATTTCTTTTAACTTTTCATTTTAAAGAACTAAAGTGTCTCAAGCGATTGTTGTGAATTGCAATGGTGATTTAATTCTAATAAAAATAACTTCTCATGTGTTTTAAATAAGCATTAAATTTTTAAGCTTTTTAATAATTGAAGTACTTAGAATTTGATTTTTTTCTGAGATTTTCAAAGTCTCCTTATTTCAATGTGCAGAATTTTTTGCCGCATCTCTAGCATTTGTACTTTGGTATATGAAAGTGTGTGATAGACGGACAGAACGATTATAATTCCTTCCACTTTTTTCGTTATAAACATAGAGTGGAAGCTAACAAGCAAAAGTAAATAATAATATTGGGTCT
Source organism: Hylyphantes graminicola (assembly GCA_023701765.1). Taxonomy (NCBI): domain Eukaryota; kingdom Metazoa; phylum Arthropoda; class Arachnida; order Araneae; family Linyphiidae; genus Hylyphantes; species Hylyphantes graminicola. Next base: position 25,894,019 of record CM043112.1, read on the forward strand.
CACTTGTGTGTGGTTGAGAAGTTCCAGCAGCAGAGCTGGGTACTTCTCCAGCCTCCTGAAAGGCTTACTGAGACCTGTGGTGAGGGTGAGGAGACCTGGGCAATTGGCCCCATGCTCCTCCAGGAACTTTTCAAGGGCTTCTCTGAAATTAAGAGGGTTTAAATTATAATAAACTTAATTTTTATACTTGAACAAAAATAATAAAGAAACAATATTAAAATACTATCCCATGACAAGGAGATAAAATCTCATACAGATAAACAAAACTGCTCAAACCTTTCACTACTGAAACGTTCCACGACAGCCTTCCGACTAAGGATTCGATAATGATATATTTTCTATCACATATTACGAAGAAACAAAAATCCTGAAAGGTTTAAAGTTAAAAACAAACACATAAACAAATAAGATGGAATATAATATGGCAATTAACCAGTATGCAGATATGTTTAAAGTGCTTCAAAACAAAGTGGAAAAATATATATCCTTATCATTGATATTAGCCACCCTCAACACTGAGACGAATATTTTTTCTCTCTAATGGGGCTGCAACTTTGGCAGTCAAGCCTTTGCAGACTCGGCATATTTCCCAGAAATGAGTGCCATTTTCTATGTGGCACCATCTAGGCGGCTCTAGCTACCAATTTTGACACACAGATTACAATGAATCTGAACTATCTGTGGATGTTAAAGGCGAGTTTTCATTTTGACGAGAGAACCCAAGCCAAATAAGCTTTCCAGGGATCTTTTAAGTGCCACATAATCATATGACATGCGTGCCCAAGATTTTTCCATACAGAAAATACGTCGACTCAGCCGGGACTCAAACCTGCAAGCTTGGGCTTATGGTGCGGACACGTTTAACCTCCCAGCCACTGAGTCGAATAATCCATTGCTTCCTCATGAGACACAGTAGAAAGCAGCACCACTACCATGTTCTCTCGTTCAAGTCTACAGCACAAGTTTCCTGTTCAAGAGCAACACAATAAAGGGCAGTACTACTGACCGTAAGTGGATCCTTCTAATTTTAGAGACAGAGGCCAAGCAAAAAACCCCGGAATTTAAAAACATTTTATTTATAATAGTATGTGTGTTACAGTACATTATATGCCATAAGCATACTACTGCAGATGTAAAATGCAAATTTAATTTTATTCATAAAATATTTTAATCTCTCAAGCACAAATAATGCTCTTTAGTAAAGAAACTTGTGTTTTAGAACAACATTGGCCATAATGATTGAAATAGTGTAATAGGTACTATTATAACCATATAAAACCCAGCATTAAATAAGAATTATGTAAAATAATCTATATACTTCCTCTGTGAGCGGTTGTTTCGTTGTAACAAAAAATATACATGTAAAAGGGTCACAACTGTAATATTTCCAACAAAGATAGGACATGGCGTTTTATTGTTAAATAAATAAGTAATTTCCTCATTAACCGTTCATAATATTTTTTTATCACAGGTCTATAAACCTATTTATGAAATAAATAAAAGCCCTCCTAATGAAGGAAGGTTAACCCTTTAAGACCGGTGGTCAGATAACGCTGATATAAAATTATGAGACTAAATTTGAAGTTTTATCGAAAAAAATGCTTTAAACAGCATCAATGCCAGCAGCTCCTTTAAAACAATTATATAAACAATTTTATATTTTCATTTTTTATACAAATAACGAATGGTACAAGTCAGCTGCTTCAGTATCGATATTTCTGAAGAGCTTGAACATTCCTTTTTATACCCGCATGATCGTGATAGCTCGGTCAGAAAAGGGATAAGCGATAAAGTAGTAATTTTCAACTTCACATAAAATGGGAATCTTATAACAAAAATAAAAAACTCACTTATGTTTATCAATGACTGAAGCTGCCTTGGGATGGCCAGAAGAATAATTGAGGTGGATGTTTTTCATATATACAGAAACTCGAATAAATTCACCGCCGATTCTCTGCGATTCGGGGGCGGCTCTGAAATAAATACCAGTGTTATATTAATTTTATTAAAAGTTACCACTTGAAACTATTGAAACATACTGGAAGGATTTTAACAAGTTGAGAGATTAAGGCATAAATCTGAGTTGAGCAGTTGAGTTCTGAACAAGTTGAGAGATTAAGGCAAACAGTCTTTCTAATAACACATACAACTGATAGATTTAGTTTGTTACAAGACTATACTATTAAAGTCCTTACGACTACAATGCAGGCTTTGAAAAAACTTTATGATGCTCTTAAGTAAATACCTGCATTATATTTTATTTAACGTTATCACTTGACACTTTATTTTACAAGCCTGTACCATCATAGTCCTTTTGATTACAACACAAGCTTTAAATGTACTTTCTTCCCCTTCACCCTTGTCTGGTTTTTCAGGAAACAGTGTGAGCATTGCTGTTCTAAGCTTGCCTTGCTTAAAACTCTACTGTGAGGTTAATTGCTAGAGATACACTGAATACGAAATTTGGCCGAATACCTAATAACAAATATTCGGCCAAATTCTTAGCTGAATACCGAGTATTCGGCTTACTTAAACCAATTTTTATTTTTTGTCAGTTCTAAGTAAACTGTATTTATTATTCATCAATTTCAATTCAACATAAACATATAAGTACACAATTCACACAATAATTTCAATACAATATAGCTATTAAATTTTAAATTAAAGCAATACATAATTAAGTAGTACTCAATTTTTATTAAAACAAGCCTTTTAGGAAGTGTAGCTTGGTAAAATCCCAACACTTGAATAAAGCATGATTTGACATTACAAATAATAAACTCTTAAGAGTTTGTTTCTATCAAAAAAAGAAAACAAGTCCTGTTTGGGAATTTTTTTGACGTTTTAGAAGATAACATGAATTTTTTTTTAAATTTTACTTTTCGACCAAATAGTAAAGCCAAACCAAATATTCGTCTGAAGTGTTGAATATGAAATCTGAACCGAATATTCAATGCATCCCTATTAATTACAATTGCTTTCTACGCAGCCCAAACTCAAGTAGGGTGGGGAAAAACAAAATACTATTTCCGGGGAAACCATACAAGGGGGTAGAGGAAAAAGTGATTTAGAGGCTTGTGTTGTGATCAGAAGAACTATACAAGTTGGCAAAAATCATTCCCAAAGGAACTCAATCTAGTGATCTTACTCAAAAAGAATAAAAGAGAAACTTTTAAAAATCTTGAATCTTACTTGAAAAGATGTTAGTACTTTTTTTTAGTCAGAACTTTGCAAATAAACAGTTGAATATTCATTTCATTTTAAGCTATGAAGTTTTTACATAAAAATAATAAAATACTCACCCCTTCACATCTTCCAGCATTTGGAGCAGAATTCTACTAGAGTTACAAACCTCTTCTAAATTATTTATTAAGTATGAGTATTCTATATCACTTAAACTGAAAAGAAATGAATAAATATTTAACGAATGTACTACGATTACCTAGACAATAATTTATAAAATTCATTTTAATATGTATATTAGGGTGGTCCTTAAAAACAAATTTTCGATTTCAAAAAGTCTCACCCCCTCAATTTGTTCATTCGTATGAAAAAATAATTCCTGCAAAATTTTAGCCAAATTAATTAATAATAACACGTGCCCCACGGGGCTTAAAGTTTTAAAAAACGCAAAATTTTGGGGTGTTTTTTTAAAAATTCTGTTATAAATCAATATCTATGCCAACTACGAAAAACTACTCAATACAAATGTTATAGAACATAAAATTTCCTACAACTTTGTAATTTACAATTTTGATCTATGAGCAACAGGTTTCGAGTTATAGGGAAAAGAACGAGCGATATTTTACGAAATTTCAAATCATGGCCACACTACACAAATGCTATCCGTCACAATGGTGCTACCAGAAACTGATTATTTAGTTAACTTTTAATCTTTCATGCTTAAAAATCTCTAAAATGGGACAGATTTAAATATTTGTATAAAAAACCATTTAAAATACACCACAATCTAAAGACTGTCAGGGCCGTCGCGTGGGTAAGGGGGGTGGGCTGCTTTCGCAATGAAGTTAGCTTTTTTTAATGGAAAAAGCGATACACTAGTGGACCCACGTGTTTCTCAACCTTCTCTCCTGTATTATTAATGATTACTGTGTCTGTATTTAGTTAAAGCAAATAAAAAAACATTTTCTTTCATATGGTAATGGCAGAAAAGATGTTAAGCCTTTGTAACTGCTCAAGAGACTTTGTTGCATTTTTTTAAGAAACCTAATTCGTTATTTTGAAATTGATGGAAGAAGCAACTTCGTATGAGTTTTAGTCATTTGTTCAATGGTGCATCTGAAGTTGGTTTTACCAAATTATGAATCGAAAACAGATATTTCTTATTGCTTCACTGGGTGGTCATGTGGGTGATGGGGTCGTCCCTTGGATTAGGCACTTTTGTAAATTATATAAAAGATTACCTACCGAACAATTTGTGTAGCTAATAAGCAAACGACATTCTTAGAAATTTAAAGATCACAGACAATGTCCCTAATCAAAGCCTGTTTGCTGGCACAATATGTGCGTGAGGGGGAAGGGGGGGGTTGAAAGGGGGCATTGGCTTATAAATCTTAGTTTTAATATGAATAAAAATAAATTACCACTCACTATACTTATTTATCACAGTATGTATGGCTTCAGTACAGTTTTTTAATCGCAGGATGTGTATTTTTTGTGACAGTCTTGCGCAGTCAGTAAAATAAATTGTTTTTGGATTCATTCTTTGTAAATTGATAGTTGAATTCTTCAATTAACATCACACCTCTTTAAGCTGCCAAATTCACGAATTTTAAAGATCTTGTATTTCCCTTCCTTTTAAATAATTTTCTTCAAAACACCAATAATGGATCTAGCTTCTTGAAATTTTTCAATAATATGAAATTTCTGTAATGGAAAGTGTATTATAATAGTTCTTGCGTAGTTGTTTCTTTCGCAGGCAGGAATACATGCTTTTCTCTAAAATTTGAGATCTTCTTCCATTAAAAAGGAACCACTTGTGTTAATTCAGGTTTACTTCACCTATATTTAAAAAGAATATGAGTAGCAATCTTCACGAGATAGCAATTTGGCACCCCCAACTTGGTTTTTCATTGAAGCAATAACAAATATCTGTTTTCGAGGCATAGTTTAGCAAAACGAACTTCATAAGAACCATTAAACAAATGACTGAAACTCATACAAAGTTGTTTTTTCCCATCAATTTCAAAATAACGCATTAGGTTTCTTAAAAAAATGCAACAAAGTCTCTTGAGCAGTTACAAAGGCTTGACATCAGTTCTGCCATTACCATATGAAAGAAAATGCTTTTTTTTATTTGCTTTAACTAAATACAGACACAGTAATCATTAATAATACAGGAGAGAAGGTTGAGAAACACGTGGGTCCCTGTATGACTCCTGGTGTATCGCTTTTTCCATTAAAAAAGCTAACTTCATTGCGAAAGCAGCCCCCCCCCCCCCACCACCCCTTGCCCACGCGGCGGCCCTGACAGTCTTTAGATTGTGTTGTATTTTAAATGTTTTTTTTTTTTATATAAATACTTAAATCTGTCTCATTTTAGAGATTTTTAGGCAGGAAAGATTAAAAGTTAACTAAATAATCAGTTTTAGGTAGCACCATTGTGATGGATAGCATTTGTGTAGTGTGGCCATGATTTGAAATTTCGTAAAATATCGCTCGTTCTTTTCCCTATAACTCGAAACCTGTTGCTCATAGATCAAAATTGTAAATTACAAAGTTGCAGGAAATTTTATGTTCTATAACATTTGTATTGAGTAGTTTTTCGTAGTTGGCATAGATATTGATTTATAACGGAATTTTTAAAAAAACACCCACAAATTTTGCGTTTTTTAAAACTTTAAGCCCCGTGGGGCACGTGTTATTATTAATTAATTTGGCTAAAATTTTGCAGGAATTATTTTTTCATATGAATGAACAAATTGAGGGGGTGAGACTTTTTGAAATCGAAAATTTATTTTTCCCCATGTTAATAAGGACCACCCTAATGTATATGTTTGGCAGCTTTGCAGTAAGTTTTTGTTGCACATATGAACACGCCAGGACCAATTAGTAAAAGCAAATTAAAAAAGCTATGAACTGAAAATCCATGCCAGAAGTGAGATTAGAAACCACAAACTTTGCTACAAAAGGTTAAAGCTCTAACCACTATTCCAGCATTCAACCAAAGAGTATTATAGTGTTCAAATAAGATTTTACCTAAAATAGATTAATTTTTCAGGCTAATAAATACCTAGAAAAATATTTCCAGGTTGGTATATCAGTTGCACATTTACTAAACATAATAATCTGCATTTTTTTTAAAAGAAACCTTTCTTTATAGTCACACTCTAATATTATTGGATACATTATGCAAAAAATAAATATGTAACAGGTATCAAAATTTTTTTATTGTGAAGGCAAAATATTTCAAATTGAAAGGTTATACGTAAGTTTGAATAGATCATTGAAATTAACATGACTCTAGATCTGAATAGGGGTTAAAAAAAAAAGATTTAGTTGAATATTTAGATAACAAAGGGCTCTTTGTGAATAACTAAAAGTAATGAAAGTTAAGCTTAGCAAGTTATGGCATAAGAGATTTAATTCAACAATAGGAAATAAACTCTAGGAATTGGGAATTATAAATTTCAATACATGTTTTTTTTAATACCAATTAGGTTTTTTTTTCAAAAGTCACATAATAACTGTAGAGCTTAGTGGAAGAACATACTAAGTAACAAAAAGGTGAAACCAAGAAAATTATCTTGAAAGTTTTTAGTTTGCACTGAGATCTGTGGGAAAACGGTACTTGTAAACCGTAAAAAATATACCAAACCTATAGTTTATGAAAAAGGGGAAACATGTTATTGTTAAAGTAGTTAGTAATGTGTTCACTGACACCAAAAATCTGTATTTTTCAAAAATGCCACTTAGCACGTTCTTCCATTGTAAAGTGACTTACATATCTGTTTCTTTAAGGGGACTTAGGTAATTAGATATTAATGACTGGAGGTCTGCCAGGTGGTTCTTTTCTGTTGTGACAATATCTTGAAATACCTGCAACAAAAAAAATGCATATTTGCATAATAATATCAAAGAACCCTAAACTTTGTTGGGTTTTTCCCAACCAAAACTAATACTTCCCATCCCAATGGGAAAAACAGGTAAATACCGGGAAAAACTAGGAAATAACTTTTCATAAGTTAAAGTTTTAAAAAGGTAGACGGGGCTCAAGTTTTTTGTTCCCCTTTATTCCACTATAGCCATTATAGTTTGCCACCAGGCCTAGTAAACTTGTTTGATTTTATTCCAAAATTGCGTAGACATAACTCAAAGATCTATGTAATTTTTCAATACTATACAACATTTTACTGAATATTTCCAGACACCATTTTGATAATTATTTATCTTTATGCACATGAGGACACTTAAATAACACACAAATGAAAGTAAGATGATTATTCTATAATTATTAAGATTAATCTAGTTTTAAAAATATTAAGTCCATGAAACAAAATTTAAATAATTTTAACTAATCCAATTAAATAACATTTAGTACTCGTGTTTGAATTGTTTTTTTTTTCCATTCGGGAAAACATAATTTTTCCCAGGAGAGGTAAATACAGGTTCCTACCATAGTATTTACCGGGTGTTTTAAAAGCCATACCGACCCTGGCACTAAAAATGCATAGTCATGTTATTTAAAATTAATAACAGAATCTGTTACACCTTGTAAATTTACTATAGGAGCCTCGAAAAGACTTTCTCTCCCCCCCCCCCCTCATTTCGTTTGGCTTTCTAGGAAACCGTGGGAGCACCCCTTTTCCAAACCTAATGTGTTTGAGGTTCTGTTGTAAGGTTATCAATCTGAACAGTTCAACCCAAGTAGGGTGGGAAAAATACACGCTCAAGCCGTTTTGAAGAAAACAACATGCGGGGATGGGGGAGCAAAATGCTTTCGAGGCTCTCATTCTACATCAAGGTATAGATATAGGTTATTACATGCAACAAACAGCAAATACTTACGATTCCTCTATACAATCTGATATCATTCAGATTCGGAGACAAAGGCACTTCAGTCGGCAAGGCTACACTCTTCTCAGGCTTTATAGTTTCTGCGAAAAAAAAATTGGGTTTTTGAGAGTACAGAAATAAAATCCAATATTAAAATTATACTAAACATACAGAAATATATTTGAAAAAATATAAATATATATATGGTTCGACAGTATGTGGGTTTATAAAATGATTACTTTGTAAAGAACTTAAAATAGGCAATGTTTTTGTGAAATCTAAAAAAAAAATGGGTTAAAAGACTGTCAAATTATCAGACAAAACAGTTTTCTCTCTAAAAACTATATTTTTCAATGTAAATTTAATTTGAAATATTTTAATAAATTAACCACTTTTAAAATGAATAGTGGTAGTAACATGTTTGAGTCATCGATATTTTTTAAAAAGAAAAATACATCATAAATAAGAAAATTTCATAAAACCTTTCAAATGTTTCAATCTAAGATTTGAACTTTTCTACAATATATTGTCTTTATAACTTTATCAGTGAGAATTCAAAAACATATATCAGTTAAAGAGCTTTCACATATAAAGGAAAAATAAAAACAAGAATATATACATTTAATACTGGATTACAGATATATATAAATATATATATAAATAAATAAATATATATATATATCCAACAATATATAAAACCAACCAACTAACGGTTGTTTTTGGATTTGTTGTGTTTGCTTCTCATGGGGTTCGTTTTATTTTCATTTTTTCATATGTTTCATTTTATTGTTCATTATTTTTCTGGTTTATTGTCTTTTTATGGTTTCTAACGCTGTTTCAAATTGGGGAATATTTCTTGGCTTTTCAGTCGGTTCCCAAACAGAAAAACAGCGGTATCCTTTTTGATGACAATAGTTACTTTGTCCCCCGAAGAAGTGTAACATTCTCGTCAATTTCATGTTCATTTTATTATTTTTTTGTGTGTTTTATCTATCTATCTATCTATCTATATATATATATATATATATATATATATATATATATATCATTACTTTAAATCAATAATATTAATTATAAAAAAATGTCCTAACACAATTAGCCAACAATGCCAGTATTGAAGTGGAACATTTAAGGGGTTAATGAAAAAGTGTGCAAATGGAATAAAAAGAAAAACATGAAATTACGAAGAGGATGGAGACGCTTGGCATGAAAAAATTTGAAGCCAAGACAAGTAATTTTAAACCAACCACTCACGCAATGAAACACATAATCTGAATTCACCGAAAAGGGTAGCGATTCCCTCCACATGCAAGGAAAATTCATTGTAATTATAGTTTTAATTAGAGGGTCAAAAAGTCGCCAAGTCAGTGCAGTAAGCCTATACAAATCTCACTTTAGAATAATGCCAAATAATTCATCGAGAACATTTGTTCTGGTTTATCGCAAAGCCATCGATAGCTTCACTTGGTATGGCAAATGGTTTTTTCAGGGATCCATCTCTTCCATAGTATCATAGTTAAGTATTAGATTGGCAGATCACGTGACCTCCAATGCTAACGACGGGACGCGCATGGAGACCAGAATTGGAGGGCTATGGGGCCAGTGTTGCCACCACTTTAAGGAGAAAATTGCTGCGAAAAAATCACATTTAATTCTAAACTTACAAAAATTGCAAAATCCTTTTCTAGTATTTTTTGTTGTTGTAATTTTAGAATTAAATGGTATTTTTTCGAAGTATTCTTCTCCCTAAAGTGGTGGCAACACTGGCCCTCCGATTCCGGTCCCATGCGTATCCCGTCATTAGCATTGGAGGTCACATGATCTCCAATCTAATACTTTAACTACGATATCTATGATATCTTCTTAACTTGGGAATAACAACCAAGAGGTAAACACCTACCTGTTTTGAGCTCCCTGACATAGTTACTAGGGAACCACCCGGTCACACCATTTAACGTCCCCTCCACCATCCGCCCTCAAGGCATTGGGTCACAGTAATCACATCACCTTTCTTCAAGCAAAGCTGTTGGAAGTAAAGCATGAGTTAGAAAACAATAAAAATGGTACATTCATTTATTTTAGGTTTAGTTTGAACTATCATCGCACTATACGTTGTCAATTTACTATGCTAGTCTCGAAAAGACTTCTTCCCCCATTCCTTCGCTTGGTTTTCTAGGAAACGGGGGGAGCATAGCTTTTCTAAACCTAACACGTTTGAGGTTCTATGCAAGGTTAACAATTCGTACAGTTCAAATCCAAGTAGGGTGGGGAAAAACACGCTCACTCCATTTTGAAGAAAACCATATGCGGGAATAACAGAGGAAAATGCTTTCGAGGCTTGCATTCTTGATAGACAAGGTATAGAGCTACACGAGGGCTATTAGCATCGTTCCTCGTAATTTAGAACCACAGTCAAGTGACGAGTCAACACCTTAGTAAGCACCCAATGCAACCCTTAAGGACAACATTGTACGCAGCGTTGGGACTTTGGAGGATATTTAACATGCACTACCTCTACACAGGGTACTATTCATCGGAAATTTTTGGCTCCATGGGTCGTTTATAGGTCTGCAGTTATTTTGATCAGGTTAGGTTAGGTTTGAATTATCGTCGCAGTAGAGCTACACGAGGGCTAGTGGCCACGGGCGTCGTATTTTAGAACCACAGTCAAGTGACAAGCCAACACCTGAATAGGCACCCAACGCAACCATTAAGGACAATGTCGTACGCAGCGTTGAGGAGGATATTTAACATGCACTACCCCTTCACAGGGTACTATTCGTCGGACATTTTTTGGCTGCACAAGCCGTTTATAGGTCTGCAGTTATTTTGGGGATGCCCGGACACACCTGGGAACTTTTGCATGCTATTCGTATGCCTATCCAACTGGGCACCCCAGCCCCGGTACATTCATTTATAAAATGTAGATATTTTGCCCACTTTTTAGCATCCACATTTTGTTTATAAAGTAAAAAAGGTTGAAGCTTTTATAAAGGCTATAAGCAAGTGTGATACATAAAAAAAGTTCAGTGTATTGAAAATCTTGGAAAAAAATACTGAGTGCTTATTATTTAAAGTATAAATTTCTTAATTATGAGTTCTTAGTTATTAAAAAACCCTGCAAAATTAAATACCTATTTAAAAGAGCATAGGAAGGACATTTTAATACTCTTTTAAATCATCATAAAAAGAAACGTCAAAATATAATCAATAATAAAAATAATAATCAATAAATACAAATAATTTATATTTTTGTTGTTAGAAAGATATGACATTAGATATGGTGTTATTGTCCCAGATGCTTCATATTTACCCATATTAACATAGGCGTTGGCTAGGCCTGTTCTAGGAAAACTCGGACTATAGGCACAACCTATTTTGGGGGAACCTTTATGAAAGATTTTCTATATGATTTCCAGTAATGATGGTGCTATATGAGCTATGTATCAAATTTTGCTTCAATTTTATTGGCTTCCTTATAAACATTGATCAAAACAAATCGAGCAATAAACAGAGTGGAGTATCAGAATTTTTTTTATGATACTCCACTTTGACTGATATTTTGGGGATTTACAGCATTTAGCATAATAGAAACTGAAATTTAGGGACCTCTAAAAGTTGGGGAGCCCTAGGCCAGGGCCTAACAGGTCTTATGTAAGAACAGGCCCTGGGCATTGGTGTATTTTAGATTAATATTGCAGCTGACTGCTTTTAATCATGAAACTTGTGTTATACTTACAAAATATTCATAACAAATCAAATATGCTTACCTCATCATTATTGTTCGCTTTATAATTATAAATGGCTTTAACAACTAAAACTGGATGATCTGTTATCATTTTGGTGGCGTAAATGGACTCAACATAGCTCGCTGCAGGTAGACTGTTAAGAAAAAATCAAATACATTATTAAACAAAAAGTACCTTAAAATTTAAAAATGTCAAATAAGAACTATTAATTACTTATTAAAAACTAAGGAATTCATAAACAAATAGGAATTTTATCAAATATAATAGGGACTATAATTAACTAAAAATTAATGTCAAAGGATGTTGTAGATACATCAAAGTGTGAAATTAGTTTTCTAAAAGCAGAATATTACTTTTTCCGTCACTTGATTTTACACTTTTGAAAAAATTTAGCCCTGTTTATTTACCATAAATTTTAAATTATGTTTGTTTGATTTTAAATTAGATTATGACAACTTTACAAGCACAAAACTCAGCTAAAAAGTTAATTTTATTGTTTAAGTACTAACAAAATTTTAAGAGTAATCATGTTATGATCAACTGATTTATAATCTAGCAAATAATTGCTGGGATTGAAATAAAATGTTATTTGATAGTTATCCAAAAGGGAGACAATTTAGGTAGTTTCAATATGGATACATACTTGTTCTTGTATCTGTTGTTTACAGACTAATTGTTATTTAGGAAGGAAATAGCATAGTTTGTACGCTGAAAATAAAATTAAATTATGTGCAAAGCAAGAGTCAAGCATACTGTGTGAATACATTCAGTAATTGTCAAAATAAAACCAAAAATTAACGTTAAGATTAATTAAAAAAGTGATTATATCAATAATCAACAAAACATTGCAAAATGTAAACGGAAGCGGTTAAAAAAAACTATAAGGCGGTTACGATCAACAATTGATGTAAACACTGGATGATATTGGAATTTTATGTCTTTATTAATTATATCATCCAAAAAGTGGGTATTTATTATTTTTAATGAAATTTACAATCCTTAATATAATTTTTGATCTGAAGAATATAATATTTAAAGGAGTTTTATAAAATATTATCGAGAATACCGAAACTGGAAAACAGAACCAAAACGCATGCGTAATATCGTCTGTTTGTCAGATCTTCGGCTAGATTTCTCAGGCGGCGTGAGGTAACATTTATTCGGCATCTCTCAAAACAAACATGTGTTACTACAGTCGGTCATGAATAGTTAGTTTCGGTATCTTGAGAGTTTATTTTTCACGAATTTCTACTCTTGGACAGTGAAATGTGTGTTCAAATCATTGATTTAAAACTGTGCTCTTGATATTTTTCACAACAATACTGGAACCGTATTGGATTTTTCATATTAAACATCGGAATTTCCACTCGTGAAGTTGTGTGTTAGTGTTTTAGAAGACTTGTATTTGTTTTAATTAACGACATATCTGATTTAGGAGTAGTTTTATTAAATTATGAACGTCATGGCTGAAGATGAAATTTTGTTCGATGATGTCTATGAGTTGAGGGAGATCATTGGAAAGTAAGTAACTCCTTTTTCGTTGCTCGAAACTTCTTTTAGAAAGTAGTATTTGTAAAACCAAAGTTTTATAAAATAAAATAAATAATGGCTTCTTTATTGCTGTTATCAATCAAATTCTAATTTCCTGACATTTTCTGTATATATACCTTTAATTGATAAATATAGAAAGGGGTTTTGAAATTTTTTTGTTGGATTACTGTGACAGAGATTATACACATTAGATGTTAAAAAATGCAGAGCATTATTAGATTTATAGGATAAAAAATGCATATTATTTTGGCCTTAAATACCTTATCTTTTGAAAACTTTCCTAAATTATTGGAAAACAAAGTTGGTCCAGCTACCCCCCCCCCCCCCCCTATTGTTTAGTTACCAAGCAAGTTTGGTGCTCAATTTATTGATTAACTGAATAGAGACTGAGTGAACCTTGATAAGTCTAGGATTTGAACCCCTGTGACATGGTAGAGAGTATTGCTAACTGTCCACCACTTGGCCAAATAGTAGATAATAATAAATATAAGTCAACCACAACAAATCATAACATTGTAATAATTTACATAAAATAATTCATTTTAAATAGTCCAAAAAAATTTCAGCACAAAAACAGGACTTTTCTCGATACAATTGGTGCAACACAGTCATTGGTTGACAGTCAGGTTTTCCAGCGATGCACATAATTAAAAAAAAAGTTATAAATTTTATAATTATACTAAATTTTAAAATTTAGAGTGTGGTTGAATCATTTACACTCGTTTCTGCTTCCACAACATGATTAAAATTAAAAAAAAAAATTTACTAAAAATTTAAATATTTTCATGCAGTGAAAACAAGTTTACACTTCAACAAATACTGCTTTTTCCCTAGATGGCCGTGCAATTTTTACATCTAAATTACTCGATTAGTGAGAGTACTTAGTAAACCTATCTGGGGGCTTGGTAGCCCAATCGGTATAGCGTTGGACACACTATCAGCCCAGATTAGATTGCAAGCGTCATCTGACAGTCCTGTTTTCCAGCAATGCACATAATTAAAAATAATTTTAAATTTTATAATTTTACTAAATTTTAAAATTTAGAGTGCGTCTGAATTATTCATAATCATCTGCTTCCACAACATGATTTTAACAAATCAAAATTTTCAGTACAGATTTAAATATTTTATGCTGTGAAAACAAGTTTACACTTCAGCGAATATTGCTTATCCCTCAGATGGTAAATCAATGTTAACTAATAAATGACTCGGCTATTGAGAGTACTGAGTAAACATACCTATTTAGGCTTGGTAGCCCAGTTGGAAGCCCACTCTATCAGAGAGCCATCTGACAGCTAGGTTTTCCAGCAAAGCACATAATTAAAAAAATATAAATTTTATAATTCTGCAAAATTTTAAAATTTAGAGTATAGCAGAATCAATCATCTGCTTCCACAACATGATTTAGAAACATTTAAATTTTCAAATAAAATTTAAATGTAAATTCATGCAGTGAAAACAAGTTTACACTTCAACTTCAGTGAATATTGCTTATCCCTCAGATGGTATTGCAATGTTAACATCTAAAGGACTCGGTTAATGAGAGTACTGAGTAAACCTACCTATGGGGGCTTGGTAGCCCAGTTGGTAGAGCGTTGGACACACTATCAGCCCAGATTAGATTGCATGTGTCATCTGACAGTCAGGTTTTCCCCCAATGCACATAATTAAAAAAAATTAATTTTATAATTTTACTAAATTTTAAAATTTAGAGTGTGGCTGAATCATTTATAATCTCCTGCTTCCACAACAGTATTTATTTGGGAATTCAAAACATTAATGTGAGATGTAGCTCGAAGTTTCTTTGGGTACCAGCTCAGGTATCGACCTTGTCACTTGACCATGGTTCTAAATTAAGCGGCGTAATTGGCTGTGTTAAAGCTCCTAAAGGAGGCTATAAGTAGGCAGCCAGAAATGATTAAATTGCTAATTACCAAACCTACATATGCTATGTATCATCCAATAAGGTATGGTGATTATCTTGCTGACTCAAATGTTGGTGATTCAGTTTTCGATACGAGTCAGATTGCTGGTCATGGATCAACTCAATTCTGTAATAGGTTCTATAAATGAAG
The DNA here is from genome assembly GCA_023701765.1 of Hylyphantes graminicola. NCBI lineage: Eukaryota > Metazoa > Arthropoda > Arachnida > Araneae > Linyphiidae > Hylyphantes > Hylyphantes graminicola. The sequence continues at coordinate 25,909,410 of CM043112.1, forward strand.
AGTACAGGGGAAAACCCCTTCATTGCATAGGAATTCGTCAGAATCAGGCCTCTTTTGCATGCTAGCAAGTCATCGTCTAAACTGGTGTAAGGAAAACCGGTTTCTTACTTGGCTCTTCTTTTGTGACAAATCTTATTCACTCCAAACACAAGTTCCATGCTTCTACCATGAGAGAAGAAGCTTGCTTATTTGAATGTTAGCCGATTGATGGATAAGCAAATTTGCTGACATGTAAACTTGTTTTCGCTGCATGATTGAAAGTTAAATTTTGAAAGAAATTTAATTTCTTTAAAATTTTAAGAATTATTTTTCTATAGAAAATGATTATAAATAACTTCTTATACTTAAAAATTAAAATTTTCCTGTAAAAAAAACAAATGTCAAAAATATATTAGTGACTGCATGGGCTATTTGTGTTATTGTATAATGTTAAAAAAATATTTCAGAAAAAAAAAACAAGCAATCAAGAACTGGCTTTTATGATATGCCCATTTAAATATCGAATGTTTTAATTGAATACCCTCCTCTCTGTGATATTTTTCTTTCTCCCAAATTCCTGATCTACAAGATTGGTCACTTGTAATAATGTGAATAATAATGTTATTCAAAATAATTAAATTTTCTAATAATTGAGTTAATTATTTTTATTTAAAATAATTTAATTTTTTAATGATTTATTTTTAACAATTATTTTTTAATTTAAAATTTATCAATTATTATTTTTTAAATATTTAAAAATATTTTCAAAGTATTTAAGAATATATAAATGTTTTCATTTTATGTATTTTAAATATTTTTAAATTATTTTACATAGATCAATAAATTTAAATAAATGTTCTTTTCGTAAAGCATCGTAATCGTAGCGTCCGTCATGATCAACGCGCTACTTTGAAACAAATCGCTATGTACAGCTGCGGAAATAAAAAAAGTACAACTAGTGATTATTTCTGCCGTTAGTCACCCTATAGAATCGGACCTTTTTGAAATTGTAAACAATTAACATTCTGAGTTAATTGCATGACACAAATTTTGCATAAGGGGTCATCTTCATATTAAAAGTGTTACTAACTTAAAAATTTCCAATAGTAACACCCCTTTTTGAGTCCATATTTCAAATCTATGACCTATGTTAAATACGAAATGCCAAATTTTGTTAGTTTTTAAGCATTATTAGGGGAGTTAGAGACATGCAAAGTTAAGGTCCCATAATGTTAAATGAGTTGCACATAAAAAACTATCTCAATCTATAAATAATTAAGATAATGAAACGAATTTTTTACTGAAAAGAAATTATAATAACCCAAACAAAATGCATTCAATAGTGGGGTATTTAAAACAATTTTTATATTTTTTAATAATTATTATATTAATTTTTTTAAAAAATATGAATAGAAAACCCTCAATATTTTTACAGAAATGTATTTATGACAGGAAGTTTAAGCGAAATCCCAAATTTTAAATTTTTTTATTCATAATTTGCTGAGTAAATCACAAAATACTTTTTAATTACCCTTTAGGGGACTGTGTATAAGATTGCATGTGTAATTGATAAATAAAGACGGCCTTGCAAAAGGAAGAACTAGACTGCGCTTGTCATTTTAGAGATGATCCCCAAAAGGTCCACAAGTGATTTGATTGAATAACTCGTCAAATATTCATCCAAATGTAACAAAAACTTAGATTTAAGGGTTTTCAAGAGTGCTTAACATTTCTAAGTTATTAAAATTGGATGTTGCCATTGGAAATTTCAAAGTTCGTAACATATTTAATATGAAGACGGCCCCTTATGCAAATTTTGTGTCATGCAATTAACTCAGAACGTTAACTGTTCACAATCTCAAAAAGGTCCGATTCTATAGGGTGACTAATGGCTGAAATAATCACTAGTGGTACTTTTTTTATTTCCGCAGCTGTACATTCATGTGGATTGGATTTTGTTTCGGTGACGTAATGTGAGATATGTAATTTTCGATAGTAATCTAAACTTAAGAAATTCGGAATAGCCGCCGCCACTATGGGGAGAGGGAAGGCCATTATTACATTTCAGTAGAAATGCAGAGAAAAGCGGTTACATCCACTACAGATAATTGATACTTTACCCACGTACATCTGAAAACAACGAAAAAGAAATCTTAATACCTTTATGGAATAGTAATGGATGTATTTGCCACGGTGTTTCACTTAAAAGAAACAACATTTTAAAATTAAACTTTTTTTGTTTTCGAGTTTATTTTTTATAGGAATTCCATTTGTTATTCCACATTCACACGGTAGCTCTATTGATTTCCAATAACACCTCATCTGCTAGAGTAAACTAGATCCCGGTGTTGGTACTTTTATTTCTCTCCTCCAGCAAATAAACTATTCATTGGAAACACTTTATCAAAATAAATGCCCTTTTCCCACATGAATCTTTTCGGGGAAGTGTGGGAAATAAAGGCGATTCGCTGTAAAAGCGTTTTTTGGCATTTCGCACTTGAATGTTGTTTCTATTACTAGGGGTCTTGTCATTGTTTTATCGTTCAATTTGTACTATGATTGGTATCTTTTTTTTTCTGACGCGGCGCAATATCGGCGGCTTAGCCTTTGCAGACTCGGCATATTCCCCAGAACTGAGAGTCATTTTTCTGTGGTATCATATAGGCGACGCTCGCTTTTGACGCTTAGATTACAATGCATCCGAGCTCTCTGTGGCTGTTAAAGTATGCCGAGATTTAATTTTTCCGAGAGAACTCTAGCCAAATGGGTACTCAAGGGATTTTTTTACATGCCACATAATCATATGACATTGCGTGCCCACAATTTTCCCATCCACAAAATCTGACGAATCAGTCGGGGACGAGGGCTATTCTATTACTAGGGTCTTATGTCAGTGTTTTACCGTTTAGTGTCCGTGTTTTTTTTTTTTTAACTTAATGCTCATATAGTCGGAATACTGCTATTATAATTCTTCACTTCAAAGTTTTTTTTTTTAATTTAGTTTAAGATGGCGCCAATACATGCAATACTTTTTTACAGTTAGTATTAAATTATTACAGCATTAAAATAAATTTATTTTAAATGTACAATAAAGATTCTTCCAGTTTTATATCTTCATAAAGTTAACTAAAAGCCCCGTTATTGCCATCTTCCACTCTAAACCTCCATTTAGATTTCCCATTAAGAGGGATTGTCAGTTCTATAGAGCTAATGCATTAGTTTTGAAATCACAACTTTTGCAAAAGAATTGCTTTGCCATGTTATCCCATTTTTAAGCAGGTATTCATCATAACATCAATATAAAACAAAATTGAAAAGAAAATAACACCCGGTTATTTAATCTTAATTGATAAAGTTATTAAATAGTCACCATGTGCTGTATATTTTTGATATTTTAAATCTTCAAAAATGTATAATTAAGTCAGGGCCCGACTTACAACTTTAGGGATCCAGGGCACGAGCAAATTTTTGGCCCCAAAACATACGTCGATAAAATATTTGTGTATATTTCTATATCTTACAGTGTTTACCAAAAAATTCGCCGAAGTAATTAGCTTAGAAAGCATGCTTAATCCCCCCAACAAAACTATTTTTGTGAATTGGTTAATTCAGAGTTTAAACACAATTTCATAGTAAACTTTTGTTCAGGAATTTAATTTTTTTGTTTACTTTTGTAACAGATTACAAAGTTTGGGGCAGTTGTATTAAGTATAAATATTCATGAAGAAAATGTACCCCCCCCCCCTTAAAGTGGGGGTCCCTGGGCACTTGTCTCGTTTGCCCTGACGAAAATCAAGGTCTGATTAAGTGACTGGATAACATTTTCGTTTCAAATGTGTTTCATTTTAATGTTGTTGATTCCCTCATACCTGTGGAAAAAGTGCTAACTTGGCAAAGCAATACTTCTGCAGAAGTTGTGATTCTTAAACTAATGTATTAGCTCTATGAGACTGACAATACCCCTTAAAATCTTCACAAAATTAAAACTTGTCTGAAGTGTGATAACAATCCTCGCCCATTTCTCTTGAAAGACACTCCCAAACTATTGTTTTTTATGTCGTGATAAGGCAAGAGCAAAGATATTACCTGGGTAAAAGATAAAGATTACCTTCTTGAAAATACAATTCCTTGGAGTCTTCTTCTGGGAGGTAGGAATAGGGTAGAGAGGGTGCCTGGTCGAAATATAAATGCGAAAATCAGTTTGCTACGTGAGGCTATTTATCGCTCCAGCAATAAGCGCACATGAGTAAGGTTTAATGTTATTACTTTCAATTACCTAAATGAAACACCTTGCACGTGGAAGGTCCCAGGTTCGAGTCCGGGCATCGCCAAAATAACTGCCGAACCATAAACGGCCCATGCAGCCAAAAATGCCATAAGACTAATACTCCGTGTAGAGAGAATACTCGTAAAATATGCTCCAATGTCACGTTGCGTACGATGTCGCCCTTAAAGGTTGTGTTGGCTGCCTAACCAGGTGTCGGCTCGTCACTTGACTGTGGTTTTAAATTACGACATCCGTCGCCAATAGCCCTTGTGCAGCTCTAGATCGACAATAATTTAAACTAACCTAACCTGACTTCATACTAATGAAACCAGCCGCTTCGTATTTAACCCTTTCAGTCCCAAAAATTTACTACACTACAGAAACATTTGATATTCACAAAATAAGCTTATTTTAGGTCAAAAATAAGAGTTCCATGAGAAAAAAAAATCATTTTAATCTTTTATATGGTTTTTTAAATAATGCCAAAATTGTTAAACTGTGGAAAACAACAAAATAAAAAATATATATTACCTAAAAACACTTCGAGTTATATATTTTAAGGTATCTGACCACATTATTAAAAAAAATTAGTAATTATTTTAACCGAAATAGTTTAAATTGGGTTTTAAATATGTGGAACTGAAGTGAACTTGTCAAAAATCAGGTGAAACGCTTGTTAGCTATTTTCTAAATAAAAAAATAGTAGTTCTGACTTCTATTGAGATTAATAAAAAATATTGTAGAATAGAGCAAAGTGTAAAGAATCGAATGATGTGTGTTTGGATGTCATACGGGACGTAAACATTTGGGGGAAAAATGCAGTAAGTGATGATGCCAAATGGCATCACTGGGACTGAAAGGGTTAAATATTAAATATCATTGATTTGTTTGTTACAGTCTATCTCAACGATTTGGCGAGTTTTATGCTTTTTCATTGTCTTTCCATGCCAAGCATCTACATACTATTCCTACCTCCCCAGTTCTCCTCTAAGATAAAATTGTGTATTTATTGGCGACGCAAATACCTGGTCCTCGAACCAAGAATTTCCGGTCTTATCTGATGTTGACATTTTTCTCCAATTTCTGTAAGATAAAAGTGCCCTGTAATTTTTTTCTTGAGAGGTTATTCTGTTTTAGAGTGTTTGCTTCAGTTGTTTTATTCTTATTATACAAGGCTTATCGTCAATCTTGCCGCCTTTTCTTCTTGGTAATTTTGGGATAAAATATTTACCTGGTGCATTTTAGTATGGATAATGGTACAGAAAAAAAGTTTGTTTTATTGTGTGGCGTGTTGGCTTTTGGACAATTTTCTTTAAAGAGGAATGGGTGCGCTGGACCGGGGGTCTCCAAACTCAAGTGCCTTAATGTAAATCCAATGGGAAAAACTATTTTCTCTGCCACATTTCGCCGGCTGTATTGAATATTTTTGTAAGCTTTTTTTTGTAAATAATAAATTCAGATAACTTACAGGTCTCTATAATCCTACTTTTTGAAATTGCTTCGAATACTTTTTGAAAAATTATTTAATCAAAATTAAAAAAAAATCGAACAACTTTTAAAAAAAAGTGGGATTGTTGGGACCTGTTAGTCAGCTACATTTATCACATTAAAAACCATTTGTTAAAAATATTCAATACTACCGGATAAATGTGGCGGAGAATATTTTTTCCCATTGGGATTAACACTGATGCACTTTGCTTTGGAGACCCGCGATCCAGCACGCCCATTCTTCCTTAAGATTAGTTTATCGAATGGAGAAATGTGTTAGTCAGCTACATTTATCACATTAAAAACCATTTGTTAAAAATATTCAATACTACCGGATAAATGTGGCGGAGAATATTTTTTCCCATTGGGATTAACACTGATGCACTTTGCTTTGGAGACCCGCGATCCAGCACGCCCATTCTTCCTTAAAATTAGTTTATCGAATGGAGAAATGTGTTTAGATGAATGTATTTCTCTATCGTATAAATCTGTTCCTACAATACAAAAAGCGAAATGTATGGTGTAAGGGAACATGGCAACCTAAATATTTTATTTTGAATATTTTCAACTTTAGAATTCAAAACTAAGTATTATGTTCAGATAAAGTTTGCGACGTTTAAACGTATACTATTTAAAAAAGAAAATAAACACGATTTTTTAAAAAATTAGCTATCTTATTTAGTACCTACAATAATGACTAGTAGGGTGGGCCGAAAAAAACTTTTTATTATATTTCGGATGGCTAGTGCGGAAAAGTTGCCATTGGTAAAGACATGAAAAATGCACTAATTATTATTTTTTTTATTACTTTATCTTCCGTTCGCGCAACGCTATCAAAGTTGGGGAAAATTGTCAAAAAACGAATTTTTTTAAAGCATGATAGATGTTTTTAGTTGCGTTCCTTTTCATGAATTAACTACTAAAAGTACGTTATATCAAAATATATGCCCTTATCATACATTTGTGTCAGATCTCCCGGCCACCCAACGAAGTACAAAATGAGGAAAATTCTTAGTTTTTGCAAAAGATTCTTAGTTTTTACATTGACAGATCTGACGCAAATGTATGATAAGTGCATATAAATTTATTTTACGTACTTTTAGAAGTTGTTTCATGATATAGGAAAGCAACTAAAAACATCGTGTATAAAAAAAGATAAAAAATTTCGTTTTTTGAAATTTTTTTCCAACTTTGATGGCGTTGCGCGAACGGAAGATAAAGTAATAAAAAAATAATAATTAGTGCATTTTTCATGTCTTTACCAATGGCAACTTTTCCGCACTATAGCGATCCGAAATAAAATAAAAAGTTTTTTTCGGCCCACCCTAATGACTAGGACTATTTTTTGTCTGAAATATTCCTTTTTCATTGTATTTTTTTATGAGTTTTATAAATTGAACTGGAAAGGAAAATAATAGTTATAATCAACTAACTAGTAATTGCTGTCGACCTGTCCACGGCAGCTCTTTAACAGAATGAATACATAATTATATTATTGGAACATTGAGCAAATACGTTCCAAACTATAGTTATTCATCGTTTTGTAGTCACTGGCGAATTCTCTCAATGAATTTGGAGATCATAAATTTGTTCTGAAACGAAGAAAATATATTGCAAAGTAACTTTCAAGCACTATCACTTCCTCCCTCCTTTAAGTTTAACCCTCTAATGCTTACTGTTGCTATATGGGAAACAAGTAACATAATCCACTTTATTAAAGTAGAGCTCCCTCTCGACAATTTTTTTTATCTATTAATTCCATTTTGAAGTTTTAGTTACCAATAACCCTCATAGATGACAGTAGTAAAAGTGCATTTAAAATTAAAGAGAGAAGTTATTAAGTGTTGTGAAATTGCGCCTTTGGCAGCATTCAAATCATAATAATATGAGTACTAAATACAAGTAAATTGCCTTGAAAAAATAATTATAGGTAAAGAGGGTTATTTTAAAATATATTTAGTAGTTTTCTAATAATTCTTATCGAAATTGGAATTTTGTAATTGGTTTTTTCCACATGGCAAAAAATTTAAAAATTGAAATTATTTAAATTCCAATGCAGTTACATTTTTTCAGTATTTTCCCCATAGTGTATGAGTATTAAAGATACAAATATATTTTTTTGGGATGAGAAAAAAAAATCATGCATTACAGGAATAAGTTTAAACTTTTGCAGATTACAATAAAACTTTTTTATTAATGCATATTCCTTGTACACTAAACTACAATCTGATATTTTTTCAGCAGTAAAGTTCATTCAAAGTATTCAGCATATAAAATCAGATTTCCTAAATGAATGAACCTTATTGTTTCGCCGAAAATCAGAAGTTATTTAAAGTTATTACCTTAATTTCTTTTTCATTTTCCTCCTGATTTCTTCGATCGCTTTTTGATTTTTTTTCTCATTTTCCGGAGTGGTTTTAGAAATTATTGTTTAGAGTGTTTTTGTGTTGTTTAGCCGCATCCAATGATTATTTCTCTGATTTGTTCATTTGTTGTTGTTTTTTCTTATTTTAAGTTTCTGTTGAAGTGCACGATCAATAGTTCTTAAGCCATATTAAGAATGTTTTGTATAAAAAATTATAAAAGTTTTCGCATTTCTTAATAAAAATGTTAGATTTTGTTTTATTTATTCCTTTTTCAATTTTAAAATGTTTGCAGTTGTCTTGTCTGGGGGCTAATTGATTGTCCAAAATGATGAAAACTGCAAATCCCTATTCATTTTCTTAAATAACATCTATTTTACTTTCAAAAATATTAAATATATTTTTGTATTTTGACATAGTTTGAATTCATGGAAATTGTACTGATAAAAAAATCTATCTAATATAATAAGCCAAAGCTATAATCATATAAAATTAAAAAATGTTTTGAATGTTGAATTGTTTTTCGAAATAATACCAATTTACCAGTCAGTAATAATTAATTTTATTTGGTTCTAAGTTAAATTATTTTGACCACTTCATACTTAACTTTGACTATAGTGACACAACTAGAAAAAAACCCTCAAGTTTTTCGGAAATTGTTCCATTTTATAGGGTCTTATATGTCTTAAATCTTCAAAAATTTTCATTTTGCAATATAAATCTAAGTGATACAACGTTTACCCGGATTGGGCGAGGTTGACTCAGCCCTTCATCTCTTAAATGGGTCGTTAAAATTAGTACCAAGCATGCTTGGGAACTAAACACTGGGGGTTCCGCGTTGGGCTGACCACATTACTGGGGCAGACGCCTAGTACACCTCATAGCCCGTGGTCGCACAAGCTGGAATGGGTACGGCAGGCCTTGGTCCTCCAACTAGTTGTTGCACCGAGGAGTTTAGTTTAGATACAACATTTAATTCTGTACAATTTGACACCTTTCTTAACGATATTCAAAATACTTTTCCGATTACCAAAAATTATAAATCATAATACTTAGTCAAACTCAATATGATTTTTTTTCTATAACAGTGAGAAGGAAATTTGCTCAGAGGATCAGTTTAAGTTATAATACGATTTTGATGAGTGATTCGTGATAATTTCAGAGTTGTTAACACAAATATTACTTTAAAAAATTGCCTCACTTTTGTCGCAAGTATTCGATATACTTTATTATTGTTTGAGCGTATTTAGAAATTAATTAAACGGCCGAGTTGTTAAGGGGTCTAAGGAGTCTTAAAAATGTGCAAAGAAGGAACTACAAAGTATAGTTTGATCTCTCATGTAATTTTTTAACTACTCAATATGCAAGTATAATTTTTTTATATGTAATTCTACAAGATTTATTTATTATAAAACAAATTTTAAAATTTATGAAACTTTAGCCAAAACTAAAATAAATGATATTAAACATAAAGCTGTTTTAACACATTGTGATTAGGCTTGCGCGGCAAATTTTGAGGTCAAAATTGAAAAAATGACCTAGAAAATGACTTTATATTGTACAAATATGTACAAACTAGGACTTATACCTAAATTCTCAGCTAAATTTTAATTAAAAATTATTTAAAAATAAATTTAAAATCAGAATTAAAAAAAATTTATTAATTTTTTTAGAAAAAAGCTCTTAAAATAATTTCTTATTAAAATTGAGATGAGAATTTAGGTATAAGTCCTAGTTTGTACATACTTCTACAATATAAAGTCATTTTCTTGGTCATTTGTTCAATTTTGACCTCAAAATTTGCCGCGCAAGCCTAATCACAATGTGTTAAAATAGCTTTATGTTTAATATCATTTATTTTAGTTTTGGCTAAAGTTTCATAAATTTTAAAACTTGTTTTATAATAAATAAATCTTGTAGAATTACATATAAAAAAATTATACTTGCATATTGAGCAGTTAAAAAATTACAAGACAGATCAAACTATACTTTGTAGTTCCTTCTTTGCACATTTTTAAGACTCCTTAGACCCCTTAAATGAGCAAAACACACACAGAGTGAATAACTTATGAGGTCGTATTGATAATACATTATTATGTGTAGTTTTGATAACTTTACTAAATAAAGAATTTCAGACTTCCATTTCTTTCAAATATTAATTATTATTTTTTCCTTATTGATTACTACCTTCGTTTTATTCGATGTACGCAATTTTTCAGAACCAAATAAAATGTATTGCTATTGCCATCCATTTCTCTGGTAAAAAAACTGTCTTCTTCAAAATTTGATTTCGAGGCAATATTTTAATAACTCCAAAAAAATTTAAACTCGACGGAATGCATTCCAAGAAATGAATCATTTGCAGATTTCTTGGCATAAAAAATATCCCTAAGGCGTGCCTGTTTCGTTTGTCATAAATCGTGTACCCCCCCCCCCCCCTTAAAAAAAACTAACAAAGGAGGCTAGAATAAGGCACAAAGATGCTGCTTGGTTTAAGAGGACTCTCTTGGGAATTCCACATCTCGAAAATCGTAATGTTATTCCTATGGAAAACATTCGCAAGTCAATTACCACCGCACTTTTAATAAAAGGTTACTAGTTTTTTGTATCATTGTAAAGAACGAAAGGAGTAGATTGGATATAAGTCATTGGTTTTGTGAAAATCACATATTTAGTATTTTTAATAATTTTTTGAAGTTAGAACTTAATGCTTACTCCATTTTTTACTAACTTCAAAAAATTATTAAAAATACTAAACATGTGATTTTCACAAAACAAATGACTTATATCCAATCTACTCCTTTCGTTCTTTACAATGATACAAAAAACTAGTAACCTTTTATTAAAAGTGTGGCGGTAATTGACTAGCGAATGTTTTCCATAGGAATAACATTACGATTTTCGAGATGTGGAATTCCCAAGAGAGTCGTCTTAAGGGGAGTCGGATGGGTGGTTTAGGTCAAAAATTTCAATTTTCTGCTTTTATTCTTTTAGTTTTAATCTGCATAATTTAAGACCAATGTTATTGGATTATGTAAAGAGTTCTATAGTAGGGTAGAGACTGAACCTGGAAACAGCACCATGGACCAACACGGAGACAATGTAGGATGGCGTGTGGGGCCCGATGGCCGAGTAGTTTGGAGCGCAGGCTATAACGCTAGAAGTCCGAGTGTTGTAAATTGTGTGGGTTCGATTCTCGCCTTTGCCCTGGGTGTACTTCATTTCTCAGTATCAAAATTATAAATAAACTAGCACTTTTGCCACTCTATTCGGTCTCCGTAGAGAGCCATGGCTGCCGATGGCAGCTCAGTACGAGTCGTTCCTCTACACTACTATAGAACTCTTGCACGAATGCACGTTCTTCTACTACGCTCTTCAATTGCCTTCTAAACACAAGTATAGGTAATTCCTAGTGACCGAAACTTAACATTTCGTATTAAAATGAAATAAGGGTTTCTGCCCCTTTTTTAGGGGAGTATGGAGGGGGGGCATTTAACCAGATTGGAAACCTTCACATAGCTTCGTAATTTTTTATCACCAACTTTTATTCTTACCTCCTTTCGCTTTCGTTTACTATAAATCTCGGTTTGCCATATCTCGTTTTTTAAAAACCACTCAAATTTTTTACCCGAGTAATGGAGGTTTCTTGATGATAAACATGTTTTGCATGGAGTTACGCTGCTTTTCTCATTTTCTGCAACTTTGATGCCACATAAAAAGTTTTATTTTTATTTCTGTATCTCTGTGGTGATTTTTCGTTTCTGGTTGTTAATGATTTGATGTGGCAGCGGGACCGGGATTCTATGTGTGGGATTTTTTTTTCTGAAAAAGTCTCATAATGTTGGAAATAAACCTAGTTTTTACTTGTTTGGAGCATAATTTATCAGAAAGTTTCATAAAAGTATAGGGTGTCCGTAAAAGAATGTCCGAGTTTCAAATTGTAATAGTATCAGCTGTAATTGTTCGACAGTTGTGGTTGAAGGTGACGAATAAAGAATAACTCTACCAGTTTCAGATAAGCGCATGCGCTTGTACCACTACATCGTTTTCACAGTTGCAATATCATCTGCAGACGGTATGGGAAGAATTGCAATTTCGTTTGTATGTGTGCCGTATCACTAAAGGCGCACACATTGAGCACTTATAAGAAAAACTAAGTTAGTTTTTCTTAAATTTCATGTATGATTTGTTATATTTAGCATAAAATAAACTTCTCTCTAATATACCATTAAAACTCGAACATTCTCATAGGAAAACCCTATATATAGGCAAATACCGTGAAATAAAGGATATGCAGATAATAGTAGCAGCAGCGAACCAGGGCAACCGAAGTTATTGTACGTTCTTCTTTAAGTCCAAAACTGTTAATCATACCTTATTCGAGCAAACACAATAATTTTTAAATCCTCTCAAATAATGTTCTTAATATTCAATTTTCCTTCTAACGAAGAGCTTAAGCTCACACATGTAGCATTAATCGCTACATTCAGAAGCGTCGATAAGTCATCCGAAACTTTAATTACGACCCGATAATTGGATTAATCGCCAACCTATCGATTAACGCTTGCCCCTTTAAAATCGATGTTGCAGCACCACTGGTTAAAATTTCTCAAATATCTGGCGACGGGATTTAAGGGGGTGAGACCTTTAGTCGGGTCTCCAAATCGAGGTCTTCAAATGCTAACTGATATATACGGAGATTTTCTTTGTGATATTATACTGCACGTCTGGCTCGGGTTGTCGGCTGTTCCGAAAGAGAGGAAAGAAACCTGCTCGGAACCTGAAAAGTATAGGCCATGCGCTAATAAGTTACAAGATGGGATAAAGGTGCGTGCAGAACGCGGCTGTTGTTTGCTAATATATTTACACAAACTTAAATTATTTAGGATTTTTTACTTTCAATTATCTATCATGAAATGTAAGGTAATGAAAGTATAGAGATAGGTTCGAAAATCCAAAATGTAGCTTTTGTATTTTCTACATGTTTCGGAAGGTGCTGATTCTGAAAAAGTGGTTTTTGCAGATTATTCCGTCTAACGTCTGTAACAACTCGAAAGCTTAAACTAAACGAGCTGTAGGTTACAAATTTGGTTTGCGTATTCCTAGTACCTGTCGAATGTCCTAATATGGTTCGGGAGGAAATCGTGCATTCGCAAATGTAAAGGTTTGCTGAAAAACCAAAAACATCTTGTACAAATCTTAACCGAATTCTAGTGTATCGAATATGAGTATTAACTTGTAATTGAAAGTCGTGTGGTGTTTCACACCCCTAGTTTTTTCAGATTATGGCATATCTTCAGTGCCTGATCTAAGAAAACTCTGTCTATTTCTTCTCTTCATTTATCTACCATGTATTTGAATTTTAAAACTCAGTATATATTTAAATTTTTTTGCCAACTAATAAAGTGTGTCAAATATCTACCTGTTGACTGGCTACTAAGTTTCTGTTCTGTCCTTAAAAACGGAGAAGATATTTTAAGTTTGTTTCGTCAACTTTGCAGATAATCGCGTTGGTTGTTCACTACTCACCACAACAATTTCCATATAATATCACAAAACTTTTTATGAAAAAATATTCTCTCAGAGAAAACATCGCAAAAAATGCATCGCTGTAGCCCTCCGTGCTTCCAGCCAGCATTGAATTTCACACTAACAATATATATTCCCAAAACTATTTTCGAACAGCTTGTTCCGTATTCCTTGAAGAAAATACATTTTCAAGCCCGGAACTAGATTTTTTGTGTACTCTCTATATCTTGTAAATTCTTTCAAGGAAAAACTTTGGAAACTCATCGGAATTGGACGAAATTCTGAATAATGCATAGAAGTATACATGGTTGGATCGAAACGGAAAATATATAGTTTGAGTGGACATGTCCGGGTTTCGTTTAAGAATTCAACAGATCAACTAAAAGCACGTTTGTATGTAAAGAAACAGATTGTGAAGCCATATGTAAAGAGTTATATGCAAAGAGATAGGGTTGAATAATCTTATATTTAGTGAGTATCTACATACTCTGTATATATTTTTCTGGGTTTTAAAATGATTGTCGGCACAGCAAATTTTCGTGGCCTCCACTTAAACTTTTGTGTATCTTGCTCATAAGCAGGGCCCGACTTACAAGTTTAGGGACCAAGGGCACGAGCAAATTTGGGCCCCCCCCCCCCAAAAAAAAAATACACCTTTAAAAAAAAATTGAACAAAAATATGTGCGTGTATTTTCCTATCTAACAGCGTTTACAAAAAAAAAAATAGCCGAAGTAATTCGCTTGAAAAGCTTGCTTATCCTCCCAAAATAACTTTTTTGGTGAATTGATTAATTAAGAGTTTAAACAATTTCCTAGTCAACTTTTCTTCATGAATTTAATTTTTTTGCATACTTCATGTTAAAAGGTTTTGGGGAGTTGTATTGAGCATAAATGTTCATGAAGAAAATTTGGGGGTCCCCTTAAAGCGGGGGGCCCTGAGCGTGGGCACGTGCCCCGTTTACCCTGCCGGAAATCAGACCCTCCTCATATGATGAAAAAATGTCTGAATGCATGTCTCAAATAAATCGAAACAATTATTAATTTATCAAGAATGTTGAACTGATGTATTTTCGCTAGTTAATCATTAAATTAAAAAAAAATGCGCTTTAAAATTATAAATTTGCTGAAAAACTAGAGGACTTATGCAGTACAATTTTGCATGAAACTGCTAAAATATATTTGCCATAGCTCGGGACCTGATGGCAATGGTTGGTATCGATCAAAGTACAAGACTACAGAAACTGAATATCTGCTCAATATGAAGATGGACATAATGCATTGCACATGATACATTGTTACATGCACTCTTAAAAATGAATGCTCAAAAACAACAAAATTTTCCTTAATTTTGACGATTCGTTTACTGGCAAATGCTCTGAGTTTTCGTTTCCTCAAAGTAAGGAAATTTGAATCGTCATTTTTATGAGGATTTGAATGTCGTCTAATCTAAAGAAATATTTCGTCATTTTTGAGCATGTGAATACAGCAATGAGATTCAGTTTCCTCAAAATCAAGATACAGAATCGTCAAATCATGATCGTAAAAGTGAGGATTCGCGGTTACTCAAAAGTCATGTGATAGCTTGACGAAACAATCCTCTAAATTAACGAAATGAGACTTGAGGATTCATGAATCGTCAAAAATGAAAGTGTTATTTCTGAGAGTGTACGTTAAACGAATTGGATCTAAAAAACTGCTCATTAATTTCACCATTAAAAATGCATTTTTGGGTATTCTTTCAAATACTTTTATTATTTTACGCCTTTCGAATGTGGATTTTCGAACGCGCTTCCGCCGTTGCCATAGTTACAGATGACTTCCCGGCCCATCATTACAGCGATACAACTTAATATTCCTCACACGGTTTCCTCCCATGACCCCCTTTTTTACGACTCCCACTTTTTGTTCTCTCCGGTGTTTCTTTTTTTCCCGAAATAAATCATTTTCCTGTCTAGGACCAGGTCTCGCAAAAGAAAATTTGATCGAGGAATATCAGTTTGCGATTTTTCGCCTGTTCTCTGGGGTCGAATGATAGAAACCTGTTCTTGAGGTCTACACTCCGTGCCAACCTAACTTGGGTAAAAATAAATAGTAAAAAGGCAGGGTGAAAAGCGCGATTGGTCTGTTAGTGGGAAACTTTTGTAAGATAATATTTACAAACAAATGATCTTAATACAATTTAACCAAAATACACTTTTCATTCTGATAAAATTGAGAAATTTTCTCAAATTATATTCTAATAAATATGTTAAGAACTTAAATGAAATTAATGTTTTAAACATGTTTTCTGGATGGATTCACAAACAATTTATAGAACTCTTTACATTCGCGGAAGGATCTTCTCCATAGAATATTTCTATTTAACCAACTTCGGTTTGCAAGGAGTGTAGTAACTTTATAATTACTAAGGAGTTAGTGTCAGTCGGTTAGGCATCCGCCTAGCATGCGAATAGTACCAGGCTCGGGTCCGGGCATCGCCAAAGGAACTGCCGACCCATAAACGGCTCGTGCAGCCAAAATGTCCGACGAATAATTCATTTGTCGAAGTGCACGTTAAATGCCCTTCAAAGTGCCAACGCTGCGTACGATGTTTCCTTTAACGGTTGCATTGGGTTAATACTCAGGTGTCGGCTCGTCACTTGATTGTGGCTCTAAAATACCACACCCGTCGCCAATAACAAGTGCTAGGTAGTCGTGTATTAATTTTGAAATCCGTAGCTCTTTTAGTTCTAGCTGTAGAGTGGCTGCAGGCAGAATGACAGGCGGATCAATGATCAAAACCCAATATTTTTAGAATCAACACTCATTAAAACATGAATAAAACACAAAATATCCGTTCGTATTTTCAATTCCATCTTATTAATTTCGTTACCTTATATTTCATATTCGGTAATAAATAGTAAAATCTGTGCCCCTCCCTAATGTTTCTTCATAAAATTGTGTATAGATTTTAAGATAGCAAAAAATTGTAAATATATATATGTGTCAAATTAGGGAAGAAATTTAGCTTTTTCTTAAAAGATTTTTCTAGGAATTTTCTATTTTTAAAAGAATTAGTTAATTAAGTATCACACGTACAAGATCTCGTGCATTCCACCGATAAAATGACCTATTACTAGAATCAGTAATACGTTATTACAACTATCTATTAAATAGCCCTCGTGTAACTCTAGTGCGACGATAATTCAAACCTAACCTAACCTAACAACTATCTATTTAAAAAAATTCCCCAAATTTACTATTTTCAAAGCAATTATCAAGATAAAAATATACAAGATCCGATTGCGACTGTTATATAAGAAAAGCTATAAAAGCTTCACCGTCTCCAAAAAGTAAAAACCATTCTATTTTGAATGACTAAGCGCGGACAGCTTATTGTTCAGAAGTTCGTTTATGACATTCTGATGAATAATAAGTATGTACGGAGTTATGTTACATTACATTGTATTTTATGTCGCGTTTTATGTGTTCAGCAAAGGGTATAGTCGTCCTTTTTTAAATTGACAATTTATTTAAGTCACTCTTTTTGGCGCGAATAGGTAATTTACTGAAAATATATTTGAAATCTACGGTTAAACATATGCTCCAAAGTCGCCACGCTGGGTGCGATGTCGCAATTAACGGTTGCATTGGTCGCCTACTCAGCAGTGTTGGGTATTCTTCTAATCAATTGTCCATTATGAAAGTAATTGCAATTAAATCAATTACAATTGAATTTTTAATTGCACCTTGTAATTAAATTAATTGCAGGTTGTCGGTATTAGTCGGTCGGTCGGGTGGTCGGAGTTAACAATAACTATATGTTAACTGTTAGCACTGCAATTAATAATTAACTAATTGTTAATTGCAGTTTTCCACAATTACCAATGATTAATTGTTTATTGCAGTTTTACACAATTACAAATGATTAATTGTTATAATTGTAATTGCTTTTTTCCACAATTGTTTAATTGTTGATTGGAGCAGTAACAATTAACAATTAATTTTTAATCATTAATTGTTTTTGCCATTAAAATTCGCCGAACACTGCTATTTAGGTGTCGGCTCGTTACTTGACTGTGGTTCTAAATTACGACGCCCTTAGTCAATAGCCCTCGTGTTGCTTTAGTGCAATGATAATTGAAACTAAACTAATTTCGATAGATGCTCTGTTTCCACGTGACATTGATTTACCCCTCGAGGCTCGAGAAGGAATTTATTTTCATTCCGTTTTTCTGTTGTTACCTGCAGCATGCCTATTCTCGAAATACGAAACTTCTTACGTAATCCAGAGAAACATATGAAATTTGAATTGTTTCGTAATAGTTTGCGTAATGTAATGGTGAAATTTTATTCTTCAAAATCTAACAAATATAGTCATTTTTTAATATATTTATGGGCACTGGGACATTTCCTAAAATCTCCTAGCGTCAGACTGCTTTTTCGGTATTTTGTGCTTACAATAACCATCATTAATATAGTCAATATTCTTTCTTACAATAACCATTAACTTTCAAAATTTTATAAACAATTCCATTTTATTCATATAGTACTTTTTTCCCATTTGGAAATGATTTTAATATAATCTCCTTAAAAAATAAAACAAATTTAATTTTTAAAAAAATAAATATGTTATTTGAAATAAAGTTAATTAAAAGTTAAGCAAGGAAAACAACCATACATTTTTGCCCATTTCCAGGCCGATCGGAAAGAGAAATTCAAATAAACCCTTTAAGGTGTCCGCACATTTTGAAAATGACATTTTTGAAAAAAATTGTTTATTTTTTTACTTATTTATATTACTATCCAGGATTTTTTTCTCTAAAACTGTCATCATTTAAACTGTGAACCGCAATTAAAACGAACGTGGTGAGTAATTTAGTAAGGGTCAGTAGCACTAGAATCAACAATGAGTTTTTAAATGTATTAATTTTTTTTCTATCCTAACTGAAATTTTTTGACAAAAAACTACAAAAAACTTGAATAAAAATGACCATATTTAAAAAAATGTGTTATGTACTTGTTATTTATAGTTATTTTTTTCAGATACACACAAAAATACTTTAGTTCATATTTTTAAAAAAGTGGCCCGAACGTGTGCAGATACCTTAATATGGGATGCACGGTTACTGCAGATATGTGATGTAGCGGAAGATATGTATAAAGATCAATTTATACAGATAATATCTAGTAAATCCAATGAACTTCGGGATGCATATCTCAGATACATATGTACACTCTTGAAACAAGCACTCCCAATTTACCTCAGTCTGAGTGGATTTCACTCCTCCAGACCGGAAAATGCACTTCTCCTTTTGGAGTGGATCCTTTGTGTGTTAAACCTCCGACAGGATCACTCCAAACGAGTGATTTTAACTCAGTCTGAGAAAATATGCATGCCTTTAGGGTGTCGAAAATGCACTTCTTAAACTGGAGTGGATTTCACTCTTTTGTTTTAAGAGTGTATGTACTTAGCATTAAAACCTTCACGTATTTAGGAAGATTAATGAATGAATAGTGAATACTTTGAATAATCACACAAACAGTGCACGGGATGGGGTTACCAGTGCGGGTTCTGCGCTTGCCTTGCATGTGAAAGGTACAGCTGTGGAAATAAAAAAGTACCCACTAGTGGTTATTTTGGCCGTTAGTCATCCTATAGAATCGGACCTTTTTGACATTGTGAACAATTAACATTCTGAGTTAATTGCATGACACAAAATTTGCATAAGGGGCCATCTTCATATTAAAAATGTTACTAACTTTAAAATTTCCAATAGCAACACCCCTTTTTGAATCCATATTTCAAATCTCTGACCTATGTTAATACGAAATGCCAAATTTTGTTAGTTTTTAAGCATTATTAGAGGAGTTAGAGACGTGCAAAGTTTAGGTCCCATAATGTTAAATGAGTTGCACATAAAAAACTATCCCGATCTATAAATAATTAAGATAATGAAACGAATTTTTTACTGAAAAGAGATTATAATAACCCACACAAAATACATTCAATATTGGGGTATTTAAAACAATTTTTATATTTTTAAATAATTATTATATTAATTTTTTAAAAAAATATGAATGGAAACCCCTTAACATTTTTAAAGAAATAAATTTAAGACAAGAAGTCTAAGCGAAATCCCAATTTTTAAAAATTTTTATTCATAATTTTCTGAGTAAATCACAAAATACTTTTTAATTACCCTTTAGGGAAATGTGTATAAGATTACGTGTGTAATTGATAAATAAAGACGGCTTTGCATGCATGCTTGCTTGTCATTTTAGAGATGGTCCCCAAAAGGTCCACAAGTGATTCGATTGAATAACTCATCAAATATTCATCCAAATGTAACAAAAACTTAGATTTAAGGGTTTTCTAGAGTGCTTAACATTTCTAAGTTATTAAAATTGGGTGTTGCTATTGGAAATTTCAAAGATCGTAATATTTTTAATATGAAGACGGCCCCTTATGCAAATTCTATATCGTGCAATTAACTCAGAATATTAATTGTACACAATCTCAAAAAGGTCCGATTCTATAGGGTGACTAACGGAGGAAATAACCTCAAGTGGGTACTTTTTTATTTCCACAGCTGTACCAAGTTCAGGTTCGGGCATTGTCAAAATAACTCCCGACCAACAAACAGACTGTTCAGCCAAAAATAGTCCGACAAATAATACCTCGTGGAGTGCACAGTAAATATGCTCTTTAGTTCCGACGGACGCTGGGTACGATATCATCCTTAAAAGTTGCGTTGGTTGCCTACTCTGGCTTCGGTTCTTCACTTGACTGTGGTTCGAAATTGAATAACCTAGTAAAAGAACGTGCAAAGTGACATTATAAAGAAAAAAAATGAGATTTTTGTGTCAATATGGACATTTTACTAAATTCTTTAGGGATAAGTTTCTCCGTTTTTCATCAACTTAAAATTTACTATATATATTTTTTAAGGTTGGCAAGTATAATTTTAAAAGATCTGAGTGTGAACTAAAAACTTAAAAGCTAATTTTCTCTTTTCTCCTTTTTGTCACTTAGCGCGTTTTTCCACCAAGCTCTTCGTTTTTTAGAGAAACTATTTTCGAAAATTTTCTTTAAGTTTGAGGAACCTTTTCATTTTTAAAATCGATTGTTTTACCTAGTAGACAGGAAATAAGGAAACTATTGTAGATAAAAGTTTATAATTCAAGGTTTCAAACCTGAAGCAGTTTTTGTAGCTGGATTCTAATGGTTTAGTATAACATATACTATGTGTTAGAAAAGTTTATTCTTCTATTGATTGTTTAGTTTTGTCAAGATTGTTTGATTTCTATTGATTGTTTAGTTGTTAGATTGTTTGTTGTGTGCTTGATCCAAGACCCGCATATATAAGCCTTCGTCAAGTAAGACACAGAAGGAATTTTTACAGTCACAAAGAAAGGAAGTACACCCAGAGCGAAGACGGGAATCGAACCCGCACCCGTTACAGCGCGGAATGCTGGTGCAATATTAAAAACCAAACGGCCATCCGGGCCCCCAGTCAATCAATACATTGGTAAAAATATCGTTATAAAAATATCAAAATATCAAAAAAAAAGTATATATCAAAATATCATATTGTCAGTAATTAATTTACAAACACAGAACTAGCGTTTCTATCAATATCCGAACTAAAATATCGGAATTTGGGAAAAGTCAAACTTTTATAAAAAATGATATTTAATAAGAAAGACTACCTGAAATCAAGTTCTATTCTTAAATACATAACAAAAGGAAGAAATAAAAAATACATTGCTTTATATAAACTTTTATTTTAAGAGTGGTATAACTTCAGTATAATTCTTATTCGGTAACACAGCCTTTAAGGATGTTAAAAAGTATGTTTCTTATGTATTTCATGCTTGGACCAAAGTTATCCTTCCAGATCCTAACAGTGTTCTAATTTTTTAAACTAACTCCAGTTTTTTTTTATTAATTTCTTAAATTTAACAAAACTGCTTTAAAATTATTCCTAAAAGTACAATATTTAGAATGCCTAATGATTTTTAAGTGTTTAAATCGTTTTTTGTAGTTTAACTTTTATTCTTTTGTAAAAACCACCTATGATTTCGGACCAGTGTTTAAGCTGGGTTTTGAAATTTTTTAGCATTTTAGCTAAAATCGAAAATTTAATTTTAATTTTTTCAAATGATTTTAGAATTTTAGAAAAAACAAGTTAAACACATTTTAAATTTATTTATTACATACTTTTTTTTTCCTAATTACATTCTTATATTTTAAGTTTTCATGATTCTGCGAGGCTTTTTTGCTGCCCATGTTTTGAAAGCCGTATGGAAATCAAAGCTTTCTCTTGGCGGCCCTTCAACATTTATCATTAGTAAATTATTTACATTGGATACTAAAAGTATGTTGCGAATTTCTGTTTTAATTAAGTTCATTGCAGAAAAAAAGATTATCGCTCTCTGTCAACTGTCGACAAAGGTATTGACCAGCAATAGTCCAGAATGCTGGTCGCAATTGGGAACTGTTCAGTCCGCTCACACATTCACATTAAACTAACTAACTTCCCGGCACTACAGTCCATGCTGGACCATGGCCTCTCTCACAATACGACTCCAAAGCCGTCTGTCTTTGGTCTTCGCTTTCCAGTTCTTAATTTTTATGTCTTTCAGATCTTCTTCCACATCGTCTATATCCATCTTTTTCTCGGTCTTACTCTTCTTCTCCCTCACTGACATTGCCCCTTGAAAATTGTCTTTGTACCTCTGTTATCGTCCATTCTCTCCATATGTCCCAGCCATTGAATTCTCCTAGTTTTTATGATGTTAATAATGTATTTCTTATTCACATTAACAAAATCTAAAAGTTGCCTGGAATGAACGTGTCTGTAAAAGGAACGATCGGATCCGTTCCTCCCCTTTGTTTATTTTCGCTTTTTTGCAAAAGTGGAAGTCAAGATTTTCGCAAAATGCGTTTTTTTCGCATTTTACGAATAAAGCGATTGCAGCTTAAACACTGTTTTGGACCAAAGTTACCCGCACTGACGACGGTATCTCACTATTGCAACAAACCATCCAACCCCGTATCCATTTTAATCGATACAGTATCTTTTTCTGTGCGAAATAAATGGCATGTATTCCGATTGATAGAATAAGCTTTTTATTTCAACCCCTATCCTTCTTCGGTTGTCAGAAATTTATACTTTTTTTATACTTTCTATATATATTTTTTAAATATTTTTTTTATAGATTTAGACGCTTTGTTCTATTTTCGCGCATTTCTCTTTTATTATACTTTGGAATCGAGCCATTCAATGCATCAGAGGCTTTAGACTGTCTGAAGAGCTTCGCCTTATATAACTGGGATGTAAATCAAAAGTATACTTTGTTCTGTTTCTATCTGTTCGTAGACCAATTTGTTGCATTTATTTAACCCTTTAAGACCCGAGATAAATCATACACTTATATTCTTCATCTAAACATACTTTTCATTCAAATATATGCTAAAAAATATGTTTTGCAAAGAATTAAAAAAAATCATGTTAAATAGTTTCTTAGGGACACGCCTTAAACTCTAAAAATACACATTTTTGTGCAATATATGCAAAAAAAGGCAGTATCACATATATGTAGTTAATATATCATTGTTTTTATTTCTATATGTCTTTAAAATTAACCACTATAATAACTTTTTAAAAAGTTTGAAAAAAAAAATTAAAATTTTTTTAAGAACTATAATAGCGTATTGACCCAAGTTAAATTTTTTTTTTATGGAAATAAATAACTGATACCTGTAATCAAAGGCCGAAAACTGATATTTGGATCCTTTTCTATCGGACCAGGTCAATTTTGGAACTAATCAACGTGTTAATTGTTTGAGGGGAGGTTTAAAGAAATTTCCCCAAATGGGGACGTCAGTTCGCCAGAGGTTAATGGTGATAAACACAGGAAAACAACATAACTGTTCCGTGTAGTAACCCCTATTGTATCGACAGCAAATACAGCAGATGTTTGGCTTAGGAAAGTTTCGTGAGAAAAGAGTTTTGGGAAAATTTCCGGGGGAGAGTGTTGTCAATTTCGGAGAAATTGTGTCGGTTGCGGTATTAATTTTTCAGCCCCAGAACGTTAGAGGGAATTATTAAAGGAGGGAAAGAGGTTATGAAGAGTGTTTCAAATATCTTGTTTATTGTCCGTTGCGTAAATATTTTTGTTAAATTTTCGTAGGTGGCAGTAGAGAGGCAAAACGTGTATATTTTAAATTTTTATTCTGTACTTCATGGAAAAAATAGTTTCAATGTGAATCTGTATTTATTTGGAATTGATACTCTAATTTTATTATTTCACAGCGAAAAAGATTTATACGACTGTGTTGTGTGTAGTTAAATCTTCTTTAGGAGGTGCTGAACAAAAGAGCAATAAATTCCTCAAATTTCGTCCATGGTTGTTTTCAGAAGCAAGCATATTTAGCAGACGTAGGGCTATTATCCTCATTAAAACTACAAAAAAAAAAAAAATAGTGGAGCTTTTGATCAAATACTCCTTCGTCATGTTGTACCGGACGCAGAATAGAAATGTTATGGCTATTTAACTTTTGTATTTTTCTAAATAACACCTTACTTAACTGATGAGATGATGCAGAAATAAGCCATTAATCTGATTTGTTGGTTCCCTCCTTATCATGAAATGTAATTCCCTTTAGTTCCATGAAACGAAATTCGTTTTTCTTCCTATAGCATTACGGCATTATCTTCCTTCCTCCCCCCATGAAGTCAAAGTAACAAATTTCCAACACAAGTCTAACTACATAGTGGCTCAGTGGCTGAGAGGTTACACGTGTCCGTCTCGTAAGCCCAAGATATCGGGTTGGAGCCCCGGCTGAGGCGTCGGATTTTCTGGATGGGAAAATCTTGGCCACGCATGTCATATGATTATGTGGCATGTAAAAGATCCCTGGAGGGCATATTTGGCTTGGGTTCTCTCGGCAAAATTAAATCTCGGCAGACTTTAACACCCACAGAGAGCCCATATTCATTGTAATATGGGCATTAAAATTGGTAGCGAGAGTCGTCTAGATGGTGCCTCAAAAAAATTCCTCTCAGTTTTGGGGAATATGCCGAGTCTGCAAAGGCCGCAATGTTGGAGCCCCATTAGAGAAAAAAAATTCTAACTGAATATGTGAGGAGCCCAGAAAATTTTCTGGTATACTATCCTCTCTCTCTCTCCCTCCCCCCCCCTCCCCGTTCGGATTGTCTATTACTCTGCCTTTACTTGACTGTGGTTCTAAATAACGTCGCCCGTCGCCAATAGATCTAGTGCTAACCTAACCATTACTCTGCAAAGTCACCATTCACTCCGAACTTCTATTTACAGAAGGTGTGTAACGTTAATTCTCCCGGTGCTGTATATTTATGATCCAGAGGCAACTTACATTACGAGCAAAGAACTTCCCTTACATCCCAAACTCTAGAAGCTGTTCCCGGACTATGTTTGGCACTCATAAAACAAGATGTTAAGCAGTTTATAACTTGGTATTTTTTCTGTATTCTTTGAGAAAGTTCTGTAATTTGAATTTACTTGGGTCTTCTTGATTTAAAACGAACTCCATCTGTTCAATAGTTTGTTCTAAGAGGATTATCGAATTTTTTTTCTGAGTATCACATTAATCATATAAACTTAAGATGAATTGTCAGTCTCATAGAGCTAATACATTCGTTGTAGAATCAAAACTTCCGCAGAAGTGTAGCTTTGCCATGTTAGCTCCTTTTTCAAGGGTATGGGAGTCAACGTAACATCGAAATGAAACAAATTTTGATTCGATGATCCCTAGATGGGAAATATGTGCCAGTTTTCAAGAAATTCAAGTTTATCTTAATATTTGTTCATTTAAGACTTTAAAGATTATATCGTAACTTAAGTTTCCACATGTGCTATCTCACTTTGCACAACGGATCAGATTTACTGTACGGTAACCCTTTACGAACATTCCAAAATCGAGCCAAAAGTCCGTATTCTGGCGACTTTTGATGTCACGCTCTCTATACTGCGCTAATAAATAATGGTCAGATAGGGTTGCCGGAGAGCGTTATCGTTGCGAAGTCAAAGAATTCGAAGTCAGACAGGTTGCTGCAAAAATTATTTATCGCAAAATCCGAAAAAATCGCGCCAAGTGTTACCGTACAGTAAATCTGATTCGTTGTGCAAAGTTATACAGCACTTGTGGGAACTTAAGTGGCGATACATTTCAAGAAAACGGTCATAAAAGTTAATATTTTTCATCCAGGTGCTTGGCGTTTTAATTGGTGGATATTTAAGTTATTTATAAGGTAATTGGCGCTTTACTACTAAACACTCCAGCCATTGACGTTTTAATTTTTTATATTTAAGTACGTTTTAATCTTACTGGCACGTTACTACTGAACACTCCATACCGCCAATATAGCGGGAGCGAGAAACACATTCAGCAGTAACATTCTCCTCGTCATTTTCACGGGAGCGAAAAAGTAAGGGGTTAATCAGGCTTTTATACTATTTAATATGGATTCTACTTTGAGGATTTTTGCCTATGCTTCCAATGTGGAAAATAGTATGGTGTTGCTGACTAGAAATTCGAATTATTCTTTCATTTATTCCTTTAATCAAGCTTTTATAATATGTGTTAGTATATTGTTTTTGGTGATTTCTTCTTATCTCACTCCCATCTTATTTGAAGAGTACATGGGAAAAACCGCTTGATTTAATAGGAGTCTTCCCGTAACTGTGTCTGCTTGGCGGACATTGGCGACACTAAACCGGTTTTTCTTTCGGTTCTTCATTCGCGGTACAAACGTGTGACTTGTGTCCACTGATCTCTGTCGTGAATCAGGATTCCCGCGAATGAAAAACAAAGCGAGTAACCAGTTCCTTTACACCAGTTTAGGCGATTTCTCGCTATCATCGCCAAAGATGCCTATGGAGGAAAGCCTTCCACGAAATCAAGCGGATCTCCCCCTGTACTCTTCATTTGAAATTTAGTTGCTATGTTTTACGACTGCTCACGAAAAATCACATATATTAGAAAACTCGGGCCATTAAATAACGCATTCCATTTCTCTTCGTCCCTAATCAAAGATGGTAGAAGCTTTTACTCAAGCTTTTTATCTTTTTGGGAAGAGAAGTAGGAGGTATTTCAGAATGTTTCCTTTTTGGGGGATCTGATCAGGTATCCTGAAAGAATTTCTTATATATTTTGCTATCAACTGCACTCCTTGCCAACCTAACCTGGGTAAGAACAAGGAGTGAAAAGGCAGAGGGAAAAGCGTGGTTGATCCGTTGGTGGGAAACTCTTGTAAGGTAATATTTGCATACAAAATGACCTGAATACAATTTAACCACAATACATTTTTCATTCTGATAAAATTACCAAATTTTCTCAAATAATATTCAAATCTGTTAGACTTTAAACGAAGTTAATGTTTTAAACATGTTTACTGGATGGATTCACAAAATTTATGGAACTCTTTACATCTGCGGAAGGATTTTCTCCATAGCATATTTCTATTTATCCATTTTAGGTCGGCAAGGAGTGTAGTTTAGTTTTCCACTCGTAAGACACGATAGGATTTTTAACTCAAAATAAATTTTTGATTTATTGTATAACACTAGGAATGTTTCAGATGATTAACGCTCGTCTTTTCCTATTTCTCCGTACGGCGATGTCATGAGTTGCTTCGTTTCACGTCCTGCGATTTCATTGGTTGCTGCGGGTTCACCCTCAAAATGACCGATATCGATGAAAAGAAACTGTTATATTTATGCAAGCTTTCTTAAACAAATGTTTTGAACAACCAACATCACAGCAAAAAGTTGGAATTTGAAAAATTAATAAGTGAAATATTCTTAGAAAACTCACTTTCGAATTCCAAAACAAAAGTAATTCCAGACAACAAATGACAACAATCCGTTGGAGCTGTATTGCGACGTAAAACAATCCCATTTACTATTTACTATTTCTTTGAAACAAGATTTTAACACAGTTAAATTTTTAGTCTATTGTATAAAAAATGGCCGCGATTAAAACCAAATTTTCAATGGGTATGTTTTAGGTGTTCAGTGGCAACATTAATTTTAATGAAAATAAATTCTTCTTCGATTTTCGATCAAAGAGTTCTATAGTAGGGTAGAGACTGAACCTGGCAATAGCACCATGGACCAACCATAGATTTAGGAAAGAGAATAGAGCGGCCCATGTATGTGAACAGTAACGCACAAAAGAAGCAGGCTAGAGCGGTGCATCTTGTGATACCTCAGTGTCAGTTCCCATAGTTTCGGCTACTATCTTATGCGCAGTAACTCAAAAAACCTGACAGCCCTGCTTCAAACCATTTGAACTGAGCCCCCTCTACTCCTTCCTAACTCTATGGGACCAACACGGAGGCAATATAGGATGGCATGTGGGGCTCGATGGCAGAGTGGTTTGAATTGCAGGCC
This sequence comes from Hylyphantes graminicola, assembly GCA_023701765.1. Taxonomy (NCBI): domain Eukaryota; kingdom Metazoa; phylum Arthropoda; class Arachnida; order Araneae; family Linyphiidae; genus Hylyphantes; species Hylyphantes graminicola. The sequence continues at coordinate 25,937,457 of CM043112.1, forward strand.
ATAACGCTTGCAGTCACCGCTCTGTAACGAGTGCTGGTTCAATTCCCGCCTTTGCCTTGGGTGTTCTACTTTTCTCAGTATCAAAATTAAAAATTAACTAACACTTTTGCCACTCTATTCGGGCTTTGAATACCATGGCTGCCGAAGGCAGCTCAGTACGAGTCGTTCCTCTACTCTACTATAGAACTCTTTGGTTTTGATTGATGAATCCATGAGACGTGGGAGCAGAGGACCAATCGGATCAACCAAGGAATCTTCAAGAAATTTTGTTACTGGAAACATCCCTATTTAAGAGCACGAAGTGGGATTACAAATTAATTCCTTTTTGTGTTAAGATTATTTTTTTATTTACGAAAAAAGTTGGCATTTTATTCAAATTTATATTTTTTCCAGCAGGAAATCAATTTATATGAACAATGCGGTTTGTTAAAAATTTCTAGTCTAGTAGAATTAGGCGGTCTTCTACGTGAACTTTAAGGTTTTTGAAATTTTTTAACCCTTTCAGTCCCAATGACAATTTGGCATAATCATTTAAGATATTTTTTCTGATCGTCTGTAGCCATTTATGATATCAAAATGCGCATAATTTGATTCTTCAAATTTTTTTCGATTAGAAAATATTTTTTATTAATCCTTATAAATGTCAGCCCTATTATTTTTTTAAATTGTGATAAGAGGAATGATGGATACCACATTGTATCACTGGGACTGAAAAGGTTAACTATTCCAAGTAGCAGTTACTATCTGAAACATACTCTTTATTCTATGCCGTAAAACACCAAATTTATATTCTTTGGGTAAAACACAAGTGAAGAGTACAGGGGAAGAACAGCTTGATTTATTAGGAGTCTTCCCGTAATTGTGCCTGTTTGGGTGGACATTGGCGTCAGGAAACCGTTTTTTTCGGTTCTTCATTCGTTGTACAAACGTGTGACTCGTGTCCACTGATCTCTGAATCAGGGTTGCCGTGAAAGGAAAACAAAGCCAGTAACAGGTTTCTTTACACCAGTTTAGGCGATTTCTCGCTATCATCGCCAAAGAGGCCTATTGAGAAAAGCCGTCTTTGAAATCAAGCGGTTTTCCCCTGTACTCTTCAAGTATCGTAGGTCATTTCCACTGGTCTGCATAAACGAAATTCGGTCAAGTTTGGAGATAGTTTTTGCGATTCTTTCCTAAGGGAAAACAAACGGAATAAAACTATCTAGCCTTTAGTTGAATGTCTGCCAGAGTGAGATCACGTGGTTTCTGGCTCTAGAACCAATTTCCGTCTCTTACCTGGGTTGCCGATTCCGAAATTTGCCGGCCGCCAAATACAGGAGTATGCCAAGCAATTTTTAGATTGGAAAAATTGTTATGAAAGATAATTCTAAGGGAGTTGGATGCTATTTTTTGTTGGGGGGGGGGGGGGGAAGGGGCGTGTCTATGACGTTGCCGAAATGTGAATGTTAATCTAAATGAAGCCATGTGTTATGATATCCGCGAATTACTACACCAATTACCAAATTATACCACAAATTACTAATACCAATAACAAAGTCACTGAAGTGCAGAAATGAAAATTTGAAAAACTACGTCACCTGAAACATGCCAATTGAAGCATGTGTGTAAGAGTCACTGATTTGCAAATGTCAAATGCGTAAAAATGTTCCGGATTAAAACTTAACTAGGCTGTCTTAATGTATATAGATGAGATATTGGGTCATATTCTAATTTTGTGTTTGTTTGCAAACTATTATAACAAATACTTCATTTTTCAATAATTTCTGAGTAAGTTTTTGAAAATATTTTAAAACAAAATAAATAGAATAGTGAGTTGATGGAATTCTAATATGTTTACATTTAGTTAGATATTATGAAATATAAGGTCACAGAAAAGGTTTAAACATATTGATACTTCTAGTTAAACTAAATGTTTGTGGTTTTTTTTCCAGCTCAGTTAGTATACAGTTCTCTATCCAAATCGTCGATTTTACGCCAAACATTGCAAACCAGTTTATTCCACAACCCAATCTACTTATGGCGGCGGGGGAAATAGGGGACCGTGATATTAGTTCCCCATTTATCTTTTTATTTCAAAATACCTCCACCAAACGCCAATCATCGATTTATTACTTCCCCTCTCGGCCCATGTTTGCCTAGATGATGAGGGGTAGCCATATTTTTGGTTTTTATTCCCGGAAAATGGGAAAGTGCTAGTTATCGGGAGGCATTTCGCCAATCTTGGAATTCGTCACCAATGCATGGGCAGTTCTATCATAATTTTTAATTTTAGGTATATAAAAAAACCTCATGAAATTTATTTTTAAGTAACTTTAAATGTGTGTGAAAACACTTATAAGGGTTCTGGAATTGCAAAAAAAAAACATGTTCTTCAGGGCTCATTTGCGGAAAAAAATGTGGGATGCTGATTTCTTTTTTTAAAAAAAATGGTCTCAAAGAGAAACAGTTTTAAACCATCCCAAAGAACTGATTTGAACTGAAACACTGAAACTGATTTTTAAACGAGTTATTAAGTTATGCCCAAAGGACATAAAAGTAAAAATCATTATAGAATTTCCCACATAGATTGTTAAAAAAGGCTGTAGTTTTTTACAGAAAAATAAACTGTCAGCTGGTGTACCAGAAAAATAACGTAAAATTTACAGAAATAATCTGTTTATGTTGTACGAACAATTTTAACTTTAATTCAAGTCCCATTAAAAATATCAAGAATAAAAACACAGTTGGCGACAAATCTAAAGCTTAGCGGGAAAACCCCTGATAACTCGAATTTCCCTCAGAAAATCCCTCCTTTTAGTTTTATTATTTTTATTTTTGGCGAAAGTTGAATGAATACGTCATCGTTTTTGTATTATTTCATCAAAATGTGTCTCATGTTTATCTTTCATTTGGGGTATATCTGAAGTTGTTGACGTACTCCTTAATAAGTTTGCATAGAAAATGCGGTTATGATTACGCTTGAGGTTTTCTTAATTGCATATGGTATTGTGTAAGCAATTTCGTGGTTGTAATCCAATGAGATGTCATACACTTATTGAGTTCACATGAGATTTTTTAAAAAAAATTATGTAAGGTTCTGAAGGGGTAAAATACCATTAAATCTTAAGACCTGAGGAAAATTCAACACGTATATTCATGTAATCTAAACATACTTTTCATATAAATATAGGCTAAAAAGTATGGTTTTCAAAGAAATTAAAATAAAACTGTGTTTAATAGTTACTTAGAAACACGCCTTAAACTTTAAAAATACACATTTTTGTGTTATAAATGCAACAAAAAGGCCGTATCACTTATTTGTAGTTAACAGATTATTTTAACACTGTTTGCAATACAAAATGCTTTTAAAATTATCTAATAAAATAACTTTTTGAAAAGTTTACAAAAATTCAAAATAATTTTTTAAAGAACTCTAACATCGTATTGACCCTTTTTCAACTTCATTTTGTTATAGAAATAAATTACTGATGCATGTAACCAAGGATGAAAACTGACATTTGGATCATTTTCTGTTGGTCCAGGCCAATTTTGGAACTAATTAACGCTTTAATTGTTTGCGGGAAGGTTATAAAAAAATGTCCCCAAATGGGGAGTAGCAAGAGGTTAAATCATCGTTTTTTTTTATTTTGCACGGTGCAATTTTTTTCAATTGATTAGATTTTCAGTAATTTTTTTTATTCATCTTTTTCTTATAAATATGTTTAGTCTATCTTATCTTTTCTTTATTCGAAATAAAATATAAAGTAAGTTATTGACAACATAAATATATTCGGCCGTCCACACCCCCTTTCAACTTCCTTTCTAGCCATCAGATTTTGAAATCCTTCTGAAAGGAATGATGTCAGAAACATATCTTTTATACACTTTTTGTCTGTCTGTTCGTTCAATAAGGTTTTTTTTATGCGAGTGTGAAAGTAGTAGAGAAGTGGGCTATTTTAGTGCTTTGAGAACAAATATTTAATTCCGACTCCTTGTTTTGTATTGCAAAAATTAATTATTTAAGTTTATTCAGTGTTTATTATTAATAATAATTCCGTTTTAGTATTTAGAGGAAATCTCTAGTATTTAGAGAAAATATTTAGAATATCCAAAAAGTTAAGGCGTTTCTTTACCTCCAATACCAACTATTTGTCTATTAAGTTAAGCATAACTATAAAATTTAAACACATACATCAATATTTGAATCAAAGTCCCTTCATTACTACCGTACTTATTATTTATAACTGGGTCATTCCATGTGAAATCACCTAAATTTAAGAAAATTTGTTGCCGACTAGTCACCGATTTTTTTCTAAAAATTACCACTTAAACTTGTTGTGGAGAAACCCTCAAATATCAATTTTTAGCGCATTTTGTTGATTATTTGCTGAGATACGGACTTTTGAAAAATGATCATTTTTGACGAATTTCCGCCATCTTGGATTTAACACTGTGCACTAAAACTTCAATAACTTGAGAATTAATTGGTCAAATTTGACAATTTTGGTGTCCATTTGAAGCTATTTAAATGAGAAACATAAATCTAACATTTAAAAGAAGTTTTTAAATTTTTTTACTAAAGTTTTAGAAGGAAAATTAAAAAAATCAGTGTTAAAATTTAAAAAATTTCAATAGGCTGTAAAAAAAATAGGTACATTTTTTTTTCTTCGAAACTTGGTGAAAACATTAATCTATATGTGTTCTTTAAGTACAAAAAAAATTGGAGAGGTAAAATTTCTTAAAAGCTAGAAAAGAATTTTTTTGTAACCCGTGATATTGAGCGCTACGGCTGCAATAAATTGAGAAATAATTCTTCAAATTTCAAAATTTTTGTGTCGTTTTGAAGATAATTATATGAGAAATATAAATCCAGTGTTTAAAAAAGGTTAAAAAATATTATATTATACTTTTAGAAGGAAATTGTAAAAAAACCTCGGTTAAAATTTTTCTAAATTCAATATGCTTAAAAAATATCTACCCATTTTTTCCCACCTGAAAATTGGTGAAAACATTAATCAATATGTGTACTTTAAGTACAAAAAAAATCAGAGAGGTAAAATTTCTTAGAAACTAGAAAATAATTTTTTTGTAACCCATGATATTAAGTTACAAAACTCACAGATGTAGGAATATACGACACTGAAAAGTTTCTAAAAAATAATTTTTAGTACTGGCAAATGAGATCTAATTACATATCATTTTTAACATTGAGAAGAAATAATTTATTCCTCCCTGAAGTTTTCAAACAAGTGTTCAATTGACTTTCATCAGGGGTGATCATCAGGGGTGATATTGTATGTTCTCAACATTTAACAATCTAACAAAGGAGAGCTAAATAATAGTGTGTAATATAGTTTCAGAATTTTCACAGTTGGCAAAGCAGTTCAGTGACAAATAGTATATCAAAAGAGTTAGAAGTGCCTCTTAGAAAAAACAGACTTCATTTCTGCATTACTTAAGGGGTCACAGGAGTCTTAAGGGTACAGTGGACCTTGAAAAACTTTTTTTTTAGTTTTAATGCAAATGCTATAAAATTTTTACTGGTTATTTATGATGCTTCAATATAACAGTAAAAAAAGTTTCATTTGAAAATAATAAAAACTTTTTATTTTATTCAAAAAATTTAATTTATTTAATAAAAAACTTGAAATGTTCCATGCGCAACAATTTGCTTTAAAAATTAATAATTTTTGCATTTTTAGGAGCGTAATATAAATCTTTATAACATTTTGCATATTTAAAATTACTAACAAATTCATTTTTTCAAAAAAATTGGATATATTTACATTTTTGTTCAAAAAAATTCAAAAATACTCATATTCCCAAGCAATAGTTATAATATCAAAAATACTATTCAACTTGCATATATCCAACATGCAAAAATGAGTTTCAATAAGTATAACGACCAATTACAGAAAGTTTCAAGGATCTAACTGAAAAACTAATGCGCATGGAACATTTTGAATTATAGTCCACAACTAAAAATAACAAACTGAGAAAAACGCACTTTTGTTAGAGAGGTGTTTATTATAGCTTTTGTTGTGAATAAAATGATTTTATCAGGCTAAAATTGGATAATTAATTGTTAGGTTATGAATGCAAATGTATGTATAGGTTGACATATATAAACCATATAAAAATATGGAAAAAGTATCAGTTGCCGACAAAAGTGTAGAATATTTTTTAGTACTGGAGAAAATGGCATTTTTATGATTCCAATGGAAATTAGATTATTGACGCATAGCAAATATGGTGAGCAAATATGGTGTAAAATATAAAATACTGTCAGTATTTGGTGTTCAGTAACTATTATATAAATAATTATATAAAAGAATAAGTTATAAACAAACTAAAAAGGTTTTTACCAAAAAAGGTTTCAATTTCAAAACAAAAAAAAAATCATAGATGAGCAAATAAAAGTTTCAGAATTGTTTTTAGTATTGACACCAAATTACTTATCTATTTTATGCAAATTAAAACAATAATAACTACAGTAAACTCTTGACAGACTGTTTTTAATCAGAGTAAAACTTGCACCACTTTCTGAAGTTATGCAACCAGAGTTTTCATTCGTAATTACACTATTATTGGCTTCTTTAGAAGACCGACACCGTGTTCTAGCATTTGCAGCACATGCTATTAATAATTATTCGGACGACCTGTCGGCTTCCGAACAATTGTATCCATAAGAAGACAAAAGTGCACATTTCGAAAACAAAAACCAGACAACGAAAATCAAAACACTCAGCAAAAAGCTTCAAAAATATTGTTGAAAAAAAACACACGTTCGAATTGCGAAAACAAACAAAACTTAACACGAATGTTAAGTTGAAGTAGAAGTACATTTAACCGAATCTATTTTATCAAATAAATGATTGTGTGGCTGAAAGCTAGCAGACAAATTCCGAAACTATTACTTCGGGAGCAGACGCTTTGTATGTGAAATGGGCGTGAATGTACGACCCTTGATACTAAAAATAACCGTAACTCATTTAAAAATCAACCGAATTTAATTCTGTTTTCAGATTATTGTAGAAGAGTTTCTAGACTATTATTTAGTTTAAAAATAAAAAAAAAGTTTATTTTTAGCCATTTTGACTGATTTGAAGGTCCACTGTACCCTTAAAAATGTGCAAAGAAGGTACTACAAAACATAGTTTGATCTTTCATGTCATTTTTGAACTACTCAATGTATAAGTATAATTTTTTTATATGTAATTCTACAAGATTTATTTATTATAAAACAAGTTTTCAAATTCATGAAACTTTAGCAAAAACTAAAATAAATGATATTAAACATGAAGGTACTTGAACACACTGTGATTAGGCTTGCGCGGCAAATTGTGAGGTCAAAATTGAAAAAATGAATAAGAAAATGACTTTATATTGTACAAATATGTACAAACAAAGACTTATACCTAAATTCTCAGCTCAATTTTAATTAGAAATTATTTTTAAAAAAATTTAAAATAAAAAATTTTAAATGTTTATTAATTTTTTTAGAAAAAAATTCTTAAAATAATTTCTAATTAAAATTGAGCTGAGAATTTAGGTATAAGTCCTAGTTTGTACATATTTGTACAATATAAAGTCATTTTCTTGGTCTTTTGTTCAATTTTGACTTCACAATTTGCCGCGCAAGCCTAATCACAGTGTGTTCAAGTACCTTCATGTTTAATATCATTTATTTTAGTTTTTGCTAAAGTTTCATGAATTTGAAAACTTGTTTTATAATAAATAAATCTTGTAGAATTACATATAAAAAAATTATACTCATTTATTGAGTAGTTAAAAAATTACAAGAGAGATCAAACTATGCTATGTAGTATCTTCTTTGCACATTTTTAAGACTCCTGTGACCCCTTAATATAAACAATCCCTGCACCTTTTGCCCATGGATTGTTTGTTTTTATTGCTGAAAAATGACATGGTTTAGTGATGACTTGTTTTGATTTTTGAGGTTTTGTTGAATGATTTAATTTTCTGTGTTCATAGGTTTTGAAGAAATTAGGCAGATGTTCAAAGCTTTTTCCTTAATAACTTACCATGTGGATAAAGACTTTATTCTACTTCATGCAAAACACAGTGTAAGGGAAATGAAAACTTATAGGACAGGAATGTGAGATTCAATTTATGTAAAATTATTGGATCGAATTACACTTTTAGTCTTATAAAAACCTTTTTAGTGCTTAAAATCAAGTTAACTTAACATGTTAATGAAAATTTTACTTTTTAAAAGCATTTTCATTGGCATATTCCTACATCTGTGAGTTTTGTAACTCAATATCATGGGTTACAAAAAAATTCCTATCTAGTTTTTTTAAGAAATTTTACCTCTCTGATTTTTTTTGTACTTTAAGTACACATATTGATTAATGTTTTCACCAATTTTCAGGTGGAAAAAAATGGGTACATATTTTTTAAGCATATTGAATTTAGAAAAATTTTAACGTTTTTTTTTTTTACAATTCCCTTCTAAAATTATAATAAAACATTTTTTAACCTTTTTTTAAACACTGGATTTATATTTCTCATATAATTACGTTCAAAACAACACAAAAATTGTGAAATTTGAAGAATTATTTCTCAATTTATTGCAGCCGTAGCGCTCAATATCACGGGCTACAAAAAAATTCTTTTCTAGCTTTTAAGAAATTTTACCTCTCCAATTTTTTTTGTACTTAAAGAACACATATTGATTAATGTTTTCACCAAGTTTCGAAGAAAAAAAATGTACCTATTTTTTTACAGCCTATTGAAATTTTTTTAATTTTAACACTGATTTTTTTAATTTTCCTTTTAAAACTTTAGTAAAAAAATTTTAAAACTTCTTTTAAACGCTAGATTTATGTTTCTCATATAAATAGCTTCAAATGGACACCAAAATTGTTAAATTTGACCGATTAATTCTCAAGTTATTGAAGTTTTAGTGCACAGTGTTAAATCCAAGATGGCCGAAATTCGTCAAAAATGATCATTTTTCAAAAGTCCGTATCTCAGCAAATAATCGACAAAATGCGCTAAAAATTGATATTTGAGGGTTTCTCCACAACAAGTTTAAGTGGTAATTTTTTGAAAAAAATCGGTGACTAGTCGGCAACACTCATTGGGTGATTTCACGTGGAATGACCCAACTTGTATATTGTATACTACCGTACTTATTACTTATCTACTTATTTCCACCCGTATAAGCTGTCATTTAAATTGCAGCCGCCAAATTATAACTTGCAATATTCGCAACTCAAGTCGTTTGGTTCGTTAAATGTAATTTAATATCGTTTCCCTCTCTGCCGTGGGCAGGTAAACTGCAGCAACTAGACTAATGACTTAAACCATTGCTGTATACACTCAAATACCTCTAACCCATAAGAAAGTACACTGAAGGACAGATTATTTCATAGCAAAAATGGTCCAGTTTACTGTTGTGGTTACTGCAGTGCACCCGCCCACTGGTAGCTTTTAATGTCTCATTTTACATCGTGCAAAACGATTTTAAATGAGAAAATCCCTTTTATGTCCGTCTGGCAACCACTCAAAACAGGGTTTTAATGAATTCTTGTGTGAATTGGTTGGACTTATTTTCCGAAACAGTCGTTTCTGACACGAGCTTATGTAATTGTTCTTGACATGCATGCTTAATAATAGTTTTGATTTATACACTTTATTAATTGTTAGAAATAGTCATGGATTATCTCGTATATCTTTGGATTTGTCGATGGTGTAGTTTTATAAAGTTGATATTTTGTAGGGTTAGTAAGGTAATTTTGTTTTATGAAGTAGAGGTGCTTTATTTAAAATAATTTCTATTTCCTAAAAGTTTGAAGTATATTTTGATGAAATAACTTCAAATATTTTAAATTTTTTTTGCTAGGCGATATATGTTAATTTGCCCGTTTCAGGTTACGAATTTTCTTTCAGCTTTCATTCTTTATTGCTCTAATTTGGTGCTCTGTTACCTTGTGAAATTGATCTAACAATCGAAAATCGATAAAGAATTCGTTTTTCATTCAGCATTTCTGTTGTCACTTAAGAATTGACACATGTCTATTAAAGTTTTTATTTAAAATGCTTTCAAAACCTTATAAATTATAAAAAAAAACAATATTACTTGAGAGGAATGGGAGTAACATTAAGTTCGCTCAACTTATATAAGTTCTTTTGATTGTGTTACACTCTTTAAACAAACGAGCGATTTTAACTCAGTCTGAGTTAATTTTCCCTCCGGTGTCGAAAATGCCCTTTTCCTATAGGAGTGGATTTCACTCTTTTGTTTTGTTAAACCTCCAACAATAGCAAACGAGCGACTCGAGCTTAGCAGCAAACGAGGCGAGATTTTAAGGCGAGTAGGAGCGATTTAAGGCGATTACGAGCGATTTACGAGTTATTTTTCACTCCTTTCCAGTGTCGAAAATTCACTTCTCTTATAGGAGTGGATTTCACTGTTTTGTTTTAAGAGTGTACATTGAAGAATGCCTTTATTCAACAAATGAATATTTTATGTAAATTTTTTTATACAATTTTTTCTCACCCAAACCCCTTTATTATTAAATCAACAGCACAAAAAAAATCATAACTATTTAGCTAGCGCATTTTGATCAAGAAAGAATAAGAAAAACAAGTATTCAGAAATTATTTATTATCACCGGAGTAAGAACGCATCATAAATCATAATATAATTTTTTTTTGAATTTTTACTACTAAGCCATTCCCCCCCCCCCCCCCCTTCAGACTTCAAGCCACAACGCAGCCAAAATTGATCGATTGACACGCCTCGTAACTTTGTAAAAACTCACCTGGGCGTGATATTCTTCATTTAAAAAAAAGTGATGCATTCCTCCCTTCAAAGTTATTTTTTAAAGGCTTAGAACTTGAATACTCATTTTTGTGCTTGAATGCATTTACCGTTAGTTACTTTGAAGGAGGGATCTCCAAACTGTGAATAAATAAGTTTTTTTTTCTTTTTTGGATTTAAAGAAAATAATTTACCTGCTTGTAATACAGGGTGGTTATAAAATAACGCTCGCTATTCGGAGAGGTCTGTAGCTTAAATGAACAATCCAAATGCAACATAATTTGAGACACTTACTAATCAAGAAGGGGGAAAAAGATTGGAATCATAAAAAACAAACTTGTCTCTTGACCAGGGTTCTAAATTACGAGGCGTAATTGGATGTGTTGGACGTAATAAACCATAATTGGCTACTACTCGTAATTTAGAACCTTGGAAAAGGACGAGTTTCTCTTTTATGATTCCATTCTTTTTCGTAAAAAAGAAACTTGTCTCTTCACCAGGGTTCTAAATTACTAGGCGTAATTAGCTGTGTTGGCCGTAATTGGCCATAATTGACGACGCCTCGTAATTTAGAATCTGGTCAAGAGACGAGTTTGTTTTTCATGATTTCCTGTTTTATGATTGTTTTTTAGAATTCCGTCTTTTTTATGGTTCCATTCCTTTTCCCCCTTCTTGATTAGTAAGTGTTTCAATGTTTGATGCATTTGGATTATTCATTCAAGCTACAGACCTCTCCGAATAGCGAGAGTTATTTTATAACCACCCTGTATATTTCTATTTTCAAGAGTAAACAATGCGCATGTTTCAGATCTTGAGTGGCAACAGAAAGGTTAATGAAAATAAATGCTTTCTCGAGTCTCGATTATTGAATCCATATAACTTGGGATCAGTTTCAGTGTTAGAACTGATTTCAATAAGAGCAAGAATGAGTGCTGGAAGGCTTGAAAAAATAATTAATTTTCATTCATCATTTTTGCTGTCTCTCAAGATCTAAAACATGCCCATTGGGGGAACATGAAATTTTTAAGGATTTAAGAAGCAATAAACTAAAAACGAAGTTATTCATTCAATTCAAATACTTTCCCTATAACTTAACAATAAGCAAATCTTAATACCCCAGCAACTAAGCAGGGTCGTCAATCGAAACAAATTAGCCAATAACTCTACTAGATATAAACCGACCATTAAAACAAAGGTCCGGCGTTCCTGTTTTTCTTCCAGAGCACACATTTCTACTCCCAAAAGTACTTGGTTTCCGCCATAGAGGTAAGAACCAGATTGGAATGCTTTCTGCTAATATACGTGAAGTCTTCTGAAACTGGCCCAATCGATGCAGTAGGCTCAGAAATATTGCGCACTCACTGTATTTCCCCGTCACCAATAGAGGGCTGGGGAGCCCAGTCGGTTAAGCACTCGCTTAGCATGCGGAAGGTCCCAGGTTCGGGTCCGGGCATCGCCAAAATAGCTGCCGACCTATAAACGGACCATGCAGCCAAAAAAATGTCCGACGAATAATACCCCGTGTAAGGGAGTGCACGTTAAATATCCTTCAAAGTCCTAACGCTGCGTACGATGTCACCCTTAACGGTTGCGTTGGGTGCCTATTCAGGTGTTGGCCCGTCACCCGACTGTGGTTCTAAAATACGACGCCCTTCGCCAATAGCCCTCGTGTAGCTCTAGTGCGACGATATTTCAAACCTAACCTAACCCCGTCACCAATAGTAATCGTGCAGCTCTAGTGCGACATTGTTTCAACTCAACTATTGAATTTAAATTCGAAACCGTCTTATTTTATTGCATTTAAATAAAAAGTGAAACCTGAAAAATTATGATTTGTGCAGTTATATGATATATAGTACCAAAACATAATTAGTAAAGAGAATGTGCGTGTGTGAAATTCCTTGAAAGTACAGATTTTTAAAGTTGTTTTTTGTTGTTTGCTGTAGCTTGTCTTTCCCGACTTCGTGTTTGGCCAGTTACTAATTTGTATTTATTTAGGTTTGAGGAAGCCCAGAAGGCGCATGCTTTGCACGAGGAAGGTTCCGTTCCGGGTATTGCCAAAATAACTGTCGACTATAAATGATCTGTACGAATAGAAAGTCCGACGAATAATACTCTGTGTAGAAGAAATGCACGTTAAATATGCTCCCTTGTCCAGACGTCACGATATCGCCCTCAAACAGTTGCGCTGGTGTCCTATTCAGGTTTCGAAGCGTATATTGACTGATTTTAAATTATTACTCTTGTCACCAATAGTCCTCGTGTAGCTCTAGTGCGACGATTATTCATCCCTAACCTTTTAAATTTGTCGTTTCCAGCACTCATCTATTTTTGTTTCTGACAGAAATCGAGAACCTGGCTACATCTTCAAGAAATTTAACCACGCCTCTATTTGGCATATTTTTGGGCCTATTCTCAACGATCAATGGTCTCAAACGACAGACCATTTTTCGCATGAGTTTCCACCAGACAGCATCTCTGTTTTACTCCTTCCTCCATAGTCCCCGTAGTAATGACATCGACAAGTATTTCCAGGAATCTTCGGGGAAATCATGAGAAGCGAACATAACTATTTGCTGTATCTGGGCTTATTGGAGGGAAAAAGGAAATGTGCGGTTCTTCGAAGTGTTGAAGTGTACAGAGAAAATAGTTTGGGCTGAATGCTAAATAGTTGTCCCATGGAGGTTACCTACTTTTTTTGCCCTCTTCCAGTCATCTTATAAATTGATCGTGCAACAAAAAGTTCCAGCAATAAATAATGCTTTGTATACGGACTCTTGTAAGTTTATTTTGTTGTGGTTAATGCATGTTCTGATCTTATTCGTGGTTAAAACTAACATCAACTATGTGAAGTTCGAACATATAACTTAACAATTAATGTTACCACAACGAAAGTGTTCGTGATATCACAAACTATGTATTGATTACTTTTAAAAAGAAAATACAGATGACTAAATTTAATTAACTTTTGGCTTATTTGTTGAAATAGCATTATAATCATAGAAAAGAAGCGTTATTTCTAAAAAAAAAATATATATATTTTTCAAGTCCAGTTTTATCCGATACAGGGTGGTTATAAAATAACGTATTCGCTATTCAGAGTAGTCTGTAGCTTTAATGAATAATCCAAATGCAACAATCTTTGAGAAACTTACTAATCAAGAAGGAGGGAAAAGAATGGAATCATAAAAAACGAACTCGTCACTTGACCAGGGTTCTAAATTACGAGGCGTAATTGGATGTGTTGGCCGTAATTTGCCATAATTGGCTACGCCTCGTAATTAGAACCTTGGTCAAGAGACGAGTTTCTTTTTTATGATTCCATTCTTTTTCGTAAAAAAGAAACTCGTCTCTTGACCAGGGTTCTAATTTACTAGGCGTAATTAGCTGTGTTGGCCGTAATTGGCCATAAATGACGACGCCTCGTAATTTAGATTCTGGTCAAGAAACGAGTTTGTTTTTTATGATTTTTTTTTAAGATTCTGTCTTTTTTATGATTCCATTTTCCCCCTTGTCGATTAGTATGTATCTCAATTTTTGATGCATTTGGATTATTCATTCAAGCTACAGACCACTCCGAATAGCGAGCGTTATTTTATACCGCCCTGTATTTTGTAAATTTATGAGAAAATAATAGAAGTTTTAAAAAGTATTAAGTTTATATTGCTATATATTGATTCAATTGAGAAATAAGATATAGTAGCATTTCACATGGTCGAAGGAAACTTCGCCGCCTTATCCGTGGCTTTACCGTAGCAAACCAATCGTAGTAGTAAAAAGACTTTTACAGAAACTCGCTTTGTAAGTAAGCTTATAATTAGGTGCAAGTAGTAAAATTGAATATTTTTTTTTAACCACATACAATTTTAGGATAAAAGCTGCTATTTCTGACTCTTAAGGTGTTTTCTATGAATAAAAATATTCTGATAAATTGTATTTATCATGTTAATTTTAAACTAGCAAACTGAGGAAAGTATTTCAAAGTAGCGGCCATTTTGGGAGACTTGATTCATGAGGGGTTTTCCGACGACAGGGTCATTTAAAGGAAATGTTAGTCACATTACTGTCCAATCACACGACAAAATTTAGATGAACAGTCATTACAAAATTACCAGTTTTTCCCCAATCAATTTAGTGTTGAATGATACGGTAACCCTAAAAGTAAATTTTGAAGATTTTGGAATTCGTTAAATTTTAATTTCCAGATTTGATGCAAGTCTATTTTGGATGTATATTTGTTTTAGCCACTTTTTTAGCTACATATTGGTTAGGTAGTAGTTTTAGGTAAATTTAATGCATGTGGCTAAAAAAATTACGATTGAAAAATCGAAGCTAACTAGGGAAAGCTGACCCATTGATTATTTTCATCAAATCATTAAATAATCAGATCATTTCATAAAATCATTAAACTAGACAAAAATGGTTTAGTTATTTTTTATTAAAAGAATAACTAAAAATATTGTCATGTAAAACGAATGTTTTGTTTCTTGTCTAATAAATAACAGAAACATTGTTTTTATTTAAGCAATAACTAAAATAAAACTTGATGTTCGTCCTCCTAACATTACAATACAAAATGACAATCATAAGTTTCGAATTTGATTACTGCTTTCCCTCAGATGTTGAATAGGGATAATTCAAAGAAAGAAAACGCCCAGTTTTTAGCTTCCACATTACGTTTATAAGGTAAAAAGAGGAAAGTTTTATAATCGTTCAGTCCGTCTGTCTGTCCGTACTACTCATAACTACTATATCGACCGTGCCCGGAAAAGGGACGCATATCTAATGTTAACTCAATGGGAGTTACATCACTTTTCAGTGCATGGCGCGATATACCCGTTCTAAATAACGTTTTCAATTCTTAGTTTTAGGCCTTTTCTCAACTATTTTTCACAATTCAGTTTTTCATTACATTTTTAACCAAATAAATAATATATTTTTTTAGCTTAGAATTTTTTGATAGATAAAAAAAATGACTGATATATATTGTGGGATTATCGTAATGCACCAAATGAGTTACGATATATCTGTAACTCCATCGGATGACATCACCTACAACAATAGGACAAAATCAAAAACCGAAAATTAGATCTTCACGAAAAACCGTTAACAGCAATAACAATAAAAAAAAATCCAGAATTCCATTTAATTCTCACTAAGGAACAAATTTACCTGAAAAAGTAACATTACAAAAGGGCAATTCTCACATAGAAATAAATTTACCTGAAACAGTAATATTACAGAATGACAATTTCGAACGATAAAAAGGGACAAGTAATTTATGCCCCACCAATCACAACTCAGTGAAACATCATACATTCCGAAAATCAACGAGAGTGGAATGGAAATCATAACCGTAACTGTTATCCATCAATCTATGAATATCCTTTCTTCTCAAGGGAGGGGGAATGTTTTTACGCCATTTTGGACAGGTTATCTCACTTTTTGGCTGGGTACTTAGTTATAGTCATGCAGTTTAATTTGGGAAATTAAGTAAAAATATAATAGAAAATGTACTAAACGCTGTTAAAATAATAAACAAAACTTTTTGGCTGGGTATTTACAGTCATGCAGTTTAAATTGAGGAAATTTGGTAAAATATAATTAGCAAATTTACAAAATGCTGTTGGAATAAACAAAACATTTTTTCTGGGTATTTATAATCATCTAGTTTAATTTTGGAATTTTTTTTAAAAAAATATAATTAGCAAATTTACTAAATGCTTTTAGAATAAACAAAACATTTTGGCAGGGTATTTAGTTATAGTCATGCAGTTTAATTTGGGAAATTAGGTTCAAAAATATAATTAGCAAATTTATTGAATGCTATTAGCATAATAAAAAAAAGAGAAAATTTCCTTGGAGATAGCTTTTTAATGAAACTAAGAGGGAAAGAATAATAAAGCTTAAACATCAAAGAAAGTATCATTTATTGTATTGTTAACATTGCTAATCAAAAGGTTTTGTTTCAAAAAAGTACTGAATGCTTTTATAGATTTAAGATTGTCATAAGTAGCTTAAAATTAACATCCTTTGTTATTTTCGATCTAAAAAAGCCCAAAAAAGACAGTTCTTTTAATTGTAATACTGTATGCCTCTGTGAAGGCATCTATAAGTTATCATTGTAAAAATAATACAAATCCAAAAAATTATTAAAGAAAAATTCTTCAAAATTAGCACTTTTTTATTGAGTAATATTACCTGAAGGATCTAGCTCCAAAACTGACTTTCTCTAAAGTATTGCTAAGATATGGGGTCCGTTCCATTTATTGACGACTTTTGACAATCTCAAAATTCAATTGAACAAATCGCCAATGAACGCCCCGGAACCTATACCTTAGTTACACTTTTGAAAAAATGTGAGTTTTGTGTGTTACAGGACCTTTCATATCTACCTCATTTAAATTTAGAGAACATAATGTCTACAAATATTATTAAAGAATCACACTTTGACAGCGGCATAGCCCAAATTGGTAGCGAGAGTCGCCTAGATGGTGCCACAAAAAATGGCTCTTAGTTCTGAGGAATATGCCGAGTCTGGAAAGCCTAAACCATTAATCAAGCAGCGCTTTTGGAGAAAAAAAATTAATGAGCGAATACAACGTTCAAAAATATTATTAACTTTGAAGCTTTGATAGCCAATATTGCATTTATTGGCTAACTTAATCCAACCAAACATTTTCAAGAGTAGTAGGGTTGACTGACCAGTGAGTGAACAGGCCCCAGTGAATGAACATTTGGTAATATATAATTGAAAAATAAGGATTGAAAATCATTCCACTAGATGGATCGGCAACACTGACTTCCTCCCATCTAGTAGGAAGCTGTCTAACATATGGTTGGTTGTCCTGGTGTTTATTCACTGGCGAACTCCTTAAACGTTCATTCACTGGTTAGTCTATCCTAAGTAAAAATAAAACACAACTTTGATAGCCCGTTTTGGTTCTTTTGGCGCCAAATTACACCACATCCAAAAAGGAACCCCTACCCTTAAAAGCTAGTTCCCGAAATGATGGCATTTCCTTGGCGAGTAATGACGATTTGTTCGAAATGGGAAGGCACTTTGAGTGCCTAATCGCCGCTCCGCTGTGAAACAAACAATTTCGTTACCCTTTCCGCAGACGTGATATTATAAGCATGGAGTGAGGAATAAAATGGAGGTGCTTTGTAGGCTATAAACTAATGGAAAATTGGTATGCCCAGTGAAGCTGTTGCTTGGTTTTGTTATAGGCCCAAACAAACGCTTGGCGAAAGACTTGGCGATATTAGTTAAAGAATACAAGAAAAGACAGCAAAACTAAAGTACATAAACTAAAAATTATAAATAATTGAATTTCTACATATTAAGATAAATATTTCATTAATCATTAACATCATTAATCCTCGGCTTTGATACTGCACACCTATAATTGCAATAATTGAAATTTATTAAGTATAAAAATTACAGTGTCTTAAGAATGGACATGTCTCAGGTCTTGAGTGGAAACAGAAATGCTAAAAATTAAAATAAATTTATTCTCGACCCTCGATTGGTAAATCTAACAGATGACCAATTGAACAGAGGACCAATCAGAGTATTGATCTCAGAAAAGGCAAGAATGAAAGCTGAAAGTAATTTCGGCCTTAAATAACCCAACTGAAACGCGCGTTTTATTTTGAAATATTACCGAAGAGTGGTTTCTTTGAGCCTTTCCCATCAATTTTGCGACATACTGAAGGCTTCACTTTTCCCAACGCCAAACTTACTAAACTTATTCCTTCCTCCATGAAGGCTCATAAAAGGCTTCAGAATACAGTTGCAGTTAAGAGTGAGGTGGACCTCTTTTATGGTTCACTTTTCTTGAAAGTTACATTGTTCTGAGCTAGCGACGTGGTTTGCTTACAATGTTGCTTCAACAGGCTTCACAAAAGAACTTCTTGGGAGATTAAATGTGCGTTGGAACACGAAGTATTACTCGAAGAACCATAATATTAAATTTTAAGGTTTCTTTTTTTTTTTTAAAATTGTGCTTTTAAGACTCTTTTTATATGAGGTATCTTGGGCGGGGGGGGGGGGGGGGATTATCTCTCAAGTTTTTTTCATGGGAAATGGGTAATCTCAGTTGATAAATCTTTTTTTGCGTGAATTAAACCAAAAATATAAGACTATTTGGTCTTGGGGTGCTCGGAAGAGGTGCCGAGATCTTAACCAGACACCTATTTCCACTTATTTTACCTTAATTCCTTTTGTTCTATCTATTTTATAATATATAGGCCTTCTAAGCCATTTCTCAGATACCGTAACATACGATCTAGACAACTGTTAGGCATAAATTAACAAAACCAAACCGTCAAAGACCCACTTCAAATCCCTGTTGTATATTGTAGTCCCACAGGATCAGGCGTGGCTTTCTGGGGGGGGGGGGGGGATTTGTTTCCTACACTGGGTATCGTAATCCTACTTCTGAATTCCAACTAATCCTTTGGTCAGCGAAGGATCAAGGGTATCGACCACTGTCCACTCGGTTTGGATTATGAGAGTGAACTGTGTTTAATTGATCTTCTTTTGTTGCTGGATGTTATGGTTTTTTGATTTGAAGAGTACAGGAGAAACACTCCTTTATTGCATAGAAACCTGTCTCATCAAACCACTTTGGCAGCGAAAGCAAGTCATCATCCAAACAGGTGTAAGAAAACAAGTTTTTACTTGGTTCTTATTTCGCGGCAATCCTGAGTTACGCCTGATACTTACCCAATTATTGTATCGTGAGAGAAGAAGCAAGAGTGAAACCGGGTTTCCGTCGCCAACATCCGATTAAGTGAAGATTCCTGTGCAATCAAGGGGTTTTCCCCCATGTACTCTACATTTACTCTCAAAATAGGAAAACATGCATAGTGGAAGAACCCACTGGAAAATAGTTATAGCGCATGGTGAGACTGGTTAAAGATTAGACAGCCTTAGAAGACTTCCCACTTGAGTTTAGTTCACTCCACCTGAAATATGTAAGTCCTTAAACAATTTCCCAGCTGCTTCAATACAAGAGCTGGACAATAATTAGACATTAATTAGCAAAAAACAAACCTTAAAACAACCACTTCAAATATCTATCGTATATTGTAATCCCACAAGCTCAGGCGTGGCTGTATATGGGGATTTGCTTCTTACATGGGGAACCATAATCCTATTTTTAAATTCCAACTAATCCTTTGGTCAGCAGAAGGATCAATGGATCAGTGTTATTGACCACTGCCCTCTTAATTCCGGCCACTGTTTGGATTATGAGGCTGTGCTCCCTTGATTGTCTTTTGTTACAGAGGTTGGACTAAATGAATTTAGATTTTATTGTCTTAAGTTGGTCAGCAAATGATTAAAGGTATCGACCACTGCCCACTAAATTCAGACCACCACAACATATGTAATAAGATTCAAAGCAGGCAGCTCTGAGACTCGTTTTTGGCAGCATCACTGATGTGGACAGGCAGACTGCTGACAACAAGAAATTTTACCAATTTCTTCCATTCAAAAATCAATCTTTCACTAAATTTTCTTGTCGTTTAGAGTTATTGAGGGCTTTTAACAATGGTTCAAGCCCCATTAAGACTGAGTAATTTGTCGTAGGAGTTGGCAGCTCAGCCTTGGGGTAGTATATAAAAGATGTCGGGAAGAAAACCGGGCCGACCAGGTACCTATTTTCACTTATTTTACCTTAGTTCCGTTTGAACTACTTATTTTTTAATATATAGGTCTTCTAAATCATTTCTCATCTACCACAATCTGGACAATAGTTAGACATAAATTAGCAAACATCAAACGTTCAAAGGCCCACTTCAAATCTCTATAGAATTTTGTAATCTCACTTGATCAGGCGTGGCTTTCTGGGGGGATTTGTTTCCTACATGGGGTTTCATGATCCTAATTCTGAATTCCAACTAATCCTTTGGTCAGCGGAAGGATCAATGGATCAATGGTATTGACCACTGCCCTCTCAATTCCGGCCACTGTTTGGATTATGAGGCTGTGCTCACTTGATTGTCTTTTGTTGTAGAGGTTGGGCTAAATGAGTTTGGTTTTTTAGTGTCTTAAGTTTCTTTGTTGGTTTTAAGGTTTGTGTTTAACGTTGTTGATGTTAGTAAGATCATCTACAAACATCCGAAAAAAAAACAGGCTTTGAATATGGTTGTTGATTAAAATGTTTTGTTTTTTCAAATTTGTTGAAAGAAGATCCAGATGAAAATGAACTTTACCAAAACTTTAACAAATTTTAATATACTTGTTCAAGGATATCGACCACTGTTCACTTAATTCCGGCCAGAGTCAGATTGGGAGGCGAACTGTGCTCCCTTGATTGTCTCTTATTGTAGAGGATCTCTTATTGGGTCTGGATTTTATCGCCTTAACCTTCTAATGCATATTGTTGCCATATGGCAACAATTAACATAATCCACTTTATTCTATTAAAGTAGAGCTCCTTCACGACAAATCTGCGTTTTTTCATCCATTCCATTCCATTTTGAAGTTTTAGTTACTAATGACCCACATAGATAACAGTAGTAAAGTGTATTCAAAATCAAAGAGTGAAGTTATTAACTGTTGTGAAATTACGTCTTTGTCAGTATTCAAAATATAATAGTAATAGTACTAAATACCAATAAATTGTTTTGAAAAAATAATTCTAGTTCAAGAGGGTTACTTTAAATTATATTTAGTAGTTTTCTAGTCATTCTGATCAAAATTTTAATTTTGTATTGGTTTTAGCCACATGATAAAAATTTTAAAAATTGAAATTATTTAAATTCGAATGCAGTTAATATTTTTCAGTATTTTTCCAGTAATGTAACGTTTTGGAGGTTGCTGATTCCGAAAATTGAGTTTCTAAACATTAGTCCGTCTGTCTATCTGAAACCACTCTAGAGCTCGCATTAAAAGAGCTACAGACTTCAAACGTAGTATGCGAGTTCCCAGAACCTATCGGAAAGGGTAGCTGCCATATAACGTTTTGATTTTTAAAGGTATTCTAAAAAAAAGAGCTAAAAAAAGGAAGGAAATTCTAGGAAATCTCGCATGCCATATAACTTTTTAGGTTTTTAAGTTTTTTGAAAAATTCCTTATACCGGTACAAAATCTATAATAATAAAAGAAAGAGTCTGTCTGTCTGTCTGTGTGTATGTCTGTGGATCACAAAAGATCTACTTAGACTGCTCTAAAAAAATTCGAAATTTTTAATAAAGATTCCTTTTAATACCTACGTGCGCACCTGAGGCTTAGTTTTTTTTTATGTTTGATTGTTATTTTTAATTAATATAATTAGTCTCAAAACAACGTCATCCACGTGGGATTGCGGGACCATAACAGGGCTTGAAAATACATGGACCGGGCCGAAACGGGGGCTTGACGCCATCCTCTATTACTTTAATCGATTGTGTTTGGTTGAGATATGCGCTCGCCCTAAGGCTGCTTCATCCTCTATTAGTGTTTGCTTTTTTAAGTTCGCATGCGCCAACACGAATTTAATTTTGTTTTGATTTTGAGTGTATTTTCAAAAGTAAGCATGCCTCTGAAAGGAAGCAATGCGAAGTTAACGGGTTCCCAGTAAGGCGGGACCATACTGCTTATTACATTATATACATGTATTTATTTTTCGAGTGCTTATTGAAAGTCGTGTAGTGTTACTCAAGGTTAGTTTTTTATTTGGTTTAGACTGTGCTTAACTTTAATGGTGTTAGTAAGATCATCTTCAAACTTCCAGAAAAGACTAGCTTTTGAAAATGTGTGTAGATTCAAATACTGTTTTTTTTTCTTACAAATTTGTTGAAAAGAAGGTCCAAATGAAAATTTCTGTTAAAGTTTTGGTATAATTAACTATAATTTTTTGAAGATAGGGGAGAGTGTTGTACCTTGGGACACTGACAATTTCTTAGAATCTATTGGCAATATTCATACATTGTTTATTTCTAATTGTAGCCTTAACCAACAGACATCATCAAAATAAAATTTAACACTAGCATCATTGAATTGATGAATTGGTGACAAAAAATAATATTTCATTATGGTTATGAGAAAATAATGATAATGCATTTAGATTGGCCACTATCTTGCTTTTATTTAAACCATGTAGTGTGTTGTAACTTGGGACAGTAAAGCATATTGTATCATCATACAATGTTAAATAATTTGGACTTGCAATTTTGCTGTATAATTTAAATTATTCTTGAATTATGAAGTTTTATTTGTGTATTTCCTTGAAAAAACAATAAAGTTTGTTTCCTGGCATAAATTAGTTCAAGTGTATGATTATTGACTGATTTATAAAGTATGTCCCAAGGTACAACATCATATTGTACCTTGGGACAGTTTATCCTCTCTACTTTAAATGAGTGGCAATTTTTTAATTTCAAGCTGCTAGAATTGAAATAATTATATTATAGAGGAATATATTGGTGTGTTGAAATGCTGCTTTTAAATTTTTATTTTGACTATAATTATCGAAGAAAAAAATTAAAATGTAAAAATTGTTCCAAGGTACAACACTCTCCCCTATATATTTATCTACTTTTGAATAATATTCTTCTTGGTTATTTCAGCTTAACTCCATTATATAATTCTTTTTAGTATAAACGATTTTATTCATGACAACAACATATTTGTGAAGTGATGAATTAAAAATAATTCCATTTGTGTCTTTTGATTTTACTTATGAATTTTGATTTTACAAAGTGCTAAAATGATCTGTAATTGCAATGCCTAAAGCGGTTTTCTTGTAAGTGTATTTTCAAATTCAAATGTTAAACGTTACGTTAAATTATTTAAAGGACAATTTAAACATTTGTGCACCCAGTTATACTTTGAAGGCGAAGCTCTAAGAGTAGATGCCATGAGCATTTTTTGATGTTATTATCGTTTCACATACAGTTAAGTATATTTTATGCCTTTTATGAATACGTAACAACTGTTGTTTTGGATAACTTTGATTAAAAAATAAACTTCTCTCCCAGTTGCATAGAAACTAGAATAAATAAAAATATTTTGCTATAACCAAATGTACTCATGCAGATAAATCTCACTTAAAATGTAATTTTCTTAGCAAAGTCTGGCTTTAAGAGTTCTCATATGAAACTGCTAAATCCGAA
This sequence comes from Hylyphantes graminicola, assembly GCA_023701765.1. Taxonomy (NCBI): domain Eukaryota; kingdom Metazoa; phylum Arthropoda; class Arachnida; order Araneae; family Linyphiidae; genus Hylyphantes; species Hylyphantes graminicola. Next base: position 25,961,335 of record CM043112.1, read on the forward strand.
AATTATTTATGAAGACTATAAAACAAAGGCCCTTTTGGCGACACTCCAAAGTGAGGCATCCAACGACCTGAACATAACAAAATGAACATCTAATAGTTTTTTTTTAAAAAATAAGGGTGTAACATACCACATGACTTTCAGGGCTCGGGAGTCCAGTCGGTTAGGCGCTTGTCTTGTATGTGAATGATCCAAGGTTCGTGTCAAAATAATTGCCTACTTATAAATGATCTAATATGCCAAAAAGTCGAATAATATCCTTTGTGGAGGGAGTGCTCGCTAAATATACTTCAAAGTTCCGATGTCACGTACGAAGGAGCCCTTAAAATTTTGGGTGCCTATTTCGTCACTTTCTGGTTCTAAATTATGACTCCCGTCTCCAATAGCTCTTGTGCAACGATATTAAACCAACCATGGGACTTTCAAATGAAATTAATAATTAATTGATACACACCCGTCCTGCAAATACGATTGTTTTTGAAAATTTTATAATTACGTTCTTCTTTGTGTTTGTCATTATCAGAACTACAGGGGTACATTTTCTTTTATGCATTCCAACTGTAATGGGGTTGTTTCACGTAGTAAGTGGCAACAGCTTCAGCTGTCATGTTTTCATATTTTGTCTGGAACTACTTGTACTTCGGAATTCGCGAAAGCGAGTTTCCTTAGAATATTTTAATTTGTAAAATGCCAACTTCTCTGCTGTTAGTTATTCATATCATTTTAAAAAAAAAACTCGCATAGGAAAAAAAAACTTTCCTTTTCACTCATGACGGTCATTTTGAGAGAAACCGAAGCAACCAATGAAATCACAGGTCATGGAAAAATGAAAACAAGAGTTTCATTTCAATCATTCCCATTATACAAAACACAATAAATTGGTTTTCGTTTGAGTATTTATATGATTCTTTTGTGATATTTTTTTAGGTTTAGTATTGTCAATCTCTTTATTCATTCATTTGTAAATTAACACAAACTCCCAGTAGTGGCTTTGGGCTCTGATTTTCTTCGTATTATGTTGGTTGTAATAATTGTTATGCTAATATAATAAAAAAAAATGTTTTTCACTTTGGAATTCATGGAAATGGAATTGAATTTTTCGTGGAAATGTAACTGAATATATGTAATGTGCTTGGGAGTGAAGTGAAAACGGTTGATATTTCCTTTATTTAACAACTACTAGAACATATTGGTAAATGTTTACAACAGTTTTGATGACCTTTTTTCTTGAACCTTGACCTTTCTTACGAATTTGAATGAATATTAGTAACTCAGTTAGTTTACTCAATATTAGATGACAGTTTTTAACTTAACCTTGAAAAAAAAAACACAACATTAGATGATTTGAAATTCCCTCATACCAATAAAAGCTGTGATATAGATGAAGTACAAATTTCTTAGGACATATGTTACTTTTGAATGAGTATGTAGCTTATTGAAATAAAAAAAGAAAATGGAATTTTCATGTTAAAATAAATCGTCATTTTCCTGTGTTTCTCTGAGTTGCGTGCAAGATTTACACAAACTATTTTCCCAAGATCTCATAGAAAGATTTGTAAAAAAAAAAGTTCTTACTTTAAAACATTTCAAAGTTTCTTTAAATTTATGTTTCAATATGTATTAATTTTTTTTTGTTTTATGAATGTTTACGTAAATTTTCCATATAGGACGTTTGGTAGAACTTCATAAGTGATCTACACTCACCATACCATCTGGTGGAATACACCGAACTTGTAAATGCCGTAGTTTGGTTAAATTTCTCTAAAGCATGAATTTTTATTTCGCAATAAAACAACGGCGAAAAATATAGCTATTGTATTGATTTACTATTGTATACCTAAAAACATTCTTGACATTTTTTTTATGGAAGATTAATTAACAAATAAAGCAAAATATAACGACTACCTGATTTTTATCTGAAGCAATTCTACTCAATCCCTTAAGTTGCTCATATGACGATTTGATAGAAGTATTCTGATTTGTGTTCGTTTTTTTTTAAACTTCCTAACTGGTGCGGGAATTTACCTAAATATTAAGATGTCTTATAATCGGGTTTTTATAAAGAAAAAAAATTAAATATTAAGAAAAACTCTTTTAGATATACTCCTAACAATATCCTTGCCTGTAATTCTCTGGACGATGTTTTTCTATCAGCTATAACTTGTAGGCTAGCCGACCCGGCAGCACAACGGTTTGGGAGCTAGCCTTTGGAGCTTCTGGGTTCAGGCTCGAATCCCTGTAAGGCATGGATGTTTGTGTTTGTCCCGAGTATATGCGGAATACGTGCTCATTAAGTCTGTTGGGTCCAAAAGTCCTGTGGGCGGTCGTTGCGGAGTTTCCCACGGGTACGGGTCCCTGGAGACTATTTCCCTCTCCTCCAGGGACATGTCTAAATTCTTTAGGTGGCGCGCGATAGGTGGCAGCATCTGTCAAGTTGTGTGTGAGTTGTGTTTTACTTGACGAAGGTTTATAAGCGGGTCTCTGACTAAGCACACAAACTTGAAAATTTGTGTCTACCAACCAACAACCAACTTGTAGGCTGTACTGTGAGGTATATGTTTTTTTTTTTTAAATATTTGTAGGTGATATTTTGAGGCAATCGAGTAACTTAAAATTGTATCAATCTTCAAAAACGGTAGATAAATTGTAATATCTTTAACCCTCTTATGCATACTGTTACTGTTTGGTAACAAGTAACATAATCTGCTTTATTATATTAAATTAGAGCTCCTCCTAGACAAATCTGTGTTTTTTCATCTATTACATTTCATTTTAAAGTTTTAGTTACTAATAATCCTCATAGATGAGACTAGTAAAAGTGTATTCAAAATTAAAGAGTGAGGTTATTAACTTTTGTGAAATTACGTTTTTGGCAGTATTCAACGAATAATAATATTAGTACTAAATACTAATAAATTGTTTTGAAAAATTAATCATAGTTAAAAGGGTTATTTTGAAATATTTTTAGTAGTTTTCTAGTCATTAGTAGTTTTCTAGTCATTATCAAAATTGGAATTTTGCAGTTGTTTTTTGTCATAATGGAAATTTTTTAAAAATTGAAATTATTTAAATTCTAATGTAGTTAATTTTTTTTCAGTATTTTTCCCATAATGTATGAGTATTAAAGATACATATATATTTTTTGGGATGGAAATAAAAATTCATGCATTAGAGGGTTAAAGGTTATCCAAACAATTTTTTTTTATTTCATACATTAAAAACCCTTACTATTGAGAAACAACGAAAGTTGCAAAACCAAACTTATTTTTATGCCTCACGTTTTACAAGGCAATTAAGATTGACCAGCTGTCAGGGTGCGACGTACTTGCCAAGTTAATGGCAAAAGCTGTTAGAAAGATACGTTTAGAAATTCTGTGTCTGTTTTCAATTGAAATTCGATGTTTTCCTGAAATAGAAAAAGTTTCTTAAGGGGGTCCGATACCTCAGACAATTTTTCTTTCTTTTTTACTTACACATTCCATTTTTTTTTCACTTGTTAAGCTTGTATTAAAAACACAATTCAGCTATTAAGATTTAATATAAGTCTGTTGGGTTTTTCAAAAAATTACATTTTTGGTAAATTTTTGACATTTTCCAAATCCCTACTCCTTTTATTTTTCAATATTTTTAAGCACAATTTTTTATAAAACATTTGGAAGATAATTCAAACCAAAGTATGCATTTATATTTCGATTAAAAAGAACAACTTTTTTTTATAAAAAAATGTTTGTAGCAATTTTGCCAAAAAAATGCAGGAAAAAATGGAAATTTTTAAGAATTTTTAAAGAGAAGAAAAACTTCAAGATTTTTTTAAAAAACTTTGTATGACAAATATCAAAAATCCAAATGCATACTTCTGTTTAAAATATATTTATTTGTCTATGAAAGAAAAAAATATTAATGTACTTATAATACTAAAAAAGCCTTAGCTCTTAAAATTGAAAGAACGCGAACAGAGATATGAGCGTTTAAAGTTTACATTTAGTGGTACAACAATTTTCGAGGGTCTTATTTAAAAATTCATAACTCAAAAACTAATGCGTATTTTTGAAGCGGTTTCTTTTAAAATGTTAAGAAATATCCAGAATTTATTAAAAAAAAATTAAAAAAAAAATTGGAATTTTCGCGATTTTGAGGTATCGAATCCCTTAAATTGCGTTTTTTGTATTTGAAATAGGTAGGTTTTTTTTAGAGCAAAATGCAAAACAAATTTTACTGTTTTAGGTTAATAATTGTGGTATTATTAGTAAATGATTCATTCTGGTAATCTATAAATTATGTTAATTTAAAAATAAATAGTGGCACAATTATATGCATCAAGAAGCTCATCCAAAGTGGAATTTATATCGGAGTCGTCGTTAAATCAAATGAATTTTATTTCGCTAGGGCCGGGATAGCTTGGTCGGTAAGGTCTTGGACTGGCATCCCTAAGGTTGCGAGTTCGAGCCCCGCTGCCTTCCGAAGTCCCCCGTATACGTTAATGTTTAATTTTAGTTTTGCAACCAGTTCCTTCAAGTGATAGAAGGGCTTGGAATCCCAGTTGGTTAGGCACTCGCCTAGCATGCGAAAGGTTCCAGGCTCGGGTCCGAGCATCGCCTAAATAACTGCTGACCTATAAACGGCCCGTGCAGCCAAAAATGCAAGACGAATAACACCCCGTGTAAGGGAGTGCACGTTAAATATCCTTCAAAGTCCTAACTCTGCGTACGATGTCGCCCTTAACGGTTGTGTTGGGTGCCTATTCAGGTGTCAACTCGTCACTTGACTGTGGTTCTAAAATACGACGCCCGTCACCAATAGCCCTCTTGTAGCTCTAGTGCGACGATAATTCAAAAAACCTAACCTAACTTTCAAATGATAGAGTTCTAGAGGTAGTAGTTAATTATATCTCAATTAAAGACCCTTTGAACAATAATTTGAGAATTACTCATTTCTTAACCCTTTCAGTCCCAAAAATTTACTACACTACAGAAACATCTGATATTCACAAAATAAGCTTCCATAAGAACAGAGCTAAAGATAAGAAAAGAGTTCCATAAGAAAAAAAAATTCATTCAAATTTTTAATATGGTTTTTGAAATAATGCCAAAATTTTTTTAACTGTGGAAAACAACAAAATAAAAAAAAATTATATATTACCTAAAAACACTTCGAGTTATATATTTTAAGATATCTGACCACATTATTAAAAAAATTAGTAATTATTTTAACCGAAATAGTTTAAATTGGGTTTTAAATATGTGGAACTGAAGTGAACTTTTCAAAAATCAATTGAAACGCTTGTTAGCTATTTTCTAAATAAAAAAAAATCGTAGTTCGGACTCTTATTGAGATTACAGAAAAATATTGTTCAATAGAACAAAGTGTGAAGAATCGAATGATGTGTGTTTGGATGTCATACGGGACATAAACATTTAGGAAAAAAATATTGAAAGTGATGATGCCAAATGGCATCACTGGGACTGAAAGGGGTTAACTAAAATCTTCCATCAAATTCACCGTCTATGATCTATAAATCGGATCATTAATTGTTCAGACACGACAACCAGAAGTCAATTCAGAAGTTCAATCTTGCGTCAATCCGTTAACGACCACGAACGGATACGGCCTAATACGTACTGTAAACTAGGCAGTCTAGGACCTAAGTATTGTACAGTCACGTAAACGTTTATTATCTCCATTAATGGAGGATTCGGTTCTGTTTTCCATTAATATTGTGTGGTTTATGGTGATATTCATAGACTGAAATGATAAATGGAATGTACATTGTTATAATTAATTGTTGCTGGGATAGCGGTTGTTCCTATTTATAATTAACTAATAACCTTTAAATTGTTAGAAAGGCTTTTCACAAAGCGCGATAAAATTAAAACATTTTAGTGTTTTGTAAGTTACTTTGGAGTTTTATAAGTTATCGTCGAATGGGTTTAACTTTGGCATAAGAATCAAATCTTAGCACTGACTTTCTACATGGATGTTTCTTACATACTACTCCAGCCACAGTTGAAGCTAACTTAAAAAGGCAAACACATTTTTAAAGAGTGTAATTTAATGAGAAGTTGTTAGATTGGAAAAGCTTGTCCAAAGAAACCCCATACGATAATAGTACTTATGAGAATAGCTTTCGTTTAGTTTTTGCTGCAACTATCAATCTCTGAATCGGATCATGCGGAATTTTTTAATTGGTTGTACTCTTTATTTGACCGTGTCTGGGAAATTACAGGGCCTTTATTGCATTAACCATTTCACTACTGAAACGGCTCACGACAGCCGTCCGACTAAGGATTCGATAATGATATTCCTATCATATATTACGAGAAAACAAAAATTCTTCGTAGCGAAAGTTCGGTTATAACTTTCGCTACGAAGGATTTTTGTTTCTGTGCAATAACTTTCGCTACGAAGGTTTTTTGTTTCCGTGCAATATGTGATAAGAATAACATTATAAAATCCTTCGTTGTACGGCTGCTGGGACCGTTTTAGAGGTAAAAGGACGTCAGAAGGATTTATGACTGCAAAACTCACAATCACCGTCTTCAATTTTTGGAAAAGCTTTGATAAAGGATTTGGTTTCGATTTGGCGATTTCTGTACTATTGCCAAGCAATGAAATTACAGAAATAAAAAAACGCTTTTCAATTAAACTTCAATACCATTTCATAAGTATAGCAAATCTATTTGATGTAATCGACAAAAATCGCCTAGGAATAGACCAGCTCCTACATAGGCTTTACCACGAACACAATTTTTAGAATAAATTTTTTTAAAGTTAGAGCCTTTATTTATGTTATATTAAATGTATATCACCAGTTTTGACTTATGATTTTTCTCCACTTCTTGCGATAAGCAAAACTAAGAAACAATATTGGTAATTAAAAAAACAACAACCCTCCACTAATGTGATCTCACTCATCTTAGTGAGAAAGCCTTGAGGGTATTGATTCAACACAACGCAAATTGGAAACTTAAATCCCAATCCTAAAAAAAAAACATCCAACCACTCAAAACAAAACCAATCAATCTCAACCACCCCCATGCATATTTAATCCCCCACTCTAAAACCCAAGCCAAAAAGTCTATCCTAATCCTTACACCAACAAACCTCTCAGACGATTATAAATTTACATCTCTGGCAGACGACAAACCTTTTAACATTCCACCCTCCCCTGTCTAGTATTCGAAGTACCCTTCTTTAAGCAGAAGAATGAATCAATATTTCAAGTTGTCGACCCCCCCCCCCCTATTCTCAGTTGTTAGCTGATGCGAAAGTAATAGGGGGGAGTAAAAATATAAAATAAGTGGGTTAACCCTCTAATGCATGAATTTTTTTTTCATCCCAAAAAATTATATATGTATCTTTAATACTCACACATTATGGAAAAATACTAGAAAAAATTTAACTGCATTAGAATTTAAATAATTTCAATTTTTTAATTTTTTTTCCATATGACAAAAACCAACTGCAAAATTCCAATTTTGATAATAATGACTAGAAAACTACTAAAAATATTTCAAATAACGCTTTTTAACTATGATTAATTTTTCAAAACAATTTAATAGTATTTAGTGCTAATATTATTATTATTTGAATACTGCCAAAAACGTAATTTCACAAAAGTTAATAACCGCACTCTTTAATTTTGAATACACTTTTACTACTGTCATCTATGATGATTATTAGTAACTAAAACTTTAAAATAAAATGTAATAGATGAAAAAAACACAGATTTGTCTAGGAGGAGCTCTAATTTAATAAAATAAAGTGGATTATGCTACTTGTTACCAAACGGTAACAGTATGCATTAGAGGGTTAACTTTAAATTTAACTTTGCCGGAAAAAGTAGTAATTGAAATAATTCGAATTTTTTTTCTGAGATTTTCATTATTTTTGATGCTCTGAATTTTTTTGACGTATCACACTTGTCTACGTATACTACATATTTTTTTACCTAAAAACATCAATTATATTTTTTAAAAAATTAAGATATTCATATTCAAATCCCTCCAGTTGTTTATGAAACCAAAGTTTTAAATACATATACAAAATTCCAGGCTGATACTTATAGTAGATTCTGCGGAAAAGGTAACTGGACGTTGAAAAAGTAAGTTTTGGAGATATAAGCGGCTAAAGAGTATACAATAGTCGTTTCTTAGCTTAAGACATGAGGGGATTTTACTTAACCCTTTCAGTCCCAGTGATGCCATTTGGAATCATCACTTTCAATATTTTTTTCCAAATGTTTATGTCCCGTTATGACTTCCAAACACACATCATTCTTGTTCTATTCGGCAATATTTTACACTAATCTCAATAGAAGTCAGAACTGCTATTTTTTTATTTAGAAAATAGCTAACAAGCGTTTCACCTGATTTTTGAAAAGTTCACTTCAGTTCCACATATTTAAAACGCAATTTAAACTATTAGGGTTAAGATAATTACTAATTTTTTTAATAATATGGTCAGATACCTTGAACTATATAACTCAAAGAGTTTTTAGGAAATGTATATATTTTTATTTTGTTGTTTTTCCACAGTTAAAAATTTTTGGCATTATTTCAAAAACTATATAAAAATTAAAATGATTTTTTTTCTTATGAAACTCTCATTTTTGACCTAATTTAAACCTTTGTACATGTATTATTTTTTTTACCTAAAATAAGCTTTTTTTGTGAATATCAGATTATTCTGTAGTGTAGCAATTTTTTTTGACTGAAAGGGTTAACAACAATAAAAAAATATTAAATGTACTTTCAGTACACGAAAATTTTAATGTAGGATATTGTTGTAAAGCTAAGATTTCATGGTTTAAGAAACACTACAAACATTGAAATGTAATTTTTGAAAATATTTTGGGGTCTGGTCTCCCTTAATAAATATTTTATAAAAAAGTTTTTACATTTACCAAGGTTAGAAAAGATAGCTCATTAGTAACCTATGCTCGTGCTCATTAGTTATTCTAATCAACGACAAATTTATACCCCCTTTATGTAAAATGAACCGTTAATTTTTGTAAACTCATTCACAGAAATTATCAGTCGTAATTTTTACAAGTTGCTAAGAATGCACGTTATTAAGTCCTGCATTTTCTTTAATTAAGTCCCAGTTGAATTACGGAAAGAAATATTTTAAAATTTGAAGGGTTTCTTAAATTACCACGAATGAATGCATAATTAATCTTTTCCCGTATTTTGAAGTTGAAATTTAATATTCCTTATTGAAATCGAGTGAGAGTTTAAATAATGAGTGGTTTTATTAAAGACAGAAAATTGAAGGAACGAAAGTATGATATATGGTAAGGAAATAAGTTTTAAAAAAAATTGGACGTGTTTAAATTGTTTTTAATTTTGATAATGAATGTGAAAGTCATACAAAAAGATTATTATGTAGAAAACAAGTTGAAACAATATAATGTTGTTCAAGTTTCATGAATAGGAAAAATTTTAAGAAATAAATTTCACATTTTAATATTTAAAATTGAACTTTTTTATATCTTCAAGTAATGGAAACTCATATTCACTCTTCATTAATTGGGAAGCATAAGATATTTTGAATCAAGTCTTTGGGACATGAAAAGAAGGACTTAAACCCCATTAACACTTTCATTTCCGAATACATATAGCAAGGTTATATTTTTAAATGCTGAATTTCTGCTTTGTTTAGGTACATCTGTTTTTAAAACAAATAATCTTTTTATGGACTTATGAGATCAGGTTGCTCTAAAACTTTTTTTAATATTTTGACCCATTCTGCAGTTACATTACAGAATATATTTTCACTTGAAAATGTGTGCCACAACACTTTTTGCAAGTCGTCAAAAGAATCTCACATAATTTTTTTGTAGTTTGTAAGAAATGTGAATAAAAATTAAAAAATTGCAGATTGCATCAATAATTTTCTCCAACACTTGGGTCTCCAATGGGTCTATTTTCTACACCTCTCCCTTCAACGCCTTTTATTTTATTTAAACTTCACAGAATTCTACTAATTACAAATTAATTAACTGACTCAGAGCTGTCTAATTTTCAAAGTAGCTATTATCTGTATTTTCTCTCTTTTCGTTAATTTGATTGAAAGTTCACTTTTAACTTCACTTTCCGAATAAATAATATTAAGGATGCAAAAGGGTAAGTTAAGAACACCATGTTTTTCTTAACTTGTTATCCTTTGTGGAGGTCAACACAAATACCCATTACTAGCCTAATATTTACTAATATTTTTTGGCATGATATACAACATAGATGAACAGCAACATATATATTTCGAGCATACAAGTTTATGATTACCATATAAATGTTAAAACTAACTGTACTTGCTTTTAAATTAGGTACTCATCTGTCATATTAAAAAGGCAATATGAATGTTTCAGATGATGTAATGTTTTTGTTTTCATTTATCCCTTTACTACGATTTCATTGGTTGCTTCGGTTTCACTCTTAAAATGACCGATATAGATGAAAAGAAACTTTTCTCTCTATGTAAGTTTTCTTTAAAACAAATGCTTTGAAAACCATCAGAAAAGCAATAAGTTGGCATTTAACAAATTTATTAAGTAAAATGTTCTTAGAAAACTCATTTCCGAATATCAAGACAAAAGTAATGAAAGACAAAAAAAAAATGTAAACAAATCGTTGGAGCTGTTGTCATCCACGAAGTGAATAAAGCCTATTGATTGATTATACCTTTTCTTCCGATGAACTCTAATTATCCGAATGTGGTTACAATTACTTCGGATAATTGGAGTTGTACTGTGTACTTTCCAGTTGATAAAAAAACAGAAACAAAACACAACAGTTCCTTAAACAAAACGTGTTTTCTATATCTAATATCTCCATTTGATTTAGCTTTGTAGATATTCTTAGATAGTAACACTATTTAGTGTTGGAGACAGACTTAATTAAAGGTATTGATTGATTAATTAATGACATTATCTAAGTGTAATGAGGTTGCCAGATTCGTTAGCTGTTCATTTGTGGTGATTTCGATTTTCTCTTAGTTTTGTTAAATATATTTTAAGACATTTTAAGTGAGACTGAATTAGCCATCGGAGTTATTCTGTTAACTCTTTCAGTCCCAATTACAATTTGGCATCATCATTTTAGAATTTTTTTCTGATCGTCTATAGCCATTTATGATATCAAAAAGCACATCATTCGATTATTCACAATTTTTCTATTAGAAAATATTTTTTATTAACCCTTTCAGTCCCAGGGATGACATTTGGAATCATCACTTTCAATATTTTTTTCTAAATGTTTATGTCCCGTTATAACATCCAAACACACATCATTCGATTCTTCACACTTTGTTCTATTAAACAATATTTTACATTAATCTCAATAGAAGTCAGAACAACTATTTTTTTTATTTAGAAAATAGCTAACAAGCGTTTCACCTGATTTTTAAAAAGTTCACTTCAGTTCCACATATTTAAAACACAATTTAAACTATTTCGGTTAAAATAATTACTAAATTTTTTTAATAATATGGTTAGATACCTTAACATATGTAACTTGAAGTGTTTTCAGGTAAAATATATATATTTTATTTTGTTGTTTTCCATAGTTTAAAAATTTTGGCATTATTTCAAAAACCATTAAAAAATTATAATGACTTTTTCTTTTTATGGGAGCTCTTATTTTTGACCTAAAATAAGCTTATTTAGTGAATATCAAATGTTTCTGCAGTGTAGTAAATTTTTGGGACTGAAAGGGTTAATCCCAACAGATGTCAGCCCTATTATTTTTTTAAAAATTATGATCAGAAACGTGATGATGCCAAATGTCATCACTGGGCTTGAAAGGACTAATAATTTGTTTTAACTAAATTGTACCAATATGAAGTGTTATTTATGTATTTATGATTTGAATTGGTTATTTTTTTGTATATGGTGTGACACTAAATCATTTACTAAAATGTAAAATGAGTGGAATTAAACTGATACTCTAAAAAACTAATTAATATAAACTCTAGCAGTGGACTTCTCTATTGAAGAATTAGCTTTATCCGCCTCAATTAGATACTCTCATTACGATTTTTAGTATCTTCTAATAAAATTGGATTTTTTTTTTTACCAACGGGGCTTCTAACATTTTTATAATAAACGTGTATTTAACCCTTTCAGTCTCAAAAATTTACTACACTACAGTAACTTCTGATATTCACAAAATAAGCTTATTTTAGGTCAAATATACGAGTTCCATTAGAGAAAAAAATTCATTTTAATTTTTTATATGGTTTTTGAAATAATGCCAAAATTTTTTAACTGTGGAAAACAACAAAATAAAAAAAAATTATAATACCTAAAAAACACTTCGAGTTATATATTTTAAGGTATCTGGCCATATTATTAAAAAAAATTTAGTAATTATTTTAACCGAAATAGTTTAAATTGTGTTTTAAATATGTGGAGCTGAAGTGAACTTATCAAAAATCAGGTGAAATGCTTGATGGCTATTTTCTAAATAAAAAAAATAGTAGTTCTGACTTCTATTGAGATTAATGTAAAATATTGTCTAATAGAACAAAATGTGAAGAATCGAATGATGTGTGTTTGGATATCACAACTGGACATTTACATATTGAAACAAATATTGAAAGTGATGATGCCAAATGGCATCACTGGGACTGAAAGGGTTAAATAAAAGATAAAAAATATTTAAAAATTTAGTATTTCTTATTTAAGAGAACTTTGCAAACTCATTTTTATATATCCATTCTTTTTTACTTCCAGGGGACCTTTTAGTATGGTTAGGAGATGTGTGCATAGGACAACAGGTCAACAATTTGCAGTCAAGGTTGTAGATGTCGCCAAATTCACCTCCTGTCCAGGTCTTAGCACTGAAGGTATTTGCTATTCTGTTTCATTTTTAAGAGTTTCTCGTATTTTTCTTTTAGTAAATGTAATACAGTTTGACTACTAGTTTAGTAGGTCACACTGTAAAAAAATAGTTGTTTTTACAGATAGTATGTTTACTTTATACGAACGATTTGTAATTTTAACGCAAAAACTGTTTATATAAGGTAAAATCAAGTAGTCTTGACGTGGTTAAAAGCAGAAAAATAAACATGTTTGTTATTTTACTTTAAACATAATACTTTTACACAAAAAGAAACTGTTAAAGAAATTAACAGTGAATTTCTTAAATATGTTTATTTCTGCAAAATTAACAGATTTTTTTTCCACAGTTCAGTTGACTAGTATGGTAATGATATCAAACATTTCAGTGTCTGATAGCATATGAAATAGCAATAGCAGAGTAAATAAAATATATTATTGTAAAAATTTCAATTCTCAATTACATATATCGATTGCTTCAGCGGTAAAAAGTGTTTTTTACGCCTTCTTTTGGGTAAATCAATTGAAAAATTTAATTAACTAATCCCAAATAGCTCCATAACATTTATTTCATCCTTCAAACCTGACGAAGAAAAAAAACATCGTGTACATCTCGAAATAAAAACACCAAGCAGTTCTCTCTTTTTGTTGGGAATTCTTGAATCTCCCTTCTGAATCAGAAAAGCTGTCCACATTCATCCCAAAGACTCCCTTTTTGACAATGGAAACCGATACGTCAGATCGCGGAAGGCTTTTATTGTTTCTTATTTGGTAAGGTTTTTGTTCAGAAAAAGGTTGTCCATGTGGATTTTTTTGTTTGGTTTTATTGTTTTTTAAGTGGAGTTTGGTTAACATTGAGTCCACCTTAGGTCCTACAAAATTGATTAAGTATTATTTATCTTGTATCGGTTAAGATCTTTAAACTTAAACATGGGTAAACACAGGGCCTGATTTCCGGCAGGGCAAACGGGGCACGTGCCCTTAATTTTTTGTAAAACAGGGTGGTTATAAAATAATGCTCGCTATTCGGAGTGGTCTGTAGCTTGAATGAATAATCCAAATGCATCAAAAATTGAAATAAGTTCTCGTGGTATGGTAACCGCTCAGTTCCGGTACGAAACTTACTAATCAAGAAGGGGGAAAAAGAATGGAATCATAATAAAACCAACTCGTCACTGACCAGGGTTCTAAATTACGAGGCGTAATTAGCTGTGTTGGCCGTAATTGGCCATAATTGACGACGCCTCGTAATTCAGAATCCCGGTCAAGAGAAGAGTTTGTCTTTTATGATTATTCTTTTTTATGATTATTTTTTAGGATTCTATTTTTTTTCTGATTCCATTCTTTTCCCCCCTTCTTGATTAGTAATAGTGTCTCAATTTTTGATGCATTTGGATTATTCATTCAAGCCACAGACCACTCCGAATAGCGAGTGTTATTTTACAACCACCCAGCTGTATTTTCCCCATAACGTATTAGTATTAAAGATACAAATATATTTTTTCGGTATAAAAAAATCCTGAATTTCAGGGTTAATGATACACATGGAAGTCTTATTAAAAAATTAGCTTTGTGAAGTACTAGCAAATTAATACCCGCTCTTTACGCGGGCTAAACTTAAATAACTAAAAAATTGTATTCAAGTAATTATTTACTATTTAATCTGATGTTAGGTACAGCTTTTGTTAGTTTAAGCTAACTAAATCATGATTGTAAAATATTATTTGAAGTTATATCGATTGGAATGCAAAAAGTACATTCAGCTCATTTGGCGCATTTTTTTCGATGGCATTAGTGACGTATTTGGAGAAAACATAACTGAAGAGTACATGGGAAGAACCGATTGATTTCTTTAGAGTCTTTCCGTAATTGCCTCTGCTTGGCGGACATTGACGACCGAAAACCGGTTTTCCTTTTGGTTCTTCAATTGCGGTACAAACGTGTGACTCGTTCCACTCAACTCTGGCGTGAATCAGGGTTGCCGCGAAAGATAAACAAAGCGAGTAAGTGGCTTCTTTACACCAGTTTAGACGATTTATCGCAATAATCCCCAAAGAGGCTATTAAGGAAAGCCTTGTACGTAATCAATCGGTTCTTCCCGTGTACTCTTTAACTATCGCTAAAAAAGCCCATTACAGCTCTATATAACGATGTCCTTCGAACAGAGATTCGGCTTATAAAACATAGAATTTCTCCATTACAACCAACATTAACTCAAGAATAGTGAATTTCAACGCCAGAAACCTAACTCCTAAAAACAAAATTTGTTTTCAAAAATCACTTAAACCTTCATTATAATTTTCCATATACAAAACAACCAGAAATATCAAAAATTCATATTTAAAATGTTAATATCCAGTAAAATGGAAACATTATTCCTCCCATTCTTTAAAATAGTTTACGTGACCATGTTATAAAAATGCAATTTTAAAAGAAATCACTCGTGAATAAAATAGGACAATAAATATAATTTTAAATGATACCTTTAAAGTTCACAACAAAACGGTTTCTTACTGGTAGATATCAATATAATAAGAAAAAATATTTTCTTTATATCACAGTTTATATAATAAAAAAAAAGTTTTTTTTTGATATTGAATAAATATTAATTAGATTGAACTTAGTCTGCGTAGTTTTGAAGCCTATTTGTTACAAAAAAAATATACGTTAAATATAAACTTCAAAGATTAATGGTAACGAGCGGCCAAAAAAGTTTATAGTCTAACATTTATTTTCAAAAGCTGTTTATTTTTTGCATAGTGGATGAAATATATAAAGGTATACTGCAAAAACTTAATGTGATAGTCAAATTGTAAAATATACGTTCTCTTACATAAAAGCTCTAATAAAATAAATATGGAAGCTCGTCGTGACGTCACACTCTACTCCCGGTTCGGGTTGTCGGCTGCTCCGAAATAGAGGGACGAACCTTCTTGAAACCGGATAAGTATCGTTAGCCGCGTGCGAACAGGTTTTATACTTTTTCTTGGAAAAAGCAGGCAATCCAAACAGGAAGGATAGTGTGATGTCACGAAGAGCTTCTGTGGCCTTAAAGTTGAGTAGGGACATACTGGCCAAATATATCCTAGTTATATTTAGGAAAACATTTGAGAATGAATGAGTTTTGCAACTACATCCTTTAATTATTGTGCGCAGTGCTGTTTAAAATTTGTATCCCTTTTTTTCCTGTTTAGCACTCGAATGCATACTGTTGCCATATGGCAACAAGTAACATAATCCACTTTATTGTATTAAAGTAGAGCTCCCTCTCGACAAATTTGTGTTTTTTCGTCTTTAACATTCCATTTTGAAGTTTTAGTTTCTAAAAACCCTCATATATGACAGCAGCAAAAGTGTATTCAAAATTAAAGAATGAAGTTATTAACTGTTGTGAAATTACGTCTTTGGCAGTATTCAAAGTATAATAATATTAGTACTAAATTACAAATAAATTGTTTTGGGAAAATAATTTTAGTTCAAAAGGGTTATTTTAAAATATATTTAGTAGTTTTCTAATCCTTCTTATCAAAATTGGAATTTTGTAGTTAGTTTTTGACATATGGCAAAATTTTTAAAAATTGAAATAATTTAAATTCCAATGCAGTTAATTTTTTTGAAGTATTTTTTTCATAACGTATGAGTATTAAGTATACAAATATATTTTCGGAATGAAAAAAAATATGCATTACAGGGTTGATATAAAAGTTAATTTTATACATAAGATATTTATCACTGAGCCATATTAAGATAATTTACGCAGTAATTTAAAGAAAATCATTTTTTTTTTCTAAAAACGATTACCGTATATACAAATAGCCTGATCCATCCATTCAATAAAAACAATGTGACACTAACTGCCATTGTGAAAACCTATATACAATTAAATGGAACTGAAACATCTCGAAACCATTTACAGCTAAGTTAGTTAAGTGCTACTTTTTTCTAGCTCTCCAGTTTCTTTTTTCGTAACTTTTTCAGCTTTTATCGGAGCTTGAGTAATTCAATGAGACACTTGGAAAGTTAACTATCTTAACTAATTTGGATCGGACACATTGACGTAACCTACAAACAAAAGCGAAAATGCGTGTAAAGTTTCACTCTCAATTGAGTTAGGTAACTTCTGTCCGTTTTTCTCATTTTGTTTGTTTGTCTTTTTGCCATAAAGACGACTAGTTTATTGATTTTGTATAAAACATCGTAATTTCGATAATTTTTTTGGTAAGTCTTTGGACATCTTTCAAATGAATCGGTTATTTATTTTTGAAACCTTTTAAGATAATCGAATGATTCTTCGAGGTTAATCGAAGAAAAACCGAAAAGTGAAGTTAAAAAAGTTATTTTAGAGGAGATTTTTTTTATATATTAGCTGACTTTTACTGATGTGTCTTAAGTATTTGTCGAATATTAAAGAATCATGAGTGTTAAAACTCATGATAGTTTTAATTACCTGTTGTGAAATTTTACTGAATTGTTATATATAGATTTTTGAAAATGTAATAATTGATTTATGCATAAAAATAAATATCGGTAAACATCTAACTTACTTGTTTGAAAAATTTTGTGCAATTTCATTTCTTAGGCTAAATAGTTTTTTTCGTTTTAGATAAATAGTTTTAGGTAGATTTTTTTCTGAATAGACCACTGTTAAGGAATGACGATCAAACTTCATTGAACAAAATAGCTTCTCTATAGTTCATTAATGGTTGAAATATATATTGTACAGACATACAGGATATAAATGTACAGGGTTGTTATAAAATAACGCTCGCTATTGGAGTGGTCTGTAGCTTGAATGAATAATCCAAATGCATCAAAAATTGAGACACTTACTAATCAAGAACGGGGAAAAAGAATGGAATCATAAAAAAGATGGAATCATAAAAAATAATCATAAAAGAGAATAATTATAATTAACAAACTCGTCTCTTGACCAGGGTTCTAAATTACGAGGTGTAGTCAATTATGGCCAATTACGGCCAACACAGCTAATTACGCCTCGTAATTTAGAACACTGGTCAGGAGACTATTTTATTTTTGCATTATTTTTTTATTTGCAGACTATTTTGTTTTTCATTCTACGTTAGACTTACTTGTTTTACTTTATTGAGTCATTATTTGCATCATTATTTACAACAAATGTAATATTCATAACAAAAAGTGAAATCCATTTCCGGGACAATTAACATAGACAACTCCTGAAAAATAGGGATTTGAAAGAGGGGGAAAATATAGGCACCAGTAGACAAGTTCGTGTTAAAACTCATGTAGTGTCACACATCCCTAGTTTCTAAATGATTTATTTTCATTATTACCTATCTTAATAATTGTAATAATAGGGCAGACTGACCAGTGTGTGAACAGGCCCCAGTGAATGAACATTTGGTAAATATAATTAAAAAATAAGGATTGAAATCATTCCACTAGATGGATTGGCAACACTGACTTCCTCCCATGTAGTAGGAAGCTATCTGACAATGATTGGTTGTCCTGGTCATTATATCCTGGTGTTCATTCACTTTCGAACTTGACGCCTTAAACGTTCATTCACTGGTTAGTCTAGGTAATTTTGCAAACAGTTTGTTTTAGAATATTTTGTAATAATCTAGATTAATTTTCCTTTTTAGACCTGAAGCGCGAAGCCACCATATGTCACATGCTGAAACATCCTCACATAGTGGAGCTCCTAGAAACATACAGCTCAGATGGAATGCTCTATATGGTGTTCGAATAGTGAGGCTCTATTTTTCTTTATACCTTGGCACCATACCTTTATTTTAAATTGCTATGTTGGGCTGGGGAGCCCAGTCGGTTAAACATTCGCTTAGCATGCGGAAGGTCCCAGGTTCGGGTCCGGGCATCGCCAAAATAGATGCCGACCTATTAACGGCCCGTGCAGCCAAAAAAATGTCCGACGAATAATACCCCGTGTAAGGGAGTGCACGTTAAATATCCTTCAAAGTCCTAACGCTGAGTACGATGTCGCCCTTGACGGTTGCGTTGGGTGCCTATTCAGATGTTGGCTCGTCACCTGACTGTGGTTCTAAAATACGACGCCCGTCCCCAATAGCCCTCGCGTAGCTCTAGTGCGACGATTATTCAAACCTAACCTAAATTGCTATATTTAGGACAGATTGTATGAAATTAAATGGTTACTTTGTTAGACCTAATCTCAAAATTTTACTTTAAAAAAATAAAATTTTAAAAAAGAGTCGCCGTAGTTGTTGGCCCATTCTGCTCGTTACACCAAGTATAGGCATAACCTACTCAACTTTAAGGCCGCAGAAGCTCTCTGTGATGTCACGCTAACCGTCTTGTTCGGATTGTTACGTATCAGTTTTGTCTCTCAACTTTACCTCAAAATGACGAGTCACCATCGCAAAAATTTTAAATATAGCTCTAGTGTGCTATTAATTCTACGTAACATTTTAAAATAAATATTTTTAACTTTCGTTGTCCCATATTATACTTAAAAACCAAATTTCTTTACTTCTCTGATATTTACTTTTTAGTACTAGCTTTTACTTTTTCAAAGGGTTGTAAATAACCAATTATCAATAAGGTTTGGATGCTCCTAAGAAACTGACATCCATATTGTTTCAAGACATTTTTATTTCTGAGATTTAAGTGAGGAGGTTACAGAGTAGGAATACATACAGAAGAAAATTACTATCGCCATCTGGTGATCAGTGTTAAAAACAGTTTTTGTTATTCCATTTTTTACATAGCTTCAGTACTAGCTTCACTTGATCTCTGAAATCTAAACATCTAATCTTTTCATTCCTACATCTACAAATCCTGAAGGCGAAGCTTTTACGACTATTACCACTGTAAACATTTTCCTAGGTCATTTGTACGGATTAAATATGAAATAGGACTCTTAAAACTATCTTCCCTAGTTTCTCGAGAATGTGCTTTACAGAAGACATAAAAGTATATAAACTCGAACAGTAGTTGTAGACTGTATATGAGTAACCGCATTAACAACAAACAGTGCACAATAAGTTACTCAGTCCCTTTTTATGAAAAGAAGGCTAAAGATCTTTTTATTAACTTATTTGTTTTACTTATGGCGTAACTTGAACACTTATTTGCTGATGCTTTTAGCATTTTATTTATTTTCGAAATTTTGTCCAACCTAATTTTCATTTATTATTTTGCAAGAGCAGAAATTTTACAAATGTTCAATGTTAGATCAAGAAATCGTCTTAAAGTATTCATAACTTTCGGACAAAAGGCCATAGAAAATTCAAATGTAGCGGAAGAAGCAAACCCATTTCATTTATTATTGGCATGGTAGCACCTTTCCCATATCTTTACGTAATCTAACCTACTGCCTGTCATCCTATAATTCGGAGATTTGTACTGGAAAGAGTAGAAAAACCCAACTCGTGACGGATGGCCCGAGTATAGAGTGACAGCTGTTTAATCTGTGGAGTCCAAAGTCCCGACGGCGTCAGCGTACGATGTCGCTCGAAGTTCCGTTGGGTGCCCGCTTAGGTGTCGACCTCGCCACTTGACCAGGGTTCTAAATTACGAGGCGTTATTGGCTGCGTTAAAGCTCCGAAAGGAGGCTAGAAACAGGCAGCCCGAAACGATTACATTACCATTACTTTTACGTTTCATAGCTCAGATGGAGATAGATTTCAGACAGACAGACAAACAGATACACAGTAACACATTAATAGTAGGATGCTAAATTTATCCGAGAAATACTCGAGTCTTTGTACCAATAGTAGTAGATTTATGTCCGCCCGATCGTACAGAGCTAACTTGTAATGTAACGCGTTCAACTTATTTTATATCCTTCTATATTTCAACATTAAAAAATATTATTAAACTAAAATAAAAACTTCCATTCCTAAAATAGAAATAGATTAATTACATTTAATAAAAAAAGCAATTTAAATACTATATCCGTAGAGAAATTTTCTCCGTTATATATTCCTTCTATTACTTAAGATTTTTATTTAAAGTCTTGTTTTTTTAATGCCTTTTGAGAGAGAATTCGGGAAATTTAATACTTTCTCTGAAGTATATATATTTTTTATTTAAATCTCAATCTATATTTTTTTATTTTTCAAATGGTGGGAAATTGGAATCGTTTAATTTTATATTCAATATGACAAAAAATAAGATTTTATTTGTTTAGGGAATGGTTATTTTTTTGTTATTTGCAATTTCAATTTAGTTTTTTTTATTCAAACAAGGGTTTTTTAGTTTCTTTGTACTTTAACAAGCACGTTTAATTAAAAAGCTTCGTAGAAGAACGTGCTAAGTGACATTTTTGAAATAATTGAGATTTTTGTAGCAATGAACATATTACTAACTTCTTTAACGATAAAAAGATTCCCCCTTTTATTAAGTAAAAATTAAGTATATATTTTACCTTTTTTTAATGCCGTTTTTAACGTATCTAAGTGCAAACGAAACATTTTAAAGCTCATTTTCTCGGTTTCAACATTTTGTCACTTAGCAGGTTCTTCCACTAAGCTCTTCAATTGTGTATGATTATTGATTGATTATTTTAAAGTACAATATTTAATTAAAGTTTTTTCTAAAGAAATAATTGTTCGTTTTCTTTGTTTGTAAAACTGATTATAAAGGCTTAAGACCATTATATACTTAAGTTTCTTAATTACTCAATTCAGGTTTTAATTCATTCTTTTTTATTATAACGTTTTATTCACATAAAAATGTACATTTTGTTAGAAAAGTAAATGTTTAAAGAATTTTTTGCAATATGTAATTAATTAAATAGGAGAAGACAATAATTATGAAAATTGCTTTTTTTATTAAAAAGATGAAGCGTTTTTTTTAATCCGCGGTTAATTGGTGCTGAAAATTAGTTTATGGTCTTATACACAAGTCATAGAATATCAAAGTCCATGTTGGGAAAGAACTTATGTTTAATATTACACTAAAAGCCACAATAAAGCGACCAATCATATAATATTTGATGGAAGCAACGTTAGTCGTCGCTGCATTTCGGGGAAAGGCTCCTATTTTGAAGTAATAACTATAAAGATAAGATAATTAATCTATTTAAAAAAAATAGTTATTGGAAGTTGCGGGCATCAATGCTAATTAACGCATTTTTTTTCGAAAAAACTCCTAATTTAGGCTCATAATTTTAAATCAGTGCCATCTGACCGCCGGCGCTGGTCTTAAATTGTTAAGTTACACCAAAAATGAATTATAAAATATTAAAGGTAACGTTTTTCTTCGCTAATTGAAGTCGTTAATGATATTCACAAATGGGGTAAGAGTGAATACATGTGTTTGATGAACAAAAGTTATTTTCCTTTTTTAATCTATTTCCAATTCGATTGAAGATCTGTAAGATAATAATGTCTAATTCAAACTTTGTTTTCAGTATGGAAGGTTCAGACTTGTGTTATGAAATAGTGAAGCGAGCCATTTTAGGATTTGCTTACAGTGAGGCTGTTGCAAGGTAAGCAATTAAACTTTTTTCCCTAACATTTACTTGCTCATGAAGTGTGTAGTTTCAAATTTTTAATTGAACAAAGAAAAACTAAAGTATAGGGTCCAGACACGGCCTACTCAACTACAACTACTAAGGCGGAAGAAGCTCTCCCAAACACGATCGGGGATGGAAATTTTGACGTCTTAATTCCGAGTGACGTTTGTGTGGAAGATGAAGCTAACCTGTCTCGAAACCTGTTCGGAACCACTCGTTCACGGCTGATCACATTTTTTGGGTTCCGAATGCGTTCGAACAAGTTTCTCGATCTTCATGCACTCGGAACAGTGACGTAAAAATTTCGGTCTACGCTCATGTTTGGGAAAGCTTTTCTGGCCTTGTTATTGAGGTTGGCCGTGGTCCAGCCTGTTATTGACAACCTTATCCAACTGAATTTACGATCGTCAAAAGTCGTCAATGAACGTCGTAGCCCCTTTATAGTCCATGAGTCCTCCTGACAGAGTGTCGCTGACGGTATAGTTTTGGAATGGCAAATGTGGCGGTTCACCACACGCTTAACCTCATAATAAGATCCACACTAGATGGCGCTGAATTATTCATCTTCACCTCCATCTTCACTCTTTTGATTTTCTTCTTCATCGTCATTTTATCTTAGAAAAACCTATCACTTTACCCTAGAGTCCCTCCTACGAGTTTTTCACACTTATTTTATACCTGGACCTTTGGTTTATATTTTAAAAACAATAAACCCTCTCCCTTTGGAGCACCTTAGATGGAGAAGTAAGGACGCTTCGCGTCGATACTTCGTATTGTTATTTCGATCTCTGACTCATCTCCACCTTGATGATCCTTTTGGTGATGCCAAGGTTGGGGGGCTCATATGGAAGAGGTTCCGGGTTCAAAACCGGATTGGCTCGTACTTGTTCAATGCCATAACTCACAGCATAAGAGTTAAAAATTAAAAAAAATTTCATCAACATCAGCTTATTTACATTATTTATTTCTTTGTGCAGCCATTACATGAGGCAGGTTCTGGAGGCGGTGCGCTACTGCCACGAGAACGATATCCTACATAGGGACCTCAAACCGCAGCGCCTCCTGCTGGCAACTACAGAAAACTCCGCACCAGTGAAGCTATCTGGTTTTGCAGCGGCTCTGCGTATACCTAACGGACTTTGTGATGGTGAGTTTTTTTTGTTGATCTAGTCAGCCAGCTGTATTCAATTGAGTAACTACTAGTTAAGAAAAAAAAACTAATCATTTATTTAATGATATAAAGCTCATATTAACGGTGGATGAGCCAGAATGGCCGCGGGTCTCCAAAAAAAAGTGTCTCTGTGAACTTTTTTTCCCGGCCTGTATGGGGTATCCAGCCTTTTCAAAACGCGTGTTTATAGAGCCCTGTACACTCTTAAAACAAAGGAGCGATTTTAACTCGGTCTGAGCTAATTTTCACTCCTTTGCAGAGTCGAAAATGCACTTCTTCTATAGTAGTGGATTTCACTCTTTAGTTTTAAGAGTGTAAGTAAGCTACATTTATCATACAACCTACCCCCCATTCCCCCTTGTTTTTTTTTTAAATATTTAATGCAGCCGAAAAAGTGTTCCTTAGAAAATATTTTTTCCCCATCGTATTGACACAATGGCACTTTGGTTTGGAGACCAGCGACCATCCCCTCTTATACCTTGTCAAGTCAGAATGCGAGCTTCGAAAAGACTTTCTTCCCCCATCCCTTCGCTTGGTTTTCTTGGAAACGGGGAGAGCATTTTTTTTAAATACCTAACGCATTTGAGGTTGTGTTGTAGGGTTAAGGGGAGCGGACACCCCCATTCCCTTTCCTACCTCGATCGGGCTGGCTAATGCTAAGTCTATGGGGAAAAAATGGTTTTTGTTCCAAAAAAAAGCAAAGAAATTATAGGAATATTTTGATGCGTTTTTTTTAATTAATAAAACTCCAATAAAGGTGTGCTTTTCGTTTTTTTTTTTTTAAAAACGCTATTTACTTTTTTTTAATCTAATTTTTTTTCGATTTAATAAAAGCAAATAACGTTTTTAAAAAAATAACTTCTAAAAGCACACCTTTATAGGAGTTTTATGAATTTAAAAAAAACCGCATCAAAATATTCCTATAATTTCTTTGCTTTTTTTTGGAACAAAAACCATTTTTTCCCCATAGACTTAGCATTAGCCAGCCCGATCGAGGTAGGAAAGGGAATGGGGGTGTCCGCTCCCCTTAAGAATCCGTACAGTTCAAACCCAAGTAGAGTGAGGAAAAAAGACGCTCACGCCTCTTCGAAGACAACCAAGCCAAGGGATGAGTGAAGATAGTCTTCTTCGTAAGCTCGCATTCTGACTAGACAAGGTATAAGCAATCAGCCTGAACACAGATGGTACCACGTACTGAAAACAAGGGATGTCTTCAAGGGTTATTTAGTAAATATAGGTGGCACCACGTGCTTGAAACCTGGTTTTGTAAATGCTTTTTTAGAAGGACTGAGTTTCCATGTTATATTTCGAAGTAGACACATTTTTACATACACATTTCATGCGTAGGGGACTAAACTTTCGGCTGTATTTTTTCAGACTACAAGCATTTTTTAAATTCTTATTAGTATTTATATCAATATTTCTTTTATTATTAATTATTTTCAATAGAAAGAGCAATAGTATCTTATATTTCAAAATTACAGAATTAAGATTTTACAACGGCATTTCATAGGGATAAGTCTTATTTGTTTTGCCATCTGAATTATGTAATACAAGAAGACTTTAAGAATTTCGAAAGTTTGATTTCAAGATTCTTTTGTTGCATACAGATGGCAGCACCAACGTAATCATGAGCGGAGCCGTTTTCGTTTGTTAGTCTTTTCTGCAATACCCGCCGAATTTAAAGTAAAAGAAATACTAAAAGCTGTAAGCTGTATATTTATAAAACATCCTTTGACAACAAATTGTTCATAAATAACTTTTTAAAGTAATAAACACTGTTTTAGTTTGAAATAAGTGTTTGTAATTTTACAATGTGGATGTCTAATACCATACAATAAAACTAACTTACTAAAAAATAATTGCAGAAATTGAATAAGTCTTTATTTCTTTGTTTATAGCAATTAAAAATTATATAAAAAATATGAAGTTCTGAAATGCAAAAATGCAACCATTGACAGATTTATCGGAGTATTCCTTATTCTGAGAATATTATTACAGTTTATGTAAGGATAAAACGTAATGAAATGTTTAATAAAAACTAATTTAATAACCATGAGTAAATTTTGGTTTAAATTGGGTTTGGGTTTAAATTGGTGGTTTTAACTTAAAATATAATTATACTTGTTGCAATGTGATTTTTTTCGCAGTTCGAAAGACGGGTATTAATTTGCAAGTGATATTTAATAATTTACTGATGTGCTTCGATTATTTTAAATAATAACCTTCTTATAGAATATTTTTTAAATAGTAAACTGTTTCTTATTTATTACAGATTATGCTGTGCATGACTATCGATCCGACATTGGAACCAACGGGAAGTTTTACTTAAAATGCGATGAACTTGGTAAGAGAGCTTGGTTTAAATATTTAATTAGAAATCCTCTGTAAATAAATTTTAAGATCGCTAGAATTTTGTTAAGGAGTCGCACTTTTAAGTGAAATTTTTATTCAAAGTAGTACAAATTTTCATTTGAAAATAGTTTTCTAATGAAATGTTAATAAAGAACTAACTTATACCTCTTTCACTCCAACATGGAGCATAGGGCCCCCGTCATGGTCCGCCACCTCATCCTGTTGGCAGCACGGTCTTAATCTCTCCCCACCTCTTGTTAAGTTCTTTAACTTCCTTTTCGATTTCTCAACACCACATTGTTTTTGGCTTTACTCTTTTTCTTTTGCCTTGCGGATCCATTCCAAAGCTTCCTTTACTTTGAATTTTTGGGGCTTGCGTAGCACATGCCCAATTCACCGCCATTTTCATTTTCTAATTTCATATTCCATTGGTTTTTGTTGTTAGATGTTTGCAATGTTAATTAGAACCATATTAATTAACTGCAAAATATTGAAGAAATATTTGGAAACTAAGCTATTTTTTAAATTTTATTAATTTTTGTATCATAAAAGTTTATAAAAATTATTAATTTTATGCAAATACAAATACAAAAATTGTCGACCAACAACAGGCCAGAGGCCTAGCAAGGTTGGTCCAAAAAATATTTAATTCCTTACCAGTTTCCAGTAACTATCTAGATTTTTCTTAAAATCTTCAACTCTCTTCGAATACACAACATATTCTGGCAAAGCATTCCACTCATTAACGACTCTTATAGTAAAAATAATGTTTCCTTATCTCCTTTCTAAAGCATGATTTATTCAATTTCTGACTATGTCCTCTGGTCCGACTATTTAGGGTAAAACCTAAGCCCTCCATGTCTCCCTGTTTTATTTGTTATTTTGTAATGAAAAATTAAATTTCTTGCATAATCTAAACTATAAATAAATTTAATTTCCCTCCACACAGGGAGGATAGGCACGTCTCATTTCATGGCTCCAGAAATCGTCCTAAAAGCCCCTTATGGTAAACCCGCAGATGTTTGGAGCTGTGGAGTTCTACTGTATGTACTACTCACAGGAACGCTACCGTTCTACGGGACAAATAAGTGGTTGTATGAGTCTATATGTAGCGGAAAAGTAAACGTAAGTGTAATTATTTTGGGTTGTGTTAAAAGATCGTAACTTAAAAAGTGGTTAAAGAAAACTTTTTTATTTGTAATGGAACAGATGGGCAAAAGCCTTATTGTCAAATAAATTTTTTTCCCAAGTATGTGCATCAGAAAAAAATTGTACGATAAAAAATATGGAAGTTTTTTTGTGTAGGACATTTTTTTAGGGTGATGTACTACTTTTAAGGCTTTTGCTCTGCCTGTTTCAAAGCATTATAAATAATAATTGGTTTTTCTAATTTTTGGATTTGTACAACAAAATTTTTCGCATTTCATTTTACACAAGAAGTTTTCAATATTTTTAGACAATAAGATAAATTTTTAGATTTTCCCTTCAAACTGCAAATGTAAACAAATTGTTATTTTCCTATCTGGCATTAAAGAGGTTTTTTTTATTCATAAGTAAAAAGTCATTAAATAATTACATTGGATTTTATTTAATACAATCATTATGGTTTTCACTTTATTACAAGGCTTAAATTGATTTTGAATTATATTTTGATTCTAAAATATTGCTACTAACTATAAAAAGAACTATATGTACCATGAAATCACTCTTTTTTGCTTTCTTAAAACATTATTACATTGATGTTGTAAATATCTGATCACACACATGCTACATGTTTAAAAATAAATATTTTTTAACAAATGGGATCCTAGTGGCTTTTGTAGATACTACAAATTACCTGCCCAGTTTAATGTATACTTGCAAAGCAGTATATTTTTTCTAATGTACTATCAAAACACTTTTTCTAATGTCTATGTTTAAAATATATCAATAACTGTAATTAAGGGCGCAAATATTTATGGGATTTTGAATGAAATTTTATATGAAATAATATTCTAGTCAATTTTTGAAATAAAAATGAGTATCATAGGTTGTATAGATTTGCTGAGGAGGAATATCATCAATAAGTTTTTATCAAGATTAAAAAAATAATTTAAAATGTTTTTTTTTCAGATGGTTGGTAGACCGTGGGACATAATTAGTGGCCATGCCAAAGACCTGTTAAATAAAATGCTAGCCTTGAAGCCCAGTGACAGAGTTACTGTGGATGAAGCACTAGAACACCCTTGGATCAAGGTAATTATATTTTATTTATAAGTGGGACCGGAGCCCCCATTGACGCCCATGTTAAAATGGCCCATGTTAAAACCGCCCATGTTAAAATTTTTATGTATTTTTCTCTCAGGAACTATTTGTTGGATCAATTTAAAACTTTACACAGTTAAAGTTCAAACACTTTTACACATTGTGTTATATGCTTTTAGGAATAAACATAATAATTTTTAAAATATGAATATTTGAAAATTTGTTATCACATTTTCTTAAAAAATCAAAAAAAAAAGTTTAAGTAAAAATATTTCTTTAAAAGCATATGATAGAAAGTGTAAAAATACCTAATGTGTGTGTGAAAAAAAGCAATCTAAGCAAAATATTCAGTAGTTACTGAGAAAAAGGTATATTTGTCCTTAAATATGCATTTTGACAAAAAGGCTGGTTTGAATATTATTTGAAAAAAAAAACACAATACAAAATTTTTGATTGAAAAATATTGCGAAGCATAATGTTTGCCTTTTACACTTGCAAAATACTATAAAATTGCCGTAAAATCAAGTATTGCACTTTTCGTATTTTCCCGTGTGACTGTGAAGCCTCAAACAACGGGGAAATCTGGTTAAAATTGGTAAAAAATGAGATCGATTTCATCCAATAATCTCCAAGTTCGGCCGATACTCACGCAACATTGGCCAAAATTGTAGTGCTACCTGGGAGGTAACTTATTAACTAATAATTTGTTGTGTATTTTAATATTAGTTTAAATTTTTATTGCATGTATTATGTGATTTACATTTAATAACATGTGGAGTTGTACTCTATATAATATTGCACTTGCAGGATCGAGAACTTTACGCTCCTAAGATGCATTTACAAGAAACCGTAGATGAACTTACAAAATTTAACACAAGAAGAAAACTGAAGGTAAGTGTGCTAGCCTTTTGCCAGCCATTTTTTAAAAATCTTTTTAAACTGGTTTTATTTTATGAAACATGGCCAGAAATATAAACCTAATGGTTTGTAAATCATAATTTTTGCTGAAGTATTGCTTTACAGTCAGTAGATTTTTTTTTTTAAATTCAATATATTTAATACAAATGTAAGTAGGTATTGACAAGCTTAAGTGTTAGTCAGTACCCTTCTTCTAAATTCGGTTCTATCCTTCAAATCTAAAAAAATACTTTGACAGATATTGTAGGCTTAAAAAATATTGCATTACACTCACTGCCAAGTTGGGTAAATAGAAATATGCTATGGAAAAGATACTTCCACGTATGTATAGAGTTCCCTAAATTATTTGTGAATCCATCCAGAAAACATGTTTAAAACATTAATTTCATTTAAGGTCTGTCAGATTTGAATATTATTTGAAAAATTTCGCAATTTTAGCAGAATGAAAAGTGTATTTTGTTTAAATTGCATTCAGATCATTTTGTATGTAAATATTACCTTACAAAAGTTTCCATCTAACGGACCAATCGCGCTTTCCCCCCTGCCCTTTTACTATTTTTTTTTACCCAAGTTAGGTTGGCACTTAGTGTGGTACTAGCTGACTGCCCATTCCTTGTAAACTGTTTTCGTTTAAGGGGGGGTTCCGTACCCCAAAATCGGTGAAAAAATAAAAAAAAATTATTGGCTTAAAATACTATTACAACCTTTATTAGTACTGTCACAAAGTATCAAGACGATTGGAAAAATATTTTTGACATTAAAATCCATTTTATTTAACCCTTTCCTTACTGAAACGGTTAACAATAAAAACCTTAAACGCGTTTTGCTCAGAACTTGATTTTTTGAACTTCGATGTACCTTTTCTCAAAAACTATCCCATGTTTTCTCGTAAACTTTTTTATATGATGTAATACATAGTATAGATTAATCCGAGGTTATATTTTTTAACAAAACTAAGGTGAAAAAAATTTTATGTTGCAAAAAAAGTGAACAATTTTATTCTTTTTTGGGTACTTTAAAACTTATTTTATTTAAAAAAATCTAACAGTTATTTAAAAAAAAATTTAACCTCAGATTAATATATAAGGTTAGTTTAACACACACAGAAAATTTTAAGATGATCTGATCAGTAGTTATTGTGAAAAGGTACATTGCAATTGGCCAATTTAACATTACCTATATACAACATACTGAACCCCCTTAAATAAAACTTGTATTTTGTTTCAACTTGTACAGGGTGCTGTCATAGCTGCAGTTTCTAGTCCAAAGTGGACCAGTTATTACAGCGATTCCTACGTAGCAAACAATCCAGATTATGACCTGGAAGAAATTACGTCTACAGGTTTGTTTGATTTGAAATTCAATTTGTGAAATAATAAGCTATTATTTTATTTTCCCTTAACTGAATCAAATGGCCCAATGAAGTGAATGTGTTTCAACTTAAATGGAACTTTAATATGCAAAAATTTTGAATTTAATTTTTGAAAAAAACCCAAAGTAATACTTAAAATAATAACAGATATATTGGGTCATTTTTAGTACGAAACATTTTCTATAGATGGCAGCACCAAAAAACTCTCCTCGCATCCGTAACTATTATCATTTATAAATGTTATTATTTTCTGTTTTGATTTTTATTCTAAGTTGTTTAAACATGCCTAGTAATGTTTTTCTATAGCTGTTGTAGAAGTTTCAGTAGAGATTTACGAAATGATTTTTTTGATTTAATTGACTTTTTCTACTTTTATGATAATCCATGATAATTTTGAAAAAATAATTATTACCTGTAACTATCAATTGTTTTAAAAAATAACTTTAGTTTGAATATAATAAGTTCGTTAAAAATGAACATACATTTTTTTTTTGAAAAAAAAAATATTATACATTTTACCTATTGTCACGTGATCGATTCATGTATTCAACTTAATTTCAATTTGATAAATAATGCGGTTTAACTACGTTTGTTATTTATATATTTTAAATAATTTCTCTTGTTAATAAAGAATCATTTATGCAAGGAAATTAGGTTTATGTATTTTTCATCAAAGGCATATTTGAAAAAAAGTAAATTAGAGATTTGCGAACTATGATTTTTTTTTCACGAAGATAGCTTTTCATAAAATATTGAGTAGCCTGACCAGAGACATTAATCTTTTACTCCCAATCTTTGCATTTTGAATCACGAGTTGCATTTTTTTCTCTCTCTAAACCAACCTTGCAACACTTAATTCAAATATATTTGAATTCTTCATGTATTTTTCTATAAAAGTATATATAATTTTTTTTTTGTATCGTTAGACTGTATTTTGAAATGTATCTTGTCTTTTGAAGAAAAAAACAATCTTGGTTATAGTTTAATGAAAATGTATGAAAACCATGGTAAAATAAAATTCATTTTGAAGCAATTTTATAAAATAATCTGGCCCAAATTCTTCGTGCTTGCACTTTAAATGTTTAAAAATTGAATTTTTTTGACGTATGACCACGAGACTTCCACAAAAACAAGTAGTGCTATTTATTTAATTTTGCAATTTAACTGAAATGTTGAGATCATATAGTGGTATCATGTCTCTCTAAAGTGCCATGCAGATAAAATTATTCACTCCATTTTGAATGTGTAGATGGCGCCATAAACAATGATTGCGCAATTTGTACAACGCAATACTAACCGAGCGATTGTGTGATGAATCCACACTTCGCCGTTTTCGTAATGCATCATGGGATATTGCTTAAAAAATGCTTTTGTCGAAGAGTTACATGCAATAAAAACTGCATTTTTAAAATGCTTCTTTTATGAATATATACCTCAAGTCCTACCAGAAATTATCAATACATATCCAGCTATAAACTTATGCAAGGAAAACTGGTAAAAAGTTTTAATTAGTAAATATTAAATATATAATTTTTTATTATTTATTGAATAAATGAATGAAAAAAATAATTAAGATGAAACTCTAACTGAAGCTATACTAATAAAAATAATAAGTTTATGTCTTGAAATAACAAACAAATTTGTTTATTGAATGTGAAATACCTTTTTGTATTCGATTCTCGCACTCAAAAATGAGAACTATTTAACCTTTTTCTCGTAGAACATTTGTATACTGCAAACTTAAGGTCGGTTTAGGTGTAATTTTAGAGGACGACATAAACATAATTAAAAGTTGAAGGGAGGTTTGAGTGAAAGGGAGAAGGGTAAAGGAAAAAAAGATGAATCTCTATTTTAGCATACAAAAACTTTTATTTTTGGCAGCTTATTGCAGCTGTTTTAATTGATATGATTTTTTAATTTTTTATTTTATCGTCTGTCTAAATGTGGAACCGAATTTTTATTGGAACTTTTACCTAGTAGGGTCACATAGGGGGAATTATGGATCACTATCTTTCCGGGGTAAATAATGATCACTAAGTTTTAAGGATTAAAAATGGTTTTTAGAAAAAAAAAATTATGCCAAGTCATCCTTATACATTCTATTTTCTTATATCAAGTTCAAAAACAATGTAACTCTGCAGCAAAAAATAGAAAAAAAAAATACTTTTTACACTACTATAAAAACATCTTCAAAAAGATTGTCTTTGAAAAACATGATTTTTTTTTAAGATCCATACTGGAGAAACATATTTGAACTAACTATTTTGTTGGTGCTATTTTTCAATAGGAAAAGGTCTAAGCTTTTCAATCCAATAAAAAAAAAATAATAATTTTTTTAATGATTTTAAAGGTATATCGATTTATTCCCCAGTTTATAGGGGTAATTCTTGATCACTGGGGTAATTCTGGATCAGTGATATTTTTTAATTTTTCATGTGTTTTTAGCTAAGTGGTATGTGTCATTTTGAAGCATAAAATCAGATCAAACTGCATTCCAAATTTCATTAAAAAATTCAAATTAGAAGTTTATTTAAAATTTAAATAACAAAAAAATTAATCTACATTGAAATAGCATGAAAATTCTATTTTTATTCAATATTTTCACTGTTGCCATTGCTTTAAACTTACGAGAAAATTTATTTAACCCTTTCAGTCCCAAAAATTTACTACACTATAGAAACATCTGATCTTCGCAAAATAAGCTTATTTTAGGTCAAATATACGAATTCCATAAGAAAAAAAAATTCATTAAAATTCTTATATGGTGTTTTGAAACAATGCCAAAATTTTTTAACTGTGGAAAACAACAAAATAAAAAAATACATATTACCTAAAAACACTTCGAGTTATATATTTTAAAGTATCTGACTATATTATTAAAAAAATTTAGTAATTATTTTAACCGAAATAGTTTAAATTGTGTTTTAAATATGTGGAACTGAAGTGAACTCATCAAAAATCAGGAGAAACGCTTGCTGACTATTTTCTAAATAAAAAAAATAGTAGTTCTAACTTCTATTGAGATTAATGTAAAATATTGTCTGATAGAACAAATTGTGAAGAATCGAATGATGTGTGTTTGGATGTCATAACGGGACATAAAAACTTTGAAAAAAATATTGAAAGTGATGATGCCAAATGGCATCACTAGGACTGAAAGGGTTAAAATAAAAACTTTTGAAAGAATATTTATTTGTGCCATATAATTCAGTTTGGATTGCTGTAATAAAGTCCATTGAATTTTTTTTTTGTCAAAATAGAGTTCTTTTGATGGTTCATTATACATGTATGAAGAAAGATGTATAGAGAATTCTAACTTTGGCATAAAAAAAATATTCAAAGTTTCGCTTTCATTACCTTTATGTGCTAAAACAATCTTTTTACGCGCTAAAAATGATATAATTTGGAATATTAATTTACTATTGACACGCATTACTATAAAAAAAAATGGGTGATCCACAGGGCCGTCGCCAACAAAAATTGACTGGGGGGGCGTATGCCACTTTTGCCGAATAAAATATTAATTTAGCTCTCGAAGTTGCCGAATCGGTTTAAAGGAAACATAATTATAATTAATTATCAATTTAATTGGTGGTGATGCTAACTCAAGAATATTATTTAATTAAAATTAGCAATTAACATATTTATTAATAATAAAATTAATTTTATTATAAGAAGTCTGATTTCTTCATTAACAATGAACTTAAACTTATGGTAATTATTAATAAGCACTTTAAAATCCGTATTTCGGTTTATTATTACTGATTTATTATTAGTTAACAAAATTTTCTCGTTTTGGGGAAATCTAAGGCTACCTATTTAAAAAGACGATAATTTCAAAAAATAATTTCTTATCCTCCCCAGAAGAAAACGGTGTTTTCTTTTAGTTTTACCAAATAAAATGGGACAAACTAGACATTTTATTGAGATATATTACGATATATTTTTTTTATTTGTGAGTTAAACTAACTAAAACAAAATAATAACAACTGAAATAACTCAAGATAAAAAAAAATTCCAAACACAAAAAACGAGATAATTATTTTTAACTTGGGTAATTGAAACTTCAAGTTAAAAATTGAAGTTGTGTTTTGGTTTAAAAAGCTATAATTCTGTTTGCCAAATACTTTACGTTACGTTATTCCTGTTACAGACGTATAAATTCGTCACCTAGGTTTTCCAGCATCACACATTTATATTTGTTAATATTTTAATTTTAAAATTTAAATCATGGAAGAGTTATTTTTTATCATCTTACAGAAATACAAATTTTAAAAAATTAAAGAAATTAAATTTTTTTAGTTAAAATTTTACAGTTTAATCTTATGCAGTGAAAACAAGTTTGCACTTTAGCTAATAGGCAAGAACGAAAATTTCCCAACACGCTGATAAAAATATATTCCTAAATAATCTTAAAACCCATTTTTTTTAGCAAATTCTAGAGAAAAAAAAAGTTGATTAAAGATAAGTTTTTCATTTTCTAAATAATTATTTATTACAAAAAGTTCTAAAACAATACTACGACGGTTATATAATATCACCCGAGTATCGCTTATTATTATAGGAGCCAGAACTTTAAAAAATGGTATTTTCATCCTAAATTTTAATACACTACTAAAATTACTGTATTATTTAAGACATAGAATAGAAAAAGAAAATACCCATAGTATAATCATTTTTAAAGGTAAAGAAATGATAGGTAGCTTTTTTAAATCGAACAGCTATTTTTTTTCCCACCTACACCTTTTTCTCTCCTTTTGTACAATATTAAAATTATGAAGGGATGGAATATTGCTAATCAAACTAAGAATATATTGCCGATTTCTTTAGAAAAAGGAAAATTACAAACTAATTAAAAGCAATAGTCCAAATTTTTAAATTATGTAACACTAATTTGACTTTAACAAACTTAATTTGTTTTACTACACATTTTTACGCCATCATAATCATAAACAAGGAATGCAATTAATTTATCATACCAATAAATCTTAAATTCGGACGGAAAAACGCGATTCGTGAATGATCAAAAATTTAAAAAATTGCACACTGGACACTACTTTTCTATGACAATGTTTATGAAAATAGCACATTAAAAACACATTTTATATTTTTAAGACACAATTAATTTAAAAATTGAAAACTATTGAAAATGAATTTTTGTTAATTAAATTTTTACCTTTAAGCGGGCATTTAGCCACTCAGATTCACAAATGACATAAAACTCGTCAAGATCCATGCAGAAAGGGAAATAATATCAACGTTAAACCCTTCAGCAGTCAGCACAGAGTAAAATACCATACTGCCAAAACCAAAGATTCTATTGATTCTAAGGCTAAAGATTGGACTTAGTGACGCACCAGCAATACATTTAGTGCCTTATCTATTTTTCGTACATTGGCCAGTCTGGGAAACTGCTCTGCCCAAACATCTGGCAAGTACTGAGAAAAATACTAGTTCTTCTAAGAAAAGCAAAGTGTGGGAGGTCTTAAAAATAATTGTCTCGAGTTTCAAACAAGGACCCTGCTCCGGTATGGTGGACCCTGCCGTTTTCTTTGGTCATAAAATCTTAACGGTTTCATATCCTGCTTTGATAAAAATCATAGATAATTTTTGCAGAAGCTGGACAATATGGAATCGGGTTTTGTTCTTGGAGTGGCAGTGGAGGCGACAAGAAAAATCCCCAACCATCCTTTCCCACGCAAAACACTTCGACCCTTTCCCCGACCCCCTCGTTGCAACAATGTAGGGGAGTGGGGAGTCGAACAAAAATACCCCCTTGTAAGTTTTTCGTGGAAGACGGTGGTCATTTTATTGCCTCAGATAACTTCCCTTGAACCATTTATTACCGTTACGTGTGCTGTGAGACTGGGGAACAGAGTTGTTTCCATTTCCCCCCTTTTACAGTTAGTTTGAATCATCTGTTTTGTGCTGACGTGTTGTTGTTTTTTATCAACTCCGAAAGATGAATATTTAGAAAAAATCTTCAAATTTGCGAATGATACTTAAGAACTCTTTAAAAAATACAAAGTAGATTATTAACAAACATTCTTTATTCATTAAAAAAGAAGATACTGAATAAACTATTTGCGCCAGTAATTTACGTCGTTTCCTTCATAAATCTTCTCTTGTCGGTCGAATGATGAAATTCTCAACTTAAAAAAAATATGGATGTATCTGATTTTTTTAAATTAAAATGCTACTAAACAAATCTGGTTCAGTCGCCTCTGAAGCGGGGCCTGGATCTGTAATAATTATAAACTTATCAATATTTTTTCTCATCTGCCAAATTTACGCTTTCAGATTTGCTGCCTTTGGGGCATAACCTGGAACTGATAAGGGCCCCTCTTGTGAAATTTATTTATGTAGAAAAAACGATTTTTCAGTTTCAATTTTAAGAGGATTAAATTACATAATTTTTGAGTTTTAAGAAGAAAACATTTCTTATTTCTGCTACATTTTTTTAATAAAATACTTTTTAAAATTCCTAAATTACTGGTGGTTCTAGGCATGGTCTGAAGGAGCCCGTTGATAAATCTGACTAAAAACTAATATCCTCTATTATGAATCTCCTAGGGACCCTTCCAGTTAAATATATTACTGCATTGAAAAATTTCGCATATTCAGTAATTTTTGTTTCCAAAGAAGGAAAAAGGACGTTTTTGAAAAAATGTTGAAAAGTCCAATTAAAATGTAATAAATAATGATAACGAATTTTACAAAACTAAGTACACTTTCTGCATTGTCTTTTATCGTGGAATAAAATTTCTGGACCCACATGAGTCAGTTACTTGAGATTTTTTGCGAATACTTTTTTTTATATTAAATTGAAGAAAAAAAATCGAAGAAAAAAAAGCCCTTTAAGCTTTTTACGGGACCCTATGCAGTGCATAGTATTTTTTTCTGTATACATATTTCACTAAACAAAAGTTCATAGTTCGGGGTTAAAAAATAAATAACACACATTTTAAAAATATACCGAATGTCTAAATGGTTCGTCAAGAGATAAGTCGGCATTTGCGTAGTGTCCGGATTTTGATTGGTTTACACATTTCACTAAACAAAAATTCATAGTTCGGCATTAAAATATAACAAACATTTGTAAAATTTGCCGAATGACTTATTGGTTCGTCAGTAGTTATTTTAGTCAGCATTTTCTTGGTGTCCGGATTTTGATCTGTGTACACATTTCGCTAAACAAAAAATTCATAGTTCGGCATTAAAGTATAAATGACAAACATTTGTTAAATTTCCCGAATGACTTAATAGTTCGTCAGGAGTTTTGTGAGTCGGCATTTACGTTGTGTTTGGATTTTGATCGATGTACACAAAACACATTTCACTAAACAGAAATTCATAGTTCGGCATTAGAGTATAAATGACAAAGATTGGTTAAATTTGCCGAATGGCTTAATAGTTCGTCAGGAGTTTTGTGAGTCGGCATTTGCGTTGTGTTGGGATTTAGATAGATGTACACAAAACACATTTCACTTAACAGAAATTCATAGTTCGGCATTAGAGTATAAATGAAAAACAGTTGTTAAATTTGCCGAATGACTTAATAGTTAGTTAGGAGTTTTGTGAGTTGGCATTTGCGTTGTGTTCGGATTTTGATCGGTGTACACGTTTCACTAAAAATTTCATACTTCGATATCAAAATAAAAATGACAAACATTTCTCAAATTTGCCGAATGACCATTTAAAAATAAAACTTGGGGGGGGGGGGGGGGGCGAGACGCCCCCTTCGCCCCCCTATAGCGACGGCCCTGGTGATCCATATTTACCCCATGTGTGATCCATAATTGCCCAAACCCGGGGTAATAGTCCAGTAAATCTGTCGGGAAAAGGGGGGGTTACCTAACAAAAGGTCAAGTAGTTCTGATTTTTGGATATGTTTAAAATATTGGAGGTTTAATTAAGAATCCAAGTTTGTGACCTTGGGGCGCCGCCGCTAGCTGCGCCCCAAGGTCAAACGTGGGTCTTTTTTTAGTTTTTTCAGATTTACTCCATGAACGGTCAGTTTTACAAAAAAGTAATGAAAGTAAGAATTAAAGATAAATAAATATGCTACAATTTGAGTCCAAGCTTGTGTTTTTAAGCCTAATAGTTCCTGAGATACAGCTCCTCAAAGTTAGTGTAAATTGGAAAAAAATTGTCATTTTCAAAATTTATCAATTTTTTTCTCCAAATTATTGATTTAATAGCAAGGTTATATCAGTGTAATTAATTTGCACACGTTACCATAGGGTAATTTAAGGTTTCGGATGCTTTTTTAGCCTACTTTTCTTTTTTTTTAATTCGAAGAATTAAAAAAAATAAAAAAAGTAGGTATTGACATGCGGTCGATGTCCGTCCGTCCGTCCGTCTGTCTGTCTGTCTGTCCGTCCGTCTGTCCGTACCCCCCTTCCAAAATCGGTTCTATCCATCCGATCTTAAAAATTCTTTTTTTGTTAGAAAGCTATGACCTCAGAGACCCAACTTCCATACTTTTTGTCCGTCAGTCTGTACGATAGGACGGACATAAATCTACTATTTGTCGACGAATTTCCCATTGAATTAGCATTGAAATTCAATTTCGAGTCATTTAAATCTCTGAATTTAACTACAAATGCTACGGAGAAGTGATATACGTCAAAAAATTCAGCGTATACAAATGAGAATACATTGAAAATTTCAGAAAAGAATTCGAATTCTAAGTACTTCAATTATTTAAAAAACTTCAAAATTTAATGCTCATTTAAAAAGCATAGGAAGCCATTTTAATTAGAATTATATCACCATTGCCATAGCAACAACTGCTTGAGAAACTTTAATTCTTTTAGACAATAAATAAAAATAAATTTATTTTAGAGACATCGATCAATTTGAAATGACGTCAAATATATTTCTCTAGATTCTTTTTATGTTGAAATAAAATGTTTTCATTCTATTTAAAAGCGTGGAATATTACATATTTATTGTTTGAAATATAAATTTTTGCAAACGATTTAAGTATTAATTATTTAATTTTCGAAATAAAAGAAATGAAACTAGTCGAATTAAACGGGTAAATGTTTGAATTAATGCTGTGTTTGGCGCCTGTTTACCTGTTAAACACAAATGTGGTGTGGAAGCGGGTTAAGTGACAGATTATGTTACAAACTAACTTGTTAATTTACATTTCCTATTTTAAGTGTATTTTGGAGTAGTTTTATGGTTTTTGTTCAACGAATAATTAAATATTTATTTATAACTGCAATTAAATCATGCAGACGATAAGTAAAGTTTATTTCATTTGCGATAGAAAATTAATGAAAATAATTGTCTTTACGGAAATGAAATTATAGCTGGATGTTGTGTTTAGTGAAATTTATTCTAATGTATATAAATTTAATGTAGAAACGGTTGTTGATGTCACTCACTGTAACGACTGTACTAGTTTTTTCAAGATAAGAATTTTAGTAAGTATGTAAGTAACAGGAAAGTAGGCTATTTTAGTTCTTTTAGAACTTCTTGTTATGTTTGTGTTTCATTTTTAAGATCAAAAAAAGCTTTGCCACCGCGCGTGCGCCCCAAATGGAAAATTTGGATATCGCGCCTCAATGTTCAGTAAATCTGTCGTAAAAGGTTGTTACCTTACAAGGGCCAAGTAGATTTTATTTTTGGAAATATTTTATGTATTGAAGGTTTAATTAAGAATTCAAGATTTTGACCTTGGGGCGCCACCGCGGGTGGCGCCCCATGTTCAAACGTCGGACTTTTCAATAGCCAAGTAGATTTTATTTTTGGATATATTTTATGTATTGAAGGTTGAATTAAGAATTCAAGATTTTGACATTGGGGCGCCACCGCGGGTGGCGCCCCATGGTCAAACGTCGGACTTTTTTTTTTTAGTTTTTGCATATTTATTCAATGAAAGGCAGGTTTTACAACAAAGTAATGAATACAACAATTAAACAGGAAAGAATACGCTACAATTTTAATGTAAGTTGGTTTTTTAACCCTGATAGTTTTGGTATAACATCTCTTCGCAATTTGGGAATTGAGAAAAATCTGAAATTTTCTCCATTTTGGCGGATTATTCCCCTGTAAAATTAATTTTATAGCGCATTTATTAAAGACTAAACATTCTGCATGAGCAAACATAGAGTAATATTCAAGCAAATGTAATAGTAAAACAAGCATTTGAGGATGCAGACGTACTAATTGTGGAAACTGCTGTTTCATTTGCATCTCAGTATGACAACATTTTTATAGTTTTGGAGGACATTGACCTATTAGTCATTCTAACGGGATTAGCTCCAATGATACAGAACTTGTACTTTCGGAAATGTGGAAAAAATGGAATGCCTGATGTTATATACTCTACATCTTCTTTTAAATACAAATGCAGTGAAATGATACTTTTCATCCACGCTTTCAGTGGGTGTGATACCACTAGTGCCCTCTTCGGTCAAGGGAAAGTTAAGTTTTGCTCACTTCTTGAAATACACCCATTTCTTCAAACTGAATTGCAAGTGTTCCTCAGCCCTGAAGCTACTAGTGATCAAGTGGCAAAGGCAGGCAAAATTTTCCTAATTAATTTGTATGGAGGTAATTCTAAAAACTCCACTTGCGATCTTAATAACTTGCGCTACCAACTTTTCACAAAATCAGCTGCGAAGGCGAGGTTCAGTCCTGAACGCTTGCTTCCAACAAAAGACGCAGCACGGTTTCATGCCTTGCGATCCTATTTTCAAGTACAGAACTGGTTGGGGCATGAAAAAAATCCTCTCGAATGGGGATGGGAACGCACGCGATGTGGTCTATCCCCCCTCAAAATGGAAAGGGATGCAGCTCCCGAATCCCTCCTTAAAATGATATCTTGCAACTGTAAAGAGGCTGCAAGAATGCTTGCTGGTGTCGAAAAGCAGGACTTTTATGTTCCTACCTATGCAGCTGTGACATGGGAGGGGCTTTTGAAAACATTGCGGATATTATTGTGCTTGACGCCGCTGAAAATGAGGAGAACGATTCAATGTCCAATGAATTTGTACATGAAGATGTGGAGGTTATCTCTATTTAATTGTTTGTTTCAATTTTGTAAAACTACCCTTTTCGAGAATAAATATGAAAAAAAAAGAAAATTTTGCCGTTTTTCTGATGTGGAGCATTCCGCGGCGGCGCCCCAAGGTCTAAACTTGGATTCTCAAAAAGACTTCCAATGCATAAAACATATCAAAAATTCGAAACTACCCGAGCCCTGTAAGGTAACCTACTTTTTTTTACAACAGGTCTACTGAACGTTGGGGCGCGATATCCAAATTTTCCATTTGGGACGTGCTTTTTGTATACCACCATTTTACTGGACCACGGGGTGCCATCGCGGGTGGCGCCTCAAGGTCAAAATCTTGAATTCTTAATTAAACCTTCAATACATAAAATATATCTAAAAATAAAATCTACTTGGCTATTGAAAAGTCCGACGTTTGAACATGGGGCGCCACCCGCGGTGGCGCCCCAAGGTCAAAATCTTTAATTCTTAATTAAACCTTACTACATAAAATATATCCAAAAATAAAATCTACTTGGCCCTTGTAAGGTAACAACCTTTTACGACAGATTTACTGAACATTGAGGCGCGATATCCAAATTTTCCATTTGGGGCGCACGCGCGGTGGCAAGGCTTTTTTTTATCTTAAAAATGAAACACAAACATAAAAAAAGCATCCGAAACCTTAAATTACCCTTTGGTAACGTGTGCAAATTAATTACACTGATATAACCTTGCTATTAAATCAATAATTTGGAGAAAAAAATTGATAAATTTTGAAAATGGCAATTTTTTTCCGATTTACACTAACTTTGAGGAGCTGTATCTCAGGAACTATTAGGCTTAAAAACACAAGCTTGAACTCAAATTGTAGCATATTTATTTATCTTTAATTCTTACATTCATTACTTTTTTGTAAAACTGACCGTTCATGGAGTAAATCTGCAAAAACTAAAAAAGACCCACGTTTGACCTTGGGGCGCAGCTAGCGGCGGCGCCCCAAGGTCACAAACTTGGATTCTTAATTAAACCTCCAATATTTAAAACATATCCAAAAATCAGAACTACTTGACCTTTTGTATACCAAAATGTTTTATTTTACTGGACTATAATTCCTGATCACTCAATAATTAAAATAAAACTAATAATAATTAAGTTTTCGGTTAAGTGATTGTTTAAATAAATTCTAAATTATTTAAGCTTACTCCATGCAAAATTAAATCTTTCTATCTTTCATACTTTAGAAAAAAAATAGGATGTTGTGATTTTTTGATCCATAACTCCCCCATATGACCCTATTCTAAATCCTGAAAATAATTTTCGGATATGAAAGAGTTTATAGAAAATTTTACTCTATTAATAATAGTACATTTTGTAAAGAAAAATTAATGTAAATACATCGATCTATGCAACGTTACCTGTTCCTTTTTTATATTTTTGCAATTATAAACTGTACACAAATTATTCATGTTATTGGGATTAAAAATTTCAATCGAATTTTTTTTATTCTAAAAACCTAAAATATGTGAAATTGCTCATTATTTATCCAGAAAGAGCGGGTAAAACTGGGAAAAAAATCTTATTTATTTTAAACAGAAATTTAAGTTAATTGTTTTTTGGAATCATAGCTTTTGAATAAATTATGACAATATTTTTTCGAAACTTTATTAAAAAAAATTACAAATATATTTTTAAACATTTGAAACTCAAACATAAAGTATTTAGGGCCAATTTATTAAATAAGATTGTTACAGATTGAAATGTATTTTACCATGTTCGTCATATTTCCATAAACTACAACAACCATTATTTTTATTCAATAGACCTGATTATTTCATTTAATGATAAATAAGTGATAAGTGACAAAGGATAATAAACTTAGAAAAAAATCGCAAGCTGATGATTCCGAATGATTCCATTGGGGGGAAAGGGTTTTAACCATGCGCTCCCCTAATTGTTTTGAGCAGTGTAGTT
This sequence comes from Hylyphantes graminicola, assembly GCA_023701765.1. Classification (NCBI taxonomy): domain Eukaryota; kingdom Metazoa; phylum Arthropoda; class Arachnida; order Araneae; family Linyphiidae; genus Hylyphantes; species Hylyphantes graminicola. The sequence goes on from CM043112.1 coordinate 26,004,687, forward strand.
AGGGTTCTCATATCCAGTCATGATTTACATTTCAGTTATGGTTTACATTTCATAACGAGTGGAGTTATTTTATTTGTACAGGGTGAGACGAATAAAAGTGGCCCCGGTCTAGAGATAGGAATACGTTGAAATGTTTGGCAAGAAAACCTGTTTTTGCATTGGTTGGATGGGAATACCTTCACATTACAGCTACTCATAGACCAGTGGCGAGTTCAGATCTTAACTCGTATTGTATGAAGACGTCCCATAATGCAAATTTTGTGTCTGGCTATCAATTTAGAATGTTTTGTATTAACAAAAACAAAAAGATCCGATTCTCTAGGATAAATAACGGCAGAAATAATCACTAGTGGGAACTTTTCTTGATTAGCTGTACAAACCTTGTTTATATTTCATTTCAACTAGCTTCTCAAACCACAGCGTAGTTGCCGGCGAATAAGTCGCCAAGCGTTTGTTTTTGCTTAATATTAAAGCGATCAATAGCTTCAGTTAGCAAACCTGTTTTTGTATTGGTTTTTGACATGCAACATTTCTGTTGTCTTCTTATCTCCACTTCGGGGCCACTTTTATTCAGGGTTGGGTTTTTACCGGTAAAAACTAGTTTTTACCAAGACATGGTAAAAACTTGGTATTTACCGGTAAAAACCAGGTTTTTACCAGGAAAAACCATTTTACTGCCAATGCTTGAAAACAAATATTTCATAATCTTTATATAATTTACACTTAAAATATGTTGACAATCATGTGTGTATAATTGGACAGGTGTTGTTCTTGATAATTTTTTTCTTCCTATTGGGTGGTATGAATATTTTTGGAAAAAAAAATATAGTAATTTGTATGGAATATTTGTTCTTCAAACACATCAATGCCATAATAAAAATAAAACTAGAATTCATCATCAAAAAGAGAATATATTATTAATTTTTCTGTTTTTGGTAATAAATATGCTATTTCTGAAAAGGTGGGAAAAACATTTTTTTTTACCAAGAGTGGTAAAAACCATGGGAAAAACATGTTTTTTTTACCAAGAGTGGTAAAAACCATGGGAAAAACATGTTTTTATCAAGGCGGTAAAAACCATGGTAAATACCGGTAAAAACCTTATATGGTAAATACCAGGCCAACCCTGCTTTTATTTGCCTCACCCTGTACTATTGCATCTTTGTGTCTGTGTGAGGTGTGTCGTTGTTTTCCCCAAAGGAGCAGTGTCCGCCGTGTTGGACAGCTTGGACGACATCCACTGCCTCACCGATTGCCCCGAGAGGGACAGGGAATTCCTCATGAGCGTCCTCGACGACACGCAGCTCAGAAAACTGCTCAATGTGAGTCACCCGGCATCTTAGAATTAGTATTTGACCCATTACTACTCGATTGTTGCTTTATATTAACTTATACCATTGCTGTCTTGTCTGTTTGATACGTAATCTATATTTCATAATGAATTCGATTTGTTGTGTACCACAGAAAAATTGTAAATAATAAAAAAATTGTTAATTTTAATTTGACGGTACTTCTGTCGCCAAGGGATTTGGCGCTTTTGTAGAGTGGGATAATTTTTTTTAATGATACGTCAATTATTTTCGAAATGTGTTGTGGCTAGGTGGCGCTGGTTATACTTGCGTGGAATTGTGCGGATGTTGTGCGCAACGGAATTGTTTTGTTCTAAATTACTTTTTGTTCCATCGTCATTTCGGGAGGTTTCGTTTTGTGGTTACGTTTGGACTTTAAATATCCGATTATTTGGCAGGTTTTTGGAAACGCGCCAAGCAGTACCATATTATAAAAGTTTACCCCTACAAAAATGACAAGTGTGATCTATTAAAAATTTCCATGAGAAAAGAAAGTTAGTATGTATGTCATCGATGCATAGACAAAAGTTGAGTGTTAAAGCCTCAATATTTTTTTTTAAATGAATTTTAAAAAATTGTGAAACGCGAGCACAAAAATTCTTTTCCAGTAGCGAAATTTGTTAGGGATGGCAGTCACTATCACCACGAAAGCAAAAGGGACTGTCAGTCCCATCACAGAGCTAATTGCATTAGTTTGGAATCACAACTCCCATAGAAGTATTGCTTTGCCATGTTAACCATTTTTACCCAGGTACGGGAATCAACATAACATCGAAATGAAACAAATTTGAACCGAAAATGTTAACTAGTTATTTAATTATATATTTTTGAAGTTTTAAAATGTCAGTGCAGATGGCGGCACTATTTAAAAACTTTATCAATTAATAATTAAATAACCGGATGTTATTTTCTTTTCAAATTTGTTTAGAATTGATGCTATGATGATTACCATACCTGTGAAAATGGGATGACATGGCAAAGCAATTCTTTTGCAAAAGTTGTGTTTTCAAAACTGATGCATTAGCTCTTGAAAACACAGAAAGATTGTCATTTCGATATAAATTAGTTTTTGTTTAGTTAGAAAATACGCAGCGCCATATCGTCTAGACAAAGTCTGAAAACTTTACAGAGAAATTTAAAGCGTCTAGCTAAAGTTTTTGGCCAGCGTAAAGTGTCTGGCAGATTGGTTATTAACGTTTAAATATATTTTCTAAAACACACGTGAAAATCAGCTTTAAGATAATGAACTAAGTAAACTTATACAGGGTGAAGCAAATAAAAGCGGAACCAACGTGGAGATAAGAATACGATAAAAATTTTGCCAAGTCAAAAAAACATTACAAAAACAGGCTTGTTAACTGAAGCTGTTGATCGTAAGTTATAATTAATAAGCCCAAACAAACGCTTGGCGAATTATTTGCCGGCAACTACACTATGGTTTGAGAAGCTAGTTGAAACGGAATCTGAACAAGGTTTGTAGAGCTGATAAAAAAAAAGTTCCCACTAGTGATTATTTAGGTCGATTTTTATCCTAGAGAATCGGACCTTTTTGTTTTTGTAAACACAAAACATTCTTAATTGATTGCAAGACACAAAATTTGCATTATGTGACGTCTTTATACAATATGAACTAAGATCAAAACTCGCCACTGGTCTATGAGTAGCTCTAATGTGACGCTAATCCAATCCAAGAAATGCAAAAACAGGTTTAAGGTGGCTTCAAGATTTTTTCTCGCCAAGAATTTCGACGTCTTTCTGTATCTAGACCGGAGCCGATTTTACTTGCCTCACCCTGCAATTTACCTGCTTTTTGTTCCCGATATCTGTAATTTTGGCTGCCGGTTCACTCTAGCGAGTATGCACACACTAAAAGGATATGAAAACCGAACCTAATTCGATGCATTTTATTCGTGAGAAAATAACTTGGGTCTGGGGGTCCTGAGCCCTAGCTCTGGAATGGGGCACTGAAACATTTCGTGTTAACCGTCAGTTTTTTTTTACATTGAATTACATTTAGTTCTGAAAAAGAAATCCTATTTTATGATGTGATACTCAAATCATACAAGAACACAATTAGTAATTCAATCAATATAGCTCATTTGTAATAGTACGTACTACATAAAAATTAGGATTCTTTTGCAGGTTCAAATTGGTTCACTGCAAAGCTCGCTTCAATTTTTTCGCGATTTTTTAAAATCGTTGAAATATGTAGTGATTTTAACTATACCATATTTTTAAAAGCAATTGTCGACTTTTTTAAACATTTGTTGTCAATATCATTAAAAAAAAAATTAATTTTGTGTCTAAAGAAGTAGACTGTTGCTTTCGATTCTTTTTTAAATGCAATTCAATTAGTTAATTCAATGCGAATCAATCCTAATTTCAAACGTTCTTTACCTATAACTTCTATGAGAAACATCTTCAATTTTCATGACGTAACGGATCATCATTGGGAAAATCTTGAACCCGCATGTCTTACGATTATGTGGCATGTGAAAGATCCTGGGAGGGCTCATTTGGCTTGGGTTCTCTCGGGAAAATTAAATCTCGGCAAACTTGAACATCCACAGAGAGCTCAGATTCCTTGTAAACTGTGCGTCAAAATTGGTAACGAGAGTCACCTAGACGGTGCCACAAAATAATGGCTCTCAGTTCTGGGGGATTTGCCGAGTCTGAAATGGCTTGACCGCCAATGTTGCTGCCCCACTAGAGAAAAAAAATGGATTATCCTACTTGACTGTGATTCTAAATTACGACGCCCGTCGCCTATTGCCCTCGTGTAGCTCCAGTGCGACAATATTTGAAACTAAACCAAACGTGATTTCACTCTTTTACACGATTTCATTAAAAAACGTTTTATTTGGCATGACATTTTAATAAGATGTTTTTTTTTGGTACAAATTTATTAAATATATTTTATCGTATAGTTATTAGAGAATAAGTAGCGAAAAAAGTTTTTCTTTTTTAATTAAATTATACAATCAATTAAAAGATAAAACAAAAACAAAATGCTAAAATATCTCAATGTCATGATAAATTAAATTAATCTTTTTTTCTTATATCGAAATCATTATGCTTATGCTTACCACTTTACATTGAATCCTGTAAATTTAATTACACAGAAGGTAATTAGGTGCAACAATAATTTCGAAAGTTCATTTAATTTATTTCGGTTCCACCCTGGCGCATAAGCTTTTTAAAATTAAATTCATAACGTATTTTTGCTTGGGAAACGTCTTAATTCGCGCTATTCATTAGTTAAAAAACTAAATAGATTTTTAATTAAATAAACTGAAATTATTAAAAATAGCATTGTCATAAACTTATTTTTTTAAAATAAAACAATATACCGTGCTTCATAATTAAATTATTAAAGCCAGTTTTAATATTTTCAAAAAAATTCTTTTTACCATTTTGTAACATAGTCAAACCCATTTCCTAATAATCATTTAAAACCGGACTAATACCTTTGTTTAATTGGATATGCATAATGAACACATTGTTCAACTTTCTGTACATTAATTTTCCTCGTCTCAAATCAGCTCAATTAAATATTCACCCATTTCCTAATTTTAATGAAGCACTAAATCCTTGTATGTTGAAATCAGTCTTTAGATAAGTTAAAATTCTTAATAAAGTATTAGTTTTACGATTTTGAAGTAAAATAGATAATTTGCGTCTGGGTTCTGAAATGTAGTTTAATGCAATGATACATAATATTTTACTAGATAGCTCTAAATTTAAGTGTCATTTGGTAAAAAATCTTAATTCTACGATTTATTAGGGGCCCGGATGGCCGAGTGGTTAAGATAGCTGCCTCCGCTAACAGTCTGCGCACTGTATCGGGTGTAGGTTCGGTTCCCGCCTTTGCCCTGGGTGTAATTTCTCTCTCTGTGACAGTAAAAATTCTTTCTGTGTCTGTCTTACTTGACGAAGGTTTATAAGCGGGTCTCTGATCAAGCACACAAACCGGAATACACATGTACCAACCCTGCGATCTATTACAACGCTACACAAGTGCCTTTCGTATATGTATGCGGTATTATTTTTAACCCTTTCAGTCCCAAAAATTAACTACACTACAGAAACATCTGATATTCACAAAATAAGCTTGTTTTAGGTCAAAAATAAGAGTTCCATAAGAAAAAAAAAATTCACTTTAATTTTGTATATGGTTTTTGAAATAATGCCAAAAATTTTTAACTGCGGAAAACAACAAAATAAAAATTTATATATTACCTAAAAACACTTCGAGTTATATGTTTTAAGGTATCTGACCAAATTATTAAAAAAAATTTAAGTAATTATTTTAACCGAAATAGTTTAAATTTTGTTTTAAATATGTGGAACTGAAGTGAACTTTTCAAAAAGCAGGTGAAACGCTTGTTAGCTATTTCCTGAATAAAAAATAGTAGTTCTGACTTCGATTGAGATTAATGCAAAATATTGTCTAATAGAACAGAGTGTGAAGAATCGAATGATGTGTGTTGGATGTCATAACGGGAGATAAACATTTGGACAAAAAATATTGAAAGTGATGATGCCAAATGGCATCACTGGGACTGAAATGGTTAAATATTGACATATATTTTATGTTTACTAAGTAGTAAGTGGTTGACGGGGTCAAAAAATTGATAGAAATTATAGATCATATCTTCTAAGTATTAATAAAATAAAGTTATGAATTAACATGAAAATAAAAATATTAGTTATTTTAAGAACTATGTAAAAGAGTATACTTTGAAAAAAAAAAGAAAGAAAACACATAATGTGACATTTATTTTCGTAAACATCTGCCATGAATAAACTTTACCAAATTAAAAAGTAGCAAGGAGAATTTCATTTAGGTAGAAACTATCTGAAGAATTTTGTGTTGTGATGAAAATAAAACGCTTGTATTTTTTATTGTGTTGACACAGCGCCTACTTATAACAAAAAGCAATGCTGTTTACTGTTTAAACGTTTGTATCTATATGCCATCGCAAATTTTATTTTATTGCTTTTATTCTAAAATAATATTTTCTATCGTTACTACAAGGTCTTCAAAAATTGACTTTTTGTTAATCTTTTTATCTTTTATAGAGTATTTTATTGCTTTTCGTATGATTTTTCGCTTTAAAATCTTTATTGTAAGTATGGTTTTAGTCTATTAATGTTCTGTAAACCTACGAATGCTTTTACCTACGAAGTTTGTGTGACCTAAGTGAGTTTCAAAGTCACACGTGTCTAGCTTTTTATCAAGTACTATTAATTATCGTCGCACTAGACCTACACGATAGCTATTGGCGACGGGCGTAGTATTTAAGAACCATAGTCGAGTGACGAGCTGACACCTGAATAGGCACCCAGCGCAAACGTTAAGGGCGACATCGTACGCAGCGTTGGGACTTTGAAGGATATTTAACGTGCACTCCCATACACGGGTTATTATTCGTCGGACATTTTGGCTGCACGGGTTGTTTATAGGTCGGCAGTTACTTTGGCGATGCCCGGTCCCGAACTTCGGATCTTTCTCATGCTAGGCGAGTGCTTAACCGACTGGGCTTCCCAGCCCCCATAGTGAAATCTCATAAGCTAATAGCTTAATACGAACGATTGTACGAATTTTATGCGCTTCCCTACAAGAATTTCAGGGTTAACGTAAAAACTTGTAAGAGTTATTAATGAAATTACCAAAGTAGTCCTTATTTACACTAATGACCAATAATTATCATCATATAATTTTCTTTTCTTTTTTTTTATATTTCTTAAGAAAATATCGAATTGTGTAATTTTCTTTTGATGACTTGTAAGACTTGTTTTTACACTAATCAATAATTTTTTGTGAGCATGTAGTTAATAAAGAAAGAAGCCTAAAAAAACTTTAATTTTTAATTAAGTTATACAATCAATTAAAAGTTGACATGGGGAAAAATGCAAACATATCCCAATGTCATCATAAATTAAATTAACTCGTTTTTCTTATATCGAATTTATTGTGCTCCTGTTTACCACTTTACACAGTATCCTATAAATTTAATTACACAGAAGTTAATTAATTAGATGCAAAAATTATTTCGAAAATTCATTTATTTCATTTCAGTTCCACACTGTCGCTTTTTAATAACATTACTCGTAAGCTTTTTAATTATAAATTCATAACATATTTCATGCTTGGAAAAAGTCTAATTAGCACTATTCATTAGTTAAGAAGCTAAATTTAATTAACTGAAATTATTAAAAAAAAGCGTGGGTCGAAAACTTTTATAATTTTTTCTCATTATAATCCTAAATTATGTGCGCGTTATAATTAAATTTAAAGCCAGTTTTTTAATAATTTATTTCCAAAAAATTCTTTTTACCATTTTGTAAAGTAATCAAACCCACTTCCTAATAATCATTTAAATCCGGACTTATACCTTTGTTTAATTGGATATTATTAATGAACACATTGTTTAACACTCTGTACATTAATTTTCCTCGTCTCAAATAAGCTCAATTAAATATTCACCCGTTTCCTAATTTTAATGAAGCGCTAATTCCTCGTGTGTGTGTGATGAAATGAGTCTTTAGATAAGTTTAAATTCTTAATTTAAGTATTAGTTTTACAATTTTGAAGTAAAATATATTTTTGGCGGTTGTTTTGGAATCTAGTTTGATACAAAGATACATATTTTCCTACTAGATAGTCTGTTTTAAATGTTAGAATATGTGACCAATCACAGATTCTTCTATTTGTATGTCATTCAGTTTAGTTGTTGCATAAAATAATTCAATTATTCCAGACACAGTGTCTAGTTTTTGTCAAACTTATTTACTATGACATTATGCAGAGCAAATCAGAATATTTATTGCAATGCTAGGAAAAGAATAATTGCATGCATAGCAATCATAAATTTTTAGAACGTAATTTCTTCAGTGGTCTCCTTCCTTATGAGTATTTTTTTTTCTGATGTGTTGTAACAAGATGTAGTACATTCAAAAGTTTCAGTTCTAAACTTAAGTGTCATTTGGTTTAAACTTTTAATGAGCTATTACAACGCTATACAAGTGCTTTTCGCATATGGATAAGGCATTTTTTAAAAAAAATATCCCCAAATATTTTATTTTTACTAAGTAGTTTGTGGTTGACGGCGTCCAAAAATTGATAGAAATGATAGAACAAATCTTCTAAGTACTATTTATAAAATGCAGTTATGAATAATATGAAAAAATAATAGAAATATTCGCTATTTTAAGAACAATGTCAAAGAATATCCTTTGAAGAAAAAGATTGAAAACACATTATGTGGCATTTATCTTCGTAAACATCTGCCGTGAATAAACTAAACCAAAACATAAAATAAAAAAAAAGAGAAGAATTTAATTTAGGTTGAAAATATCTGAAGAATTTCGCGCTGTAACGAAAATAAAACGTGCGTATTTTTTATTGTGTTGACACAGCATACTTACACTGTCAGCAACATTGCTTTTTATTGTATAAATGTTTGTATTCGGTAAGTGAAAGGAATCGGGTTTATAAGTGGATTAATTTTTTTTTTAAAATTTGTAGGTAATTTTTGTATATTTATGCTATTCTTGTTTATTTGTATTTATAAATTATAAAATCATGATAACTACGTATCGTTTCTTATTTATACTGTACAGAGCTCTTTTCTAATTGGCGTAACGAAAGCAAAAAAATGTGTTTTATAATAATTATAAATATTGAAATTATTCTGGTAACGTTGGAAAGGATTTTTAAAACGCCTTGTTTATGAGCTGCAGAGAGGAGTTGAATTTTCATCGCACTAGAGATGCACAAGTGCTATTGGCGACGGGCGTCATAATATAGAACCACGCGGGGTATTATTTAAAGAGTACAGGGGAAGAACTGCTTGATTTTGTAAAAGGCTTTCCTCAATAGGCTTCTTTGCCGAAGATAGCGAGAAATAGTGCCTAAACTGCAGTAAAGAAACCGGTTATATACTCGCTTTGTTTTTCTTTCACGGCAACCCTGATTCACGCAAGAGATCATTGGACACGAGTCACACATTTGTACCGCGAATGAAGAACCGAAAGAAAAACCGGTTTTCTGTCGCCAATGTCCGCCAAGCAGATACAATTATGGAAAGACTCCTAATAAATCAAGTGGTTCTTCCCGTGTACTCTTCATTTGTCGGACGTTTGGCTCCTCAGATCGTTCATAGACCAGCAGTTACTTTGGCTATGCTTGGACTCGAACCTCGGACCTTTCGACCAAACGCCTATTCTCTTGGGCTCCTCAGCCCCTACTTTTCCATGGAAATAGCTGTCTTACTCTTACAACAAAGGTGTTCATTTTCTAATATCACATTTCCTCCATATGAACCCATTTCTCTAGGGTCCATCTCTCTTGGACAACTTTCCTCTCAACTATCACATCACATTAACTTCGACCAGACACATTAAAGAAAAAGTGGCAACCGCCGTTTCCCGCCGAGACTTCGCCAAATTCCTCCTATTGAGTCTTACACACACAGTTAAGAAGATGTTGGAAATTGGCGAAAAGCAAAATGAAGCCTTCATAAAGTCGCCAAGCGTATTTGAAGAGTACAGTTGAAGAACCACTTGAATTATTATTAGTCGCCCCGTAATTGTGTCTGTTTGGCGGACATTGGCGACAGGAAGCCGGTTTATCTCTTTCTTCTTCGCTTAGTCCAAGCGTCGGAATCGTGCATCGCGTGAATCTCGGTAGGTAGAAACTGGTTTCTTTACACCAGTTTAGGTGATTACTCGCTATCATTGCCAAAGTGGCCTACTGAGGAAAGTCTTATACGAAATTAAGCGTTTCCCCCCCTGTACTTTTCATTGAGTAGGCCCAAACAAATGGCTCAATTAACGTCAGTTCACTGTGAAGCGCATCCTTTTATTAATTAAAAAGCAATAAAAAAATTAAAAATCACTCTTAGCCCATTTTAGATTTCCTCCTCTCCTTTCCTCTCTTCCTCGTTGTTGGAAAGTTACGATAGGCATAGAATTAAGAAGGTGTAGATTCTAGGCGAGAAACAAATTGAAGCCGTCAAAAAAAGTCGCCAAGCAAATTTAGTAAGGCCAAATAAACCGCTCACTTAACGTTAGTTCAATCTAAAAAGCATAATTCTAGTCCTTAAAAGGTATTATTAAAAAATCAGAAAATGAGGGTTGGCTGTAGTACGAGCTCTGAATTTACCCCCCCCCCCCCATAAAAGACACATTTATTTCACAGGTAAGAAAAATGTGTTTTAATTATAGTTGATATTGGAGAGTCAAAAACCTCCAAGCCTATACAAACTCCACTGCAGGATAGCGCCAAATACTTCGCCATGAGCATTTTTTGGGGCTTATTACAAAAGCGAGTCATGGCTTCGTCTGGCTAACCGGGCTTTGCATTTGTCTTTGCCAGAAAGCATCACTATCTTCTTCTTTACTCTATGATGGTCTTACTCGATCACGGGGCCTCCCCTTTATACCTCTTCTACGAAACAAAACACTCCAAAAATAAATACTAACAGAGAAAGTAACAGATAAAAAACTGTATTAGCTTAAATGGGAAGCTTACTATCGGATTCTCCAGTGTTAGAATTTTCGCCAGCTGTAGTTAAAGTGAGTGATTGAAGCAGTTAAACTTTTAAGATACGAGGTGGGTTTTTTTTCATCCTCCGATGGGTTGTAACAAAAAGACGGGTCAAAATACAAAATGATTTTTTTACCGAAAGTAATGTACAAAACTGATTTCTCCATATAAGCAACTGGACGATTAAAACATTTGTCATTTCTGTAAATAAGCTTTAAAATGCTCTTCATAAAATGCAGCCGCCAATTACTCTCAAAGGTTCACCATAAGTGAATTATGGACTAGCACTGGGCTTGGAGGACATAAAAAAATTGACATGAAGCTTCCAAATTTTTTTTTTTTAAGCAAAACCGTCACAACTCCCTCCCAATCATTGGCGGCTACATTTTATGAAAAAAGTATTTCAACGCTTTTTTACAGGATGGCAAATGATTTAATAGTCAAGATGATAATGTTGAGAAATAAGCAGTATTGTACATTACTTTTGGTAAAAAAAAAAATGCTTTTTGTATTTTAACCCGTCTTTTCATTACAGCCCATCGGAGGTTGAAAAAAAAAACAGCTTTAATAAATCACCGAATGAAAAGGTATATAGATGCTTTTTGAAGTTTATTTTACCACGACATCGGCAACTACAAATATTATTTGAAATATTATATAATCGTGCGTCTTTGTTTCAACAAAGACGAGTAAAAATACACATTGCACACGTTATATAATTTCAGGTTAAGTACCAACGGATGAGAAACAGTCGAAATACTTGATTAATTTCCAATGCAGTTTGAAAAAGGATTCGATTCGAATGAATACTTCTAATTCCAAACAATGATTACACTGAAATATTTTTCTCAAAATAAGTTTACTCATTTAATCACTGAACCATAAATATGCGTTACTAACGATTTCTTTTAATGGAAATGCATTTGATAGTCTCCTGATATGGTGTTTTAGCTTTAATTATGAGATTATTAGTTTTTTTTTTATCGTATCAAGGTAAGCGAAGTGAATGCGGTTAATATTCTTGATTAAGTGATGTTTCAGTTGAGCGAGCTTGTGGTTATTATTATGTGAAAGAGTTAATGTTTCGGAAGGTGTTTTGAGCTGAGTGCAATATCTCTGCGAGCTCATGTACAATTTGCATTTGCGATGAGTACAGCTCAACTCGATTTAGATGAAATTTTCAATTTATGTCTAACCTCTTAAGACCCGGGGAAAATCCTACTCGTATATTCTTAATACATACAAACATACTTTTCATACAATATATGCTAAAAATTATGCTTTAAAAAAAATTGAAATACAAATTTTGTTCTCTTTATGTATAAAAATAATTAGAAAAAACCATTTGTAAAAATATTTAATACAGCCGGAGTAATTCAGCTCAGAAAATCACTTTTACTACTTGGATTAACACAAAGAGGAGCTCTTTTTGGGACACCGGATTTCCGGTCTCTCATCTCTCCTAAGCATTTAATCAACTAAAACTAAAACCATACTAAATAGGCGCGTTTACATGAGGCATCGAATCCATGGAAAGCCAAACCCTTCATTAGGGAAAAAAAAGGCTCGGTTACATGAGCCATCGAATCCATCGATTGAAAAGCGAACTCAGCCATTTTTCGCTCTCGGGGATTTTCTCAAAGACAGAACCGGAATTGCAGGGTTCATTGAGGGTTTCGCAAACCCTAAAATGAAGGAGGGTTTGATGTCTCATACCATGGATTAGGCTACAGACTTTCATTTGGATTAGAAATCCTGCTCGACTTTTTTCCCCCCTAATGGGGATTTTGGCCTTTAATGGATTCGATGGCTCATGTAAACGCGCCTAATGTGGTCTAGCATTTCTAACCCAAATGATATTCTGTGGCCGAATCCATGGAATGAAACATCAACCCCCTCCATTGGAAAGTTTGCGAAACCCCCCAATGAACCCTGCAATTCCTTCCTGGGCGAAAATCCCCAAGAGGAAAAAATTGCGGAGTTTTCGCTTAATTCCATGGATTCGATGGCTCATGTATACGCACCTAATCTTATAGTGGGATTGACATTGAGCAAAAGGCAAGCTGCTGTTAAGTGTTAACGCATCATCTGATCGATGGAGACGAATTACACCCAATAAAGGCCCGCCATTTTGATTTTTTGGCTCCTTTTGGCAGCCTTGGACCGTCGCCAATGGGTGCTAATGATGGATAATGTGTCAGCCTTTTCCATTCAATCCGTGGACCTATCCTTTTTTTTTTATTTTAGCAGAAAAGGTTTTTGTAAAATGTAATATAGAACACGACTGTCAAAGGTAAAGGATGTTGGTCATTTGAGTACGTAATTGTGTAGGGGGGAGATATCATGTTAGATATTTTGTACGTGTGCCAAATTGATAAGAATAGAGGATCCTTCATCAAAGGGAGAAGAGTATGTTGATTGTAATGACGAACTATGCTATGAAAATGCTAAAGAAACATAGCGTAAGTCGAAGCATCGTCAGTTTCATGATTGAATTCGGAAATTTATCTCTCTGATATCAGCGTAGGCTGTTGGCAGGGAATAGAAAGTTGAATTTAAAAAGTAACTCTGCTATAGTTACAGTTACTTAATATACGAAAAGTAACGAATTACAGTTGCTTTTAGAAATTTCAAGTTACAACAAGAAATGCAATTTAACACCAACTACCGTCTTTCAAAGAGAACCAAGTCCCTCCAACCTTCAAAATATATTTTTACCTACAAAATATATTTAAAAAAATTAAAAAAATTCAATTTTCAAGTTTACACTTCAGCTGACTTTTTTTCCGTAGAAGGCTAAAGAAGGTGATGATTATCCTGAGCGAAAGTGTAAATAAGCTACTTTACTATTGTGTTAAGGTGTACGTACACACTTGAACTTTTTTTTCTTAATATTTCTCTTAAAAATCCAATATTTTTATATTTGATATAAATCATAGGTGCATGAGGGTGCGCGCAAAAATATTTGAAAAAAATTAAAATGATAATTAATTAATTAGCATTTTATGCATTAATTAGCATGTTTTTTAAACACTCATAACTCAAGAACCAATTAACTTAGACCTATAAAATTACCATGCAAATTAATCACCAATTCCTTCTGAAGGGCATGAACCTCAAATCAAGTTTGTGGCCCTGTTAGTTTTTTAATAATAATTTTTTATATTAAGAAACGTGAAAAAAAATCTAAATTTTTAGAAAAAAGTAACTTTGACATGCAATAAAAAATTTATTTAAAAACCAAATCTTTTTTTTTTGAGGTTCAGGCCCTCCCCACTCTTATTCTACATGTAAATAAACAATTCGTTTGACAAAATGTTAATTTTAACTTCAGTTATCACGGTTTGAACAAAGTAACACATGAGTAAAATGAAGTTTTGAGAAAATTGAGTTTAAAGGTTGCAAAAGCTAACTGACTTTCATGGTTTAATCATTAGAAAAACCTCTGTAACTTTTTATTATAGTGGAGTACCAGTACAAACTTTACATCATTTTAAAGAAGAAGAATTGGAGAATAAAATTTACTTAAAAACAAAAAATGTCAAATTTGGCTAATTTTGGCCTTTCCAAGTGTGTATGTATACCTTAATACACATGAAAAAAAAGTTTAGATGTATTAATTTCATACTGCAGATGTGTCGACTTGCAGATCAATGGATTCTGGTTCTTCAAAAGTTAAAGAATGTCCCTGACTATTCCTGGTCAACAGTAAACAACTGATACCGTCTTTATTTTCTATCATCAATAGGCACGTTTACATGAGCCACCGAATCCATGGAATGCCAAACCCTCCATTAGGGGACAAGTTTTCGAGAAGGATTTCTAACCCATTTGATAGTTGTGGCCAAATCCATGGAATGAAACATCAAACCCCCCTACATTGGAGGGATTGCGAAACTTCCCAAAGAACCCTGCAATTCCGGAAGAACATTCCCAAGAGGGAAAAATCGCAGAGTTTACTCTTTATTCCATGGATCCGATGGCTCATGTAAACGCGCCTCATGCCTCTTTTCGATTTTAAACCCACCAACTGGATCCTTCCGATCAGCCCATTAGAACACGGTCTTACTTCAAGGACAACTCCTGAGTCACCTTAACAACCGGCTCTCCAAAACAGCGCTAATTAACTAAATCAATTAAAATCCCAATCCGCCATTAATTGGAGCATCTGCGTTCCTGGGATCATTACGTGGAGTGCTTTGGCTGTGTTGAGAGGATAGTAGGGTCTTGGCGAGGCGTTCCTTGTGATTTGTTATTTGCCAGATTCATTTAATATCGACTTATACAAAAACGTATTCAGCATCATGACAACAGGCAGTAATGGGACTTGATTTGCGTTTTTTCACAAGCAAAAGCCAATGACGAATTTAAGTTTTTTTTTTTTCGATTTTGTCTTCTAGGTTTTTCTAAAATCAAATTCTGAAACGAAATTAAAAAAATAATCAAGTTAGAAATTGCAGAAACATTTAAAAAATGATGCAAGAACAAACGTTTTCCTGGGCCCCGAAAATATTCTATGCATAAATTCTTTATGTAAATATATTGTTCAAATAATAATATATTTAAAAGTATGTTTTGCAAGTATCTCTCTATATTAAAAAAAAGTAAGCTATTTTAAGCTTTTTGTTTTTGGAAAAAAAAAAAAAAAACGTTTACATTTGCTGAGGATCACGTCAATTAATTTGGGGATTTTGTGGTTTTGAAATGTAAAGATAATTTTTTTTTGTGTGTGTTCGTGCTGTGAATAAACACAAAGCTCTGACAGTATTTAGTGATTTTTTGTGTGCAAACTATCCTAACTTTTGTTTCTATCAAAATCTATTCTATTTACTGCTATAAAACTTATTTCCGTCTTCTGAAATCTGCTTACCCTTCTTAGTACGTAATTTTTCTGAAAATACAATTAATAAGTTAGCCGCTTCGATAACAATATTTTGGAAAGCTTGATCATTCTAGTTCATAATAGAAAAAATAGCATTAAATAAATTATAAAATGAATTTATAAAGCGAGTTTTACAAAGGTTGGTTGGTTGGTAGACAGATATATTCAGGTTTGTGTGCTTGGTCAGTGACCCGCTTATAAACCTTTGTCAAGTAAGATAGACACAACACACACAAGCACGCATACGTGGCAGATGCTGCCATCTTTCGCCACCTCCGCAATTTAGACATTTCCCTGAAGGAGAGGGAAGTAGTCTCCAGGGACCTGTACCCGTTAGAAACTGCGCAGTGACCGCCCATAGGACTTTCGGACCTACAGATTTAACGAGCACGTACTCCGCATATACTCGGTGGGTCTTTAGTGGTATCGGGATTTAATCGCGAGACCTTCCGATTCCGAGACCGAGACGTAAAACACTAGCCACGGCCCCTTTTACAAAGGTATGTGTACCTCTTTAGCGAAAAGGATATGGAGAACGGTTCTTGAAGAATAACAACAATTGTTAGGCTCCTATGGGGCATACCTACTGGTTTCATCGCGATTAGATAGGTACGATACCTTGTTGGCGAATGGCGCAGATACGGGATCGATTTGTCTTCTCTTATTTATTCATCAATGGCGAACAGATTAGCCGAGTAGATTAAAGCGTCTGGCTGTTTTAACGTAAGTGGTTCCATTACAATAGTTCTAATTATAATGGAGGCTAGGTGTGATTATTCTAGAGAGTAAACCTGATATCGACTTGTATAAAAGCTTACAGAAGTGAAGAAACCAGGGAAAAAACCCTTGTTGTTCGCACGGGAATCTTCTTGTAATCAGTTCTTCTTTGCGTGACGCTGGCGACCGGAAACCGATTTCTCCCTTACTTCTTCTCTCACTGTAAATGCCTGGGACTCGTGTTTGGGGTTACCTAGAAAGAACAAACATGTAAGAAACCGTTTCCTTACACCGGTTTAGGCAATGACTCGCTATCGTCACCAAACAGTCCTGATGAAGAAAGATTCTTATGCAAGGAAGGTTTTTTCTACTGTTCTCTTCAAGTGTCACGACAACCTGTAGTTCTAGTGAATTGAACACTTCCTTTCATCTCTCGGGGCAATTAATTACCCAATCAGTGACACCCCAGATTAATATACATCCGCTGATTACCAAGCCAAGGACCTCGTTGAATGCCATATTTCCATGCTTTCAAGGTTGACACGACTCTTTTTAGTAGATTAACCCTTTAATGCATACGGTTTCCATATGGCAACAAATAACATAATCCGCTTTATTATATTAAAGTGGAGCTCCCTCTCGACAAATCTGTTTTTTCATCTATTGCATTCCATTTTAATGTTTTAGTTACTAATAACCCTCATAGACGATAGTAGTAAAAGTGTATTCAAAATTAAAGAGTGAAGTTATTAATTGTTGTGAAATAACGTCTTTGGCAGTATTCAAAGTATAATAATATTAGTACTAAATAAAAATAAATTGCTTTGTATTAAAATAGTAATAAAAAAGTTAAAATAGTTATACTTCAAGAGGGTTATGTTAAAATATATTTAGTAGTTTTCTAGTCATTCTTATCAAAATTGAAATTTTGTAGTTGTTTTTTGCCACATTGCAAAAATTTTAAAAATTGAAATTATTTAAAATTCAATGCAGTTAATTTTTTTAAAAGAATGTTTCCCATAATGTATGAGTATTAAAGATACAAATATATTTTTTCGGGATGAAAAAAAAATCATGCATTCCTGGGACAGTTAAATATCTAGTGATTCGCCCAATTCGCCCCAGGTTGGATAGGTTCCTTTCTAAGTAAAAAAGGTATAACATATCGATTGCAAATAAGCCAATATAATTAACTATTATGATAAAAAAGTTTTACAATAGTGCTCTACAGGGCCTAAACTTATAGCACTAACAAACCTAAAACGTCATTTTTTCTATTAGTGAAACTTTAGACCATAATATATAATACACAACTTCCAAAGATATATATATTTATCTAAAATCTATCTTTTTCTACCCTATTAGTCAACATCAAAACTGAGGTATATAATTCTTTCTTGCCATACTCCATAAGTCAAGCAAAAAAGATATACTCTTCTGGGGGCAAAAGGATATTTAGTATATAACATAAAAATATATCACCGATAAATTATTATCCTAACCTTTCCATCCTTTTTACACTGTTTCAGATTTAGAGAAGTGTTGTTATTTTCTTTTTTGTGTCGCTGTTACCCATCTTATCCCGATTTTCAATCGGGACTTGGAATTTAGGGGACTTTCGTCAGTTTTTATTGATAGCTTTTATGAGGAAAATGGACAATTTCTTTGGATTCTATATTATGTTTCTAAAGTGAATTTTTTTAGATATTTTCCCTTTGTACGTCCATAATCACTTAAGTTACAGTTACTTAATCAAAAAAGTAACTCTGCTACAGTTGCAGTTACTTGATAAAAAAAGTAAAACTGTTACAGTTACACTTACTTAACCAAAAAAGTAACTGTTACAGTTACAGTTACTTAATCAAAATAGTAACTCTTTTACAATAACAGTTATTTAATAAATTTTTTTATTTAGATTAATTTTTATTTAAATATTACCTTACAAGAGTTTCCAACTAATGGACCTTTTGCGCCTTTCCCTCTGCCTTTTCACCCTTTGTTTTTACCCAAGTTAGGTTGGCAAGGAGTGTAGTACGACCTTATTTCTGTTACCAAAAAAAAAACCAAGCCTTCACACTTATCGTAGTGTTGTTATTCATCGCTTAATTTCATCACCTGTTTCTATTAACAAAAAAAAAAATGCGAAAAAAAAAAACTTTATTTTGCGTCGACAGCACTTAATGCGGAACAATAGCAATTCAATTAACTTCAATTAAGACTATCACATCACAAACCCGACAAAGCACGTATCTTTTCATTCACAATTGTTGGTTTTCTGAAACATACATTGCAGTGGTAGTGGCGTAAAAAATGACGCCAAATTATTAAAATCCCATTTGGTTGTCGACTTTTGGTTTTGTTTGTTAAGCTTTTCTTTTATTTTGTGGGTGTCTTTGTAAATTTAATTTGGTTTTTTTCGTCTTTTTATACTTCTTATTTAATGTGGTTTCCTTGAACATTTTTATTGGATTTAGAGACTTGTTAAGCATTAAGGATTTTTACTATGTAAAGGTTTTTGATAGAACATTGTTTCTGAAGTTTTTCTGTGTGTGAAGAAAACTATTAAAGCAGTGCTATATGGTACGCATTTTAAAACTTCTGAAAAAGACAGTTTTTAATTAAGAAATCACTTTCAGTTTATTGTTGAAAAAGAATACCTTAATAGCGAGCAGGGGGGCGTACCACTTGTTCTATATGTTTTAAAATTGTTGTTTGCCTTGTGAGTTCTCTAAGGCTAACCTAAGAGGTTAATAATTGAAGAGCTTAAAGCGAACGTGCTAAATGACAAAAACATTTAAACACGAAAATGAGCTTTTAAAGTTCTTCGTTTGCACTTAGATGCATTTGAAGTAGCTCGATCCCTACCTTGAGGGGTCGAATTTTTATTACTTAAAATTTAACTAATATTTTAGTGGTAATGATGAGTAATAATGTTAAGTGGAATATTTTACCAAAAAATTTTAAATTTTATATTTTCAAAAATGCAAATTTTGAAGAATTTTGAATTAAAAATAAGCGTTACCCAAAACGTGTTAATTCAAGAAATAATTCATTTGTTCTGTTCTTTAAATATTCGGCTGAGTCATTCATTAAACCTTCTTACGTGTTTTGACATTACATGAGATTTAAGCAAAAATCTCATTATCTTTAGGAATTGCATAGTTTCAAAACCATGTTTATAGAATTTTTAGTTTTATTATTAAAAAGTCCATAACATAAATTCTATTAGTTATATTACTAAAATCTAATGTCAAAACACACATTAACTTATAATAAACGTGCTTTGAAAATTTTATTAACTTATATCAAGTAGGTTTGTGAGATATCATGTTTAAAAAAACATTGTTGTTGAAAATTACCGTTCTTCAGAAAACGCTTCGAAAGTCACGGGTTTCAGGAACACACAGGGGGTTATGCTTTACTAAAATAGATATAGCTTTTGATTAAATTATCGTAAAGTAAAAATTTCAACAGTTTTATAAAAATAGATAATAGGGCTTCTCTTTAAAACAGTAAAACAAAATTGTCAAAATTTGCCGTTTTAAAGGTAGGGAGATACTTAAAAAAATTCAAAACTTAAATTATTGGATAAAAGGGGGATCTTGTTATCATTAAATGAGAGAATATCATGTTCATTGACATGGAAATCTCAATTTTTCAAAAATGTAATTTTTGTTCCGCTTTCTCCCAATAAGATCTCCAATTCTATTTATGTCTACAGATAAAAGTTTATGGATCATTCTTTACCGGTCATCTATTTCAAACCAATCAAAATTTGCCTCTAAAAGTTATGCAAATAACTACACATTAACACCGAGTATATTCCACACTAAACAACTGTTGGTTGATTAGTAGACATACATTTTCAGGCTTGTGTGCTTGATCTGAAACCCGCTTGTGAATATTCGTCAAGTAAGACACTACAACACGCACACATAAGTGACAGATGTGCCATCTATCGCCACATCCTCAATTTAGACATGTCCCTGAAGGGGACGGAAACAGTCTCCAGGAACCTGTAACCGTGGGAAACTCAGCCATGACCGCTCACAGGGCTTTCGGACCTACAGGTTTAACGAGCACGTACGAGCATATACTCGGTGGGTCTTCAGTGGTATCGGGACTCAATCGCGGGATATTCCGAGACCGAGATGCTAACCACTAGGCTACCCTCTTCCCCATTTTACAGGTTATTGCACTAAGATCTCCAATTCTATTAAGGTCTACAGATAAAGATTTATGGATAATTCTTCACCAAACGTAATCTATTTCAGCCCCATCAAAGTTTACCTCTAAAAGTTATGCAAAATAACTACACATTAACACCGAGCATATTCCAACACTAAACAACTGTTGGTTGGTAGACATATATTTTCAGGCTTGTGTGCTTGGTCAGAAACCCTCTTGTAAACCTTCGTCAAGTAAGACAACACAATACACACATATGTGACAAATGCTGCATCTATCGCCACATCCTCAATTTCGACTTTAGACATGTCCCTGAAGTGGAGGGAAATGGTCTCCAGAGTCCCAGATACCTGTAACCGTGGGAAACAGAGCCATGACGGCCCACAGGACTTTCGGACTCACACATTTAAAGAGCACGTACTCTGCATATACTCGGTGGGTCTTTAGTGGTGAGGTGAGGTGACCGGTGTAGTGTAGAGGGAATAAGTTGAGAGATCAGAAGGTTTTTAAAGACATTTAATTAACGACCACAGCACTAAACTACATAACAGATAACAGTAAAATTTGCATCAAATGACACAGGTTCTTTTGGATCGAGAGATGGAGTAAAAGTGATGTGTTGTTCGGTTCGAATCTCACTGGGAATGAATTTGTCCCGCCTTTATTGTGCAGGGATTGGTTAAAAGAATATGTAAGAATTTATACTATTGGGTGAGAAGTTTGATTGACAGAACTTTAGTTTTAGTTCGCACTTTTGAAGGATTCGGGTGCAAAGAAAAGTACTTTGTGCAAAGGTTTTACTTCCCAAAATGGGGCTCAAAATGGGGTGTCGAAACTAAGAAAGTCAATAGAAATTAAGTTAAATAAGATTCACCACAGAGTATCCCCCCAGTGAGGGAACCGAACGATACAAAACGTAAACATAGAAGGAAATATACTTTGCATATTTATATACACTAAGAAAATTTAGAGATGATAAAAAATTCTTAGACTATATAGAAGTATTTCCCTGAAATGCAAAGATAAAATGATATACTTCAGTTTTGCATATAAAATATAAGAACTTTGAATACACAGCAAGTGAAAATTTTCATGAAATGTTAGGAAAATAAAACATATATGAAAAAGCAATCTAATAAACTAAAGCACATGAAAGAAAATTTAAGTATTGACTGCAATATGAATTTAAAGCACATTGGATATTAACTGCTGATTGCTTGATTGATGTTCGTTACATTGTGATGTTGAACTGTAGGATTTAACAGCGATCACAAGAACGTTATAAACACATGATGCTTGCAGTCACTGTTGGTCAGACGCATTCGTGCTACAGATGAGCTTCGTCATGACTGTGTGGTGACACAAGATGGGTGTTTAGGATATTTTGAATTGAAATTAGGATAATTATATTTGCTCCGCGAGGAACCGCCACACCAGTCCTTTCCTACACAATTGATATGTGAATAAACTTAACGCATGCTGGTTCACTGAATTTGTGATGACTGCACGTTGCAAATGAGTATCGCCGTGTTGCGTCGAGACTTGCGAATAAGTATGCAAATAGTAACGACGTGTTGTGTCGAGATTTGCGAGCAAGTATGCAAATGGTAACGACTTGTTGTGTCGAGATTTGCGAGCAAGTATGCAAATGGTAACGACGTGTTGTGTCGAGATTTGCATGCAAGTGAGTAACGACGAGTTGCGCTGAGATTTGCTAGCAGCGTTGCATGAGGAGCGAGTAGTCGAGCACATCTTGGTAGGAATCACTAGGAAGGGTGACGATGGTTGTAGATATATCCTAGGTGTTTGCACATGGAGGGCTAATTGTTGTGGAAAAGTGCCGTTGACACTGTTGGAACAAGTGATGCTGCTGCCTGAGGCGAGTCTCAGGACTTTGAAGCTGAGGACTTTTCATTAGTTGCGTGAAAGCTGTCAGATGCGAAATGAAGATCTCCCGGAACTGTTGCATAGTGTCTGTCACGTTAGTAGTTGCTGCTCCTGAAGCTGCAACTGCGACAGAGGTGAATGCGGAACTGTTGTGGGTTGTTTGCGCCGGGGAGCTTGCAATGGTTCTACGGGTGCGTAGAGACGACGGCGCACCCAGGTGTTTGCAGCCTGGTAGCACGCTGGGCATCCAGGGGAGTTGTGGGTGAGGCAAGCTTTGGCAAATGCACCTGCATAGTTGTACATCGGAACTTGGATGGTTGCACAACAGGAGCAAGGCATTCCATTTTTCTACGCAAAAAATGTCCAATTCAGAGCCGAAAAGAATTGGGATGTGATATCCCAAACCGGTGATAGCTGGCGAGGGAGAGCTGACGAAAGAAGGGCAGTTGAGACGATGGGAGAAGTCTCAGGAATCCCATAGCGTTGACAGGGTTCACGCGGGGGCGGTGGGGAGAAGGGAGAAGTCATAACTCTTCCAGCATCTGAAGTCGCCGCGGCAGCGGGTGAGGGGCCTCCAAAGGGGAAAAGCGAGGAGAGACGCGCGTTTCAGTTCATTTTGAAGAGTAGCTGTGCGCGTTTGTGGTCGTGGGTATTGTCCGAAAAGTGTCCAAACCGGGTCACCAAGTTCGCACTTTTGAAGGATTCGGGTGCAAAGAAAAGTACTTTGTGCAAAGGTTTTACTTCCCAAAATGGGGCTCAAAATGGGGTGTCGAAACTAAGAAAGTCAATAGAAATTAAGTTAAATAAGATTCACCACAGTGGTATCGGGACTCGTTCGCGGGACATTCCGTGACCGAGATGCTAAGTACTAGGTTACCCTCTTCCCCATTTTACACGTTATTGCACTAAGATCTTCAATTCTATTAAGGTCTACAGATAAAGATTTATGGATCATTCTTTACCAAAAGTCATTTATTTCAACCCATCAAAGTTTACCTCTAAAAGTTATGCAAGTATCTACACATTAACACCGAGTAAATTCCATACAGAACAACTGTCACTCCCTCCTCTTCAATAATGAATTTTGATGATACCCACGAGTTGAGTTGTTAATATCCTGCTTCATCCAGAAATTATTACGCATTATTCTGGCTATACACTCTGAATGGTGTCGCCTTTAGATTAGACGATTAATGAAACCCGGCTAGGTAGTTGATAATGACTTATTATATGTGTCTGGTTATATTAGACTAGTGTTCGGATATTTGTGTCGGTGGAATTGAGATGCATGTGTTAGGGAAGCAAATAAGCTCTTGATGTATGGACTATTTTAAATAATAGCTCTTGGGATATAATATATTTTAAATAATAACATTCGTCATTAGTTCAATTACTAAATTTTTATGCTCCTAAACACATTACCCGTAATAAACACATTACCCGTAATAAAATTGTCTTAAGTAAAACCCATTATTTAAAAAATTACCTTAATAACCAATATATTTCACATTTCATTGACATAGTTAATCATCAACTCTCATAGCGATATTTTCTTTGATAATTTTTCTTATTTAAAGTGTGACATATTGTACCAATTTGTGAATTGTATCTGTAATTTATTTCTGGGAAGAGGGGGGGGGGGGTACACTCTACTCTGTTTTATCCATATTTTATAATTGACCTTACTGGCTTTTTGTGTTTTAATATTTTTATCCCTCTTTTTTATGTTCCCTTTTAGTTTTTTACTACTTGTGATCTGTCTTGTTTTTGTCCTCTACCTGCAAACGGACTTGTTCTGTATGGTGCTTGCAAATAAATAAATTTACAAGGCTAGAATTGTCTTCAAAACGAAATATTTGTAAATGCGAGTATGTTTTAGAGAAAACTAGTTCATATAACCGAATGCTTTTGATGAATCCTTCCTGAAATTTTGATAGAGAAATAAACTTATAATGCGTATTTAAAATGAGAGAAATTTATGATTATAGTTTTGCTCGCTTTAATGAGCACTTTCAGTAAAACTGACAGATTAAAATTGAAAAAGGCTTTCCATTTTTTTAAATTGATAAATGTTTCAATCAGAAAAAATTTCAATTTCGAGACGTTTATAAATAGAAAAAGAACTGTGATATCGTTTGCTGATGTTTTGAAAATGTTTTAACTTAAAGTAGGTACATACACTCTTAAAACAAACACTCCTAATTTAACTCAGTCTGAGTGGATTTCACTCCTCCAGACTGGAAAATGCACTTCTCCTTTTGGAGTGGAACCTTTGTGTGTTAAACCTCCGACAGGATCACTCCAAGCGAGTGATTTTAACTCAGTCTGAGAAAATATGCATGCCTTTAGGGTGTCGAAAATGCACTTCTCCAACTGGAGTGGATTTCACTCTTTTGTTTTAAGAGTGTAAGTTACATGATGTTCTTCATTGTAAAAAAAAGATTTTTTGTCAGAGTCCATGAGCAGTTATTTTTTTTATAAATTAAAAAACACTTTTCAGGCATTCTTGTTGAAATACATAACACTTCACACATGCAAATCTAAAAAAGCTAAATCGACCAATAAAATTATATCTTCGTGAGAAATTTTGGTTTAAAAGTGGAAACTTTGATCCAATTTTTTACGTCCGGCACCTTGGAATTTTATCCATTTACAACTTTCTCAAAAACATAACTCAGCGAAATGCCAAGAACGATAACTGAGCTGAGATAGAGGAAAAGGGATAATACTTTCAAAAACAATTTATCATCGCATTGTGGGGCGAAATTATCCTTATCCCATATTTGTTTGGAGGAAGAATGAACGAGTATGAAAAAATGATTTTTTTTTTTTTGCATTTTCTTTATAATGCAACTTTAGATTTTCTATTTTCTGATTTTTTCCGGTTCAAGGCTACATGGTTTCGTTGGTAATTGTAGTTGTGGTTGTTTACGTTAATGGGTTTACATTAAATGGGTATATTATGAAAGAAGGATGAAAGATTACTTTAACAGAAGAAAATAATTCATTTCTTTTATATCCTGTGTGTAATGCAACGTTATATTTTCTATTTTGTAGGGTTTTTATTGGTTCATGGATACCACTTTTCTTTATAGGTTGGTAAGTGTTGCTATAGTTGTTAACGTTAATGGGTTAACTTTAAACGGGTATATTATGAAAAAAGGTTGAAAGATGACTTAAAAAAAAATCATTTCTTTTATGTCCTGTTGGTTATGCAAAGTTATATTTTCTGTTTTGTAGGTTTTTTTTTTCATGGATACCACTTGGCTTTATGGTCTCTATAGATTGGTAACTGTTGTTATGGTTGTTAAGGTAGTTTTTTTTTTGGGTTCATGGATACCACTTTTCTTTATGGTCGCTATAGGTTGGTAACTAATACTATAGTTGTTAACCTTAATGGGTTAACTTTAAATTTGTATATCATAAAAGAAGGATATAAGATGATTATGAAGAAGGAAACATTTCCTTTGTATCCTGTTTGTAATGAAAAGTTGGATTTTCTATTTTCTGGGATTTTCTGGTTCATATACATCGCTTGGTTTGATGATCGTTAATGGTTGTCAATTAATTTCCAGTTCATAACTCAGCTGATCTCCTTCATACTTATTGTTTTAAAGAACAATAAGTTGTTATTAAGCCTGCATCAACAATTCAGTTTTGTTAATCGATCAATGATCTATTGTTCTAATAATGAGATGAGTTGATTCCTAATTATTGCAGTTTAATGAGGAATGATGCAGAACGAATTATGGTAATGGAAGGAAAAATCAATCTTTATTCCAATTATAAAAGTTCATTTAGTTCTGATTAGAACTAATAAACTTAGCTGCAGGTAATGGACATGCTATTCATCATTTGATTTAAAAGTCAAATTTAAATTAATTGGAACAAATAAATATTACTTAAAAAAATCGTTCGATGAGCTTAAAACAAAAGAAAATGGCCACTAATCTTTTCTTCTTTGTTCGGCATTCCCCAAACCAATTAAAAGATCGGACATTGTATTCTAACTCTAATATTCTGATAAGCAAACGATTTTTCCATTTTATTCTTCGTTTGGTGGAATATCGCATTCTTCGCCATGTCTCGACTAATGAACTAAAGTGAAATATTGCTTTGGTAATCAAATCTCTATAAAAGGAGGACAATTAAGGAAACAAAAACTGGCAACATTGCTAAGGGGGTAAATCGTTTTTCACTTTAATCGTTGATTAATATTTTTTATTTCCATCATGACTGAATAATAATCTGTGCTTTTGCGAAGTTTATTTTAGCAATTAACGAGAGATTTAGGGATATTTTTGTGCTGAAAAACTGCGATATTTATGCTCATTTAAATTTTCCCTTTTATCTCAGTGCTCAGTTCTAGCTATTTTCAGTCGTTAAGGAATTTTCTTAAAATCAAATTTAATTGGTGGCATAAAAAGATTAATGTCAAAATTTAAGCGAAAGTTCTTGTTTTTTGCGCAATGAATTTCATTTATAAGGTAAATGGTTATTTCTAGGTCATTACGGTAAACGTGTTATTATTATTTTTTTTTAAATGTGGTTGCTTTATTGGCGGCTAAGCTTTTGCAGACTCAGCAGATTTCTGAGAACTGTTAGCCATTTTTCTGTGGCACCATCTAAGTGACCTCTCGCTACCAATTTTGACTCTCAGATTACACTTATTCTGAGCTCTCTGCGGATGTTAAATTTGTCTAGAGAACACAAGCCAAATGGGTGCTGAAGAGATCTTTTACATATGCCACGTGACCATATAAGAAGCTTGCCCATGATTTTCCCATCCAGAAATTATGACGACTCAGCCGGGGCTCGAATCTGCAAACATGGGATAATGAGGCTGAAATGTAAATTTTTTTCCAATGGACAAGTTTTGGGTCTTGAGTGGAAACAGAAAATGCTGAATGAAAATAAATTCCTTCTCATGACTCGATTGATAAATCAGTGTCAAGTGAAAATGGAGCATCAATATGATCACTGATTGAAAGAAGATCAGCAAAGAAGGCTGGAATAAGTTATGTTAGCTGAAACAAGTCAATTTTTTCCGGATCCGTAGTTAAAAGTGGATTTGGATAGAGAAACTAACAGTTTGAATTAAAAACAAAAATTTTAAATTTTCTGTTCAGAAAGCTGTTTTCACATCATAGTTTCAGGAAATAAAACATGATTTTCCTTTTTAGCACTTGAAATACAAAATGTTACTTGTTGAGTTTATGTTATAGATTAAAGTTTCTTTTATAAAACGAAATTCTTGACAATTATTACAATTCTGAAACTAAGCACAATTTCATAGTCAACTTTTGTTTATGAATTAAAATTTTTTCGTACTTCGTATTAAAAAGTTAAGATTGGGGGCAGTTGTA
Source organism: Hylyphantes graminicola (assembly GCA_023701765.1). Taxonomy (NCBI): domain Eukaryota; kingdom Metazoa; phylum Arthropoda; class Arachnida; order Araneae; family Linyphiidae; genus Hylyphantes; species Hylyphantes graminicola. The sequence goes on from CM043112.1 coordinate 26,032,629, forward strand.
TTAAGCATAAATGCTCATGAAGAAAATTTGGGGTCCTCTTAAAGTGTGTGTGTGTGTGGGGGGGGGGGGAGCTAGGTTCGTGCCCTGTTTTCCTTACCAAAAAACAGGCCCTTCTCATCTCTGTTGCTGATCTAAAACAAATCTATGAATTCAGTTTTTCCAGGAATGAAAATTCCATTTTTATTTCACCTATCCTATTTCCTAGACATGAAACACAACTTGTTTATGTCATACTCGCAAAACAACGGAAAGTTGCGTGCCATCTATCATGTAACCAGCAAACTCTCTGGACAGTTGACATATCTGACAGAAAGGTCATTCCTTACAAAATGTCCACGCAAGCATTGAATACATGTCGATCCCATTGTTGAACCCAATAGCTTGGTAGAAAATAACTCCCCAAAACAGGATCTTGAGAGAATTTACATACAAAGAAGTACAAGCGACAGTTATGATTTAATTGCACTTCCGACTAATGGCCATTTGCTCAAATAAACACTACTTCAAACTGAGCTGTAAAACCTCGCGTGTGTAACGCTACATACATTTCAACTACTATTCAATTTATTCAGTGCTAAGAACTCATGTACCACATTTGAAGTCTGTAGCTCTCTTAGTTCGAGTGTTAGAGTGGGACAGGCCAATGGTCAAAAACCTCATTTTTCATAATCAACATCGTTCAAAACGTGCATAAAACACAAAACCTCCCATTTGAATTTTCGCTCCTCCGCAATACTTTCATTACCTTACGTTTTATATTACGCAATTGAAGGCAAAACCATTTAATTTACAATCGTCTTGTGCTGTGAATTTACATATGATTTGTACAGTTTATTGTGCGATACCAGCGAAAACGTTGCTTCAATGGCAGTGATGAAAGCAACAACTTTCTCTGTTTAAACGCTATTGGACTAAGTTGTTCTTACTTCGTGAATACATAAGTTTGCTGTAGAGCAAGCATAGCAACACTGTTAAGTAAAAAGCAATAACAAAAATGTCATGTAAGAATTTGTGTTCTTTGCAGCATTTTTTTTTACAGTGTAGCAATAAATAGTTATCATGGATTTTGTATATTTTTTTTTCCTTTCATACTAAAGCAGGCTCAGATGATGAATTAATTGGTAACTGAAAGTTGTGTTGGATTACACGACTCTAGTTTATTAACATTTTCAGCATCAAATATTGGCGATACAAATATATTTAAAAAAAATGGAAGTGTGAAGAATGCATTTGTTGCTGAATGCAGTAAAATTTTTGTCCATTGTTCAGTACAATTTTTTTACATGTTTTCTCGTCACTGGACTGTTTCTCAAATTTAAGACGTCGCGTCGTTCACAAATAGTCTACACTCTTAAAACGAACGAACGATTTTAACTCAGTCTGATTAATTTTCACTAATCCAGTCTGGAAAATGCCCTTCTCCTTTTGGAGTGGATCCTTTGTGTGTTAAACCTCCGACAGGATCACTCCAAACGAGTGATTTTAACTCAGTCTGAGTTACTATTCATTTGGAGAGTGGATTTCACTCTTTTGTTTTAAGAGTGTATGTGCGATGTTTGTATATTTTTAAATTTCCAATGATTTTGAAATAAAGTCCTTGAATAACGTAGTAGGATTGTATATCTCTTTTACCCTCTCCCTCCCACAAAAAATCTAACATTTCACTTATATAAGAAAAAATCCCTAAACAAAATGAAATTCTGCTACACGAACAAGAAAGCAGAACGCAATAACGCTGATAGCTCACGTTTCTAGGGTGATGCCACCAGGAGTGGAGAAACTTCTTCAATATATATTGTGTTGCAGATAATCGTAACCGTACTGGAAAAAGTCCTCTGACGTGTGAGGGAATCGCAGCTAGTGTCCTTTATTTTTACTTCAGTTTCGGGATATATTTTGTAATGCTTTTTTGCTGCTAGGAGAGCAGTGTTGATCTAGAAGTGGTGTTGGATTTTTTTTTGGATTTTTTTGGGATGTTTGGTTTAGTTTGTAATGTTGTATATGTGGTAAGTGGGTATTACAAGGAAAGACATTAGCATACGGATGTTTGTTGTTTAGTTATTTCCTGAACAAACCTAAATTTGCATTGGAAGTTAGAAAGATTTATAGTCATTATCTACGTATGGATGGGGCCTGTGTACGTTTTATCCGTTGTTGTATATGATTGTTATTATGTTGCTATTATATTGCTGGGACCCTGCTCAGGTGTCGTTCGAGTCCTAAACAAAAGCTGAAATATGATAGACCCATAAAACAACATATTTTTGAACGTTTAAGCCTTTAGCTATATAAATGCTATTTCTTTTTCTTTTGATTAGTGAGGAATCACCTTAAGGGTTTATTGGGTATTGATTATGATAATAGATTAGGATCTATATACATGTATTCCTTTAATATAGAAGAATGATTTAATTCAGTTATTCATATTCATTTGTGGCATGTAAAACATCCCTGGAGGACCCATTTGTCTTGGGTACTCTCGGCAAAATTAAATCTCGGCATACTTGAACATCCACAGAAAGTTCAGATTCATTGTAATATGTGCGTCAAAATTGGTAGCGATAGCCGCCCAGATGGTGCCACAAAAAAATGGCTTTCAGTTCTGGGGAATATGCCGCGTCTGCAAAGGCTAGACCGCCAATATTGCTGCCTCATTGGAGGGAATAAAAATCATAACAAAGGGAAGAATGGAGGGCTGAGGTTTTACCCTAAATGGCCGGACCAGAGGACATGATTAGAAATTGAATAAATCGTGCTTCAGAAGGGAGATAAGAAAATATTATTTTTAAAATATAGTTGTTAATGAGTGGGATGAAACTGGTAAAGAATTACATATATTTTGGACCAACCTTGCTGGGCTTCTGGCCTGTTGATGGTCGACAATTTTTGTATTGTATTATGAGAGGCTATGAAATATGTGAATGTCAATTGACTAGGAGCATTAGTTGGAAATGTGCCACATAATAGTTCTCTTACCCATCACCTCGGCTTGCTTCTTGCACAATCAGTCTCTCACAAAGAGTTTTTAAGAGAAATTGAGAGAAAGAGAGATTGCCATATTCATTACGATGGCATTCCAACGAAACCATATTCTTAGAACTCAAGAAAACAATTAATTTGCCGAATGCTAAATAATGTAATACTAAAAAAATACTCAATTGGCGATCTGTTGAAGCTTGTTCTCGCTTTACAAATGACTACAGCAATTTACTCTTTGTTTCGTAAACGGATAAGCGTCCATTTAGATTTCCTTTGCCGATAAGTGTCGGCGTTCAAAAGGTACGGAAGGCTTAGAGTTAAGAAGAAGATGCTGTTGCTTGGCGATAATCAAAGTGAAGCAGTCAGAAAATCGACAAGCAACCCTAGTAAGCCCAAACAAAAAGCTCACTCAATATTTCATCAATTAAGTTCCTACACGTGCTATCTCACTTTGCACACAGCGGATCATATTTACTGTAAGGTTACACTTGGCTTGGGGGGGCTGGGGAACCCAGTCGGTTAGGCACTCTCCTAGCATGTGAAAGGTCCCAGTTTCTGGTCAGGGCATCGCCAAAATAATTGCCGACCCATAAATGGCCCGAGCAGCCAAAAATGTCCGACGAATAATACCAACGTGTAAGGTAGTGTACGTTAAATATCCTTCAAAGTCCTAACGCTGCACACGATGTCGCCCTTATGGGGAGAACATAGTTAGCGACAGCAAAAATGTGCAATTCTTAGTATTGATTTCGAAAGACTCTAAATAATTAAAAAATTATGTTACAAAAAAAACAAATTGTACCAAATTATAAATTGTACTTTTAATTATTATATTTGCACCTAAGAAACTTATTTTTAAAAAATTAGAAAAAAGACATCTTTTGAAACATACAATTACGAATTTTCAAAAATACAAGTATTGTTTCGGTATCATTTGTACAAAATATACAATGAATGTACGTAAAACTTGTTTCAAATGCAAGTAAGCAATTCGATTTGTATTGGTCCCCTGTTTTTTTGCTTAAAATATGTATTAAATTTTATTTAAAAAACATTATATTCTAAATTCCTAAAAATTCTGATTTTCAAAGCAGAAAAGTGTAAAATAGTAAAACCTTTTTTTTTTTTTTAAAAAATTGTAAGACTAAATGAGGTGAACTAAATAGACCTAAAATAGTTTTATAACACAAAAAAAAACCTATTAAGAAATATTTAAAAAAATTTAGAGAAAAGTGTACCGATGTGTTGAAAATTATAGTTTTGAGAAAAATGCGGAAAACAAGTACAGTCGATCTCGTTAACACGATGTCGAATCGTTGGTTTACGTTCCGACAACTTTGCCTAATTGGATTTTTTCGGTGAGAACCTTTTATCTTAGAGTTAAGTGAAGGACCATTTTCCCAGCCTCAATGATAGTTTTTTTCTAAGAAGCAGTGTCGTAAAACCCCATTGTTAAGAAGATTCTGCAGACGGCTGTCGCCAAGAATCGTTGCAAATCATTGAGAGGGACCACACAGGATGACACGTTTATGACCTAACACTGAGGGGGGTGTCGTAAAAGATTCCAGGAAATTTTGTAAGAGGGAGGGATTCTCCCAGGTTACGTTATTGGTCAAGGGGTGTGACAAAGAAAGACTGGTTAACCTATCTTTGGACGAGGGGGGAGTTTGTGGTTTGTTGAACCAATGAGAGAAAAGGGGAAGTGAGAAACGGACGAAGATATCTAGATGATTTTTTTGAAGGAGAGGAGAGATTAGAAAATATTGAGGAAGAGAGAGATAGAGATTCCACCTCCAGACTGGATGCCAAAAAATGCACGGAGAGTCCACATGCTAAAAAAAATGACTGAGAGACAACTACAGAGACTTCGAGTCGATCAACTGATGGCGGAGTCAACATTGGCCTGAGTGGTCTACATCCCGCACCTACTACGCCTCTACATCTCTGAGAGAGAGAGATCCAACAACGGCCAGCCCCGCGATCTCTGACTGGAGTTCCGAAGTCCCCGTCTGGAGAAACAGCGTCGCCAACATCCACATCACCCCAAGCCCCGTAGAGATCCCGACTCCGTCCTGATCCCCAACGTCCAGCATGGTGCTGACATGATGCCCATAACGCAAGCCCCGCTACTCTGACGGAGAGATCCCGCCAGCCCCAACTGCGCTGATGAGAGACCCCACAACCGCCAGCCCCTGCGATCTCGGATGAGAGATCCCACAACCGCCAGCCCCCAGCATAGCCCCATCAGCAGCCTAACTCCGATGTCATTCACGAGGTCCCGCAGGCCCCAGCATCTAAAGCCGAGATCCTGCAGCCCCCAGCCTCCATCCCACTGTGCCCAGGACTATTGTAGAGACAATTTGTGAACTTTTTTTCCCAAGGCCATTCCTGCCGATGAAACGGGAAAGTAGTAAGTTTGGAAAAATCTTTTGTTACATTCACTTTCATGCAAGATTCCAAAAGGCAATAACTTTGATTAATTTTAATTTCGGAAGTATTTGAAGTCCTCCTCCTGTCAGAATTTAATTGGCATACACAAAGTTGTATTTTACATAACAAGCATTTGACATTTTATTATACTTTGATTTGTTATATATATATATATAGATAGATATTAATTTTTTGTAATTGACTTCTAGACCCTCTTAAGATTATCTTAGCATTTTAATTATTTTTATATCATTACCCCTATTTGAAATATTGCATAAATATCGTCCTTAGCAATAACATGTATTTTATTGTCCAAAATAAATATAGGTATTTTTAAAATTAATTTGTCATATCTTTTTTTCTGTGTCATACTTAATGCTGGTTCATATTTCTATAATTTCACTACATTGGGGCTAACCCTATTACGTATTTACGGCCATTTTATAATGTTACAGAGAGAATTAAATCTTCTAAAATTAAGTTCATAAAGGCACATTATGACAACGAACTCGAAGGGACCACCAAAACATTCCGTGTTAACCGAATTTCATGTTAACCGTCATCAATTCTTACATTTTTTCTTACATTGGACCAGTGAATAGTTTTAAAAAATCAACATAAAAAAGTTCTTATTTTATAATATAATACGTTAATATAATACAAGCATACAATTAGTACTTCAAAGGGGGCGTTGCACATTTGTTTATTTTTTATCATTTTTATTTTTTACAAGAAATAATTCATAATTAATATTACCGATCGATACAAAATTGGTCTCATTCGATAGATCGGGCTTCCATCTATCAGAAAATACTGGTTTCAAAAATTCTATTTTTTGGTTTTTAGTTAACTATGTTCTCTCCTTAACGGTTGCGTTGGGTGCCAGGTTTTGGCTCGTGACTTGACTTGACTGTAGTTATACAATACGACGCCCGTCACCAATAGCCATCGTGTATCTATAGCGCAACGATAATTCAAACCTTACCTAACCTGAACTCAGATGTCGGTTCGTTACTTGACTGTGGCTCAGTTAGTATGACCCCTGTCACCAATAGCTCTCGTGCAGCTCTAGTGAGATCAACCCTAACCTTAACCCACTGTAGAGTAGCGCCAAATACTTCGTGGAAGGGGCTGTGAGGAGCCTTGTGGTTAGGATCTCGAACTCGGGATCGGAAGGTGCCGCGATCAAGACTCGGCACCACTAAAGACCTACCGGGTACGGGTACATGCGGTACGTACTCCTTAAATCTGTTGGGTCCGAAAGTCCTGTTGGTGGTCATTGCGCTGTTTCCCACTGGAACCATGTCCTCGGAGACTATCTCCCTCTTTTTCAGGGACATGGGAGGTGGCGTGCGATAGATGGCAGCATCTGTCACGTATGCGTGCGTGTGTTATTTTTGTCTTACTTGACGAAGGTTTATAAGCGGGTCTCTGACCAAGCACACAAGCCTGAAAATATATGTTTACTAATCTAACAAACAACTTCGCCTAGGGGGTTTGTTTGGGCTTAACACTAGGCGTTCGACGGCTTCATTTGGCTCACTAGTTTCTATTTGTGTTTTCAACCGACAGCTTTTCCAGCTCCTTCCTACCTCCATGACGATAGGGCCGATAATGGTCTCGTCTTTTGTCTTCTCGTCCATTATCGCAGTTATCCTCGTCGTTTTCTGGAGAGACTAATGAAAAATGAAGCGGAGGTCTTCCATCATAAAGGGAACGATAAGGAGAAGTAGTGGGGGAATTCATGGCGAAATTTCCTATTGAAGAGTACCTTTGTGTTTAGTCTGTTGTGGTCTGTTTAAATGCATTTTTCTTCTATTGTGTGAAAAGATCTCCTGTTGGTGCTATTTAAGAGGCTATACGATTAATTCCTTGCTAATGGTTTAGTGCTTGAATTGGCAATTATATTGGGCTTATTCTCTGTTACGCTATTCATATTCTGCATTTCTCTTATCCTTGCAGGTATGAATTTAAAATTACCATATGCCCTACGATATTGATTCCCAATATTTAAAAATGGAATTGTTGTCATGTAATATGCTTCTAATCTGATTTTAACATTCTTTTTTACTGGGGAGAGCAGCCTTTTATGCGGAAAGTCCCGGGAATTGAGTTTCTAATCAGTTTTGGGCTTGTCAATTGACTGTGGTTCTGAATTACGAGGCCTGCCGACAATAGCCCTCGTGTATCTCTAGTGCGACGATGCGATCGCGTAATCTCTAGTTGTATAGGAATGCATGGTGAAATTTCCTCTTTTAAGTGCATTTCACTTCTATTGTGCGAAACAATCTCGCTGGTATTGTTGTTAAGGGACCATACGATTAGTATTTTGGTAATGGTTTATTGTTTCAATTGGCGATCATAATGGGATGTTCTATCATGCTCTATTCATATTCAGCATTGTTCTACAAGTATGAATTTAAAATTAATTATTGATTCCCATTATTAGAAAATGCAATTGGTTTTGTGTAATATGCTTCTAAGATGAATCAACATTGATTTAACATTGCTTTGGTTCTGCGGGGCACAGCTTTGCCTGCGAAAGGTCTCACGTTCGGGTCAGGGTGTAGCCAACCTAACTATAACCTATTATCGTAAACCAATTGTTAACCTAATTATTGATATAAACATGGCTGAAAGAATCAACTAAACTTTTATTCGAAAAGGATCATTTAATTATTAAGAAACATTTGGTTCATATTATAACTACAGGGTGTCCCAAGTACCTGTTTTTAAAAGTTAATAATAAAGAAATGGCTAGAGATATTAACACAATTGCGGCAGAAAACGAATAAGTCATGTCTGGAATTTGATGTGAAACACTTTATTATGTTAGTTATTTCTTTTACGTTATTATGCTATTACACTTTATTATGCTCAATTTAGACGAAAGATGGAGCTGCAATACCTTGTGTTGGCTGTATGAAAGAACTAGGCATGCGTATACACCTAAAAGAAGGACACGTGGAACATTTCTAAATACGTGTCCTTCTTTTCGGCGTATACGTATGCTTAGTTCTTCGTATGCTTAGTTCGGCGTTACGTATGTTTAGTGCAGCGCCATCTTTCAGCTAAATTGAACATAATAAAGTGTAATAACATAATAACGTAATAAACATAACTAACATAATAAAGTGTTCCATATCGAATTCCAGACATGACTCATTCGTTTTCTGCAAGAATTGTGTTAATATCTCTATCAATTTCTTTTTTATTAAATTTTAAAAACAGGTACTCCATTTTGGACACCCTGCATAACTGCATATTTAGTAGTTAAACTGATTATTTATCGAAGAAACATGAGTCAAAGAATCAACTGAACATTCATGCTAAAACATTCCTTAATTATTTAGCAACGTTTGGTTCATATAGTAACTATAACTGCATATTTTATTTAGTCGTTAACCTGTTGATTTATAGAAGAAACATGACTCAAAGAATCTACTGAACATTCATACTAAATGTCCTTTGATTATTCAGCAACGTTTGGTTCATATTATAACTGCATATTTAGTAGTTAATCTGATTATTTATAGAAGAAACGTGACTGAAAGAATCTACTGAACATTCATACTAAAACGTTCTTTAATTATTCATCAACGTTTGTTCCATATTATAACTATAACTGCATATTTAGTCGTTAACCTGATTAGTGATAGAGCAGAACAGAGAAACCTTCATTACCACTTTAATAACTCTGATTATACGGCCATATCCTTCATCACACAGTTAGTACCGTTGGCAATTTCACACAATATTAACAGTTTTTTCACTCGCATTAACTCCTTAATACCCTTAATCAGAATCTTCCGAGTTTCTGTGAATATTCTTCCACGTAATTACTTTTTAATTATCTTTCATTAACTCTTCCAATTAAAGATACCAAAAGTCATTTCTTGCAAAAAAGAGTTAGTACATATTTCAATACCGAAGCGATCTGAAATCTTTACGATTGTATAACCCCAGGTGTCTTCATTTAAACTAAGTTTCTTAAAACTTTTCGTTTTTTTCCCCATAATGGCTGACTCATTAACCCGGCAGCACTCGCGCTAACTTACCATAGACTAAGAATCTTCTAAACCAAAAACTCAATCTGATGCCTAGCTCCCCCAAAGTGTCGAACGGAACTAATACACTATTAATGATTGATTTGTGATTGGCATAGTTGGACTTTCCGATTGCAAATCTACTGTTTCTTCGAAATGTACAGGGTGGTTATAAAATAACGCTCGCTATTCGGAGTGGTCTGTAGCTTGAATGAATAATCCAAACGCAAAAAAACTTTGAGACACTTACTAATCAAGAAGGGGGAAGGGACTAATCAAGAAGGAAAAAAAAGAATAGAATCATAAAAAACATACTCGTCGCTTGACCAGGGTTCTAAATTATGAGTCGTAATCGGATGTGTTGGCCGTAATTAGCCATAATTGGCTATGCCTCGTAATTTAAAACCTTGGTCAAGAAACGAGTTTCGTTATATGATTCCATTCTTTTTAGAAAAAAAGGAACTTGTCTCTTGACCAGGGTTCTAAATTACGAGGCGCAATTGACTGTGCTAAAGCTCCTAAAGGAGGCTAGAAAAAGGCAGCCGTGAAACATTACATTAGTTATCTTAGACGCAATTGGGGGAGTTAGTGTCTAAGTCAATTTTAATATAGGAAATCCTTATAATGGTAATCCAATCAGAGTTTCAGATCTAGAAGTGTATTTAATCTATCTGGGGTCTATTAGACCCCAGGCGAGTGCTGCCGGGTTAATAGTTAATTTCCGTATCACGTGACAAAGGACTACACGGATTAAATGGCCTTCCTTTATACTGCTTTAAATGTGAAAATAACAGTGTAGTATAGATTATCTGTTGTTTCAATAAACAAGGAATTATTTGTTAATAAAAATAGTTTTGTTCTTTTCCAAAATTGTTTTTTAAGTTTACAACAAAAAATATTTTACTTAATTTTTATTCGTATTCTCACACTCTCGACCTTTTTTAATTTGTATATTTCAGTATTTTCTGACATAATTAAAGTTTTACAGAAAAAAGAAATAAAATAACTATGATGATATAATGGGGGTTTAAAGATGGCTAAGTATTAGAAAATTATTTTCAAAATAAGTATGATTTACATCATCAAATCTTTCATGTCTCAGTTCATTTCTCCCTTGATTAATTAATTAATCAATCGGGGCTATGGCTCTATTATTTCTAGTCTAGTATATATAAATTGTAATTAATTATCATTATTAAATTAACATTGCTAAAACTTATTTATTTTTGCATACAACTTTTTTTCAGTAGTAACTGTTAATTTGTTTTATTAACGATTGCTGAAGTAAAGGAACAAGAACAGTAGTCATAATTAATTTGCCCTCTTATTTGAAGAGCTTAGTAGAAGAACGTGCTAAGTGACAAAAAGATGAAAACGTGAAAAAAAGCTTTTACGTTTTTCGTTCGCACTATGATTGGTTAAAAACGGTTCTTACATACTGTAAAAATGTACTAAACTTAAACTTGAGATAGAAGGAAAACTTGTTATCTTTAAAAAAGTTAGTAATAAGTTCATTGACCCAAATCTCAATTATTTCTCAACTGTTCTGTTCGACTCTCTGATTGTTTTAAACCACTCTACAGATTCAAGTAGAAGAGCTATATATAAATTAAAAAATATTGCATAATTGAAATTGCTTGATAGGAAAATAATTAACTTTACTTGTAGCGATATATTGATGGTTATCATATGGTGGCACTTTTATCATTGATTAAATCATTTAATGTTACACACCTCTACTGCTTAATTCTTTAACTTCATGCTTCACAATATTAAAACTCAATTTTTTTGTCTAAGTTCGTTTGTTTAAACAATGTGTGGAATATTAATCAAACGCTTAAAAAAAACATTTTTTTAAAAATTGTGTGCTAAAATAAGCTTCCTTACGTTTGATGAGTATTGCAACAAACAGAAAAACAGTACTTAAATAAAGTACAGCAATAAAAAGCATCTGTCTCCTCAAACTAACATCAACATGACAACCCTTTTCAAAAGATAAAAATTCACCACCTTTTTAAAAACAACTTTTCTAAAAATCTTCGCTAACACAATGCCTCTAGTTTAATGAACACCGGCGTTTGCCGTAACTGTATCCGTTACCTTTAATAATAATGATCGCGATATTTAGTCAGAAGAGGTGGCAACGATAATGAGGCGGCTTCTTGTGAGCGAAAGAATTCTAGTTTCAGATGATGTTTCTGGGTAATTAACCCTTAAGGGAGACGGTCTGAAAAGTGGTTATCGAGAATGTGTGTTTGAATATTTAGTGTTACAGAATATGGTTGCTTTGAATCGGGTATTGGGTTAATTGGATAGGGTTATGGAGCAAAATAATTGTTGCTGTTTGAGTTCCAATATTTGGTACTTGTTAGAGTTCAATTTGTATGGATTGGGAAAAAAAAAGATATTCTATTGTTGATATTTTATGTACAGCTGGGGAAAAAAAAAACGCTCCACCCCACGTTTCTCAGCTGCTATTGGACAAGGAACTTTGTGAAAGGTGTCATTTTTCAGGAAATAGCGTAAGGAACTGGGAACTGGCAACAAAAATTGTATAAGGGGTCGTCTACACATTAAAATGTGTACCAACTTTGAAAATTCCAATGGCAACACCCAATTTTTTTTACATAAAAATGTTTAGCACCTTCAAAATACCCCATGTGTAAAAAATAATTATTTACTTTGCATTATTTGCTAGGCTATAAGCATTCAAAGTTGAACGCCTATAATGTTAAAAAAGTTTCATAAACTTTTTTTCATATCTCCACAAATAATAGGAATTAAAGAAAGTTTTTTTTTTCATTATATACTTCTTAATCTTCCAAAAACAACTCACACAAGTTTTTTCATCAATTTTTCAGTTTTAATAATCTTTTATTTAAATTTAAATAATAAAAAATAAAACATGAATAGCAACCCCAAATTTTTTTTTACATAAATCGATAAAGTAGATCAAGTAGAACCAAAATCCCAAATATTTTAATTCAAAAACAATTATTTGCGGAGTTATTGCAAAAAAACTGAAAAAGACGAATTTTAGGGATCGTGTAAAAAATTACTTGGCGAATTCGATCCTAACTTGCATTATCGTTTGGTGATTGAAAAGCATTTGTTGATAAATGTTTATTCAAATTATTGATGTCTGAAAAAAAATCTAAAAATCTTTTCTTATTTCAAGTGCATGCAATGTATTTTGTTTGTCGAATTAACTTTAAATTATATCGATTACTATGTTTTTAAATATGTGTTATTTCCAATACAATTTCAAGAAGTGAGTATAAAAAATAAATATGCTAAAATATAATTGGTTTGGTTTGAATTATCGTAGCACAAGAGCTACACGAGGGCTATTGGCGACGGGCGTCGTATTTTAGTACCACAGTCAGGTGACGAGCCACACCTGTATAAGCACCCAACGTTAGGACTTTGAAGGATATTTAACGTGCACTCCCTTACACGGGGTATTATTCGTCGGACATTTTTGGCTGCACGGACCGTTTATAGGTCGGCAGCTATTTTGGCGATGCCCGGACCCGAACCTGGGACCTTCCGCATGCTAAGCGAGTGCTTAACCGACTGGGCTCCCCAGCCCCAAAATATAATTGGAATTCGGTTTTCAGTACATTTTATTGTTAACACATTGCTTATTTAAAATTATTAGTGCCCACTTTCCTTGATTTAAAATCATTGCCCAATCATTCTGAATAATTTTATTTTGCTTTCCTTAAATATCGTATTAAGGTTGTAACCTTCGTTTTGAAATACGTGGTTTATATTACCGATAAAGGGCGACAAATTTTTAACAAACTTTTTGCAGCAATATTAATTAAACAAAAATTTGCATAAAAAAATGAAACATTAATACAATAATCATGTTAGTCAATGTGATTATAATTAATCGCATTTGAAAATCTGTTCGTTATAAATAACCGTATATGCGACTTAAATTAAAATTAAAACTTTTTATCTTCTAGTCTATTTTATTTCTGAATTTATAATTTCAAAATAAAAAAAACATTAAAAAAATCACAATATTAGTGAAGAAAGTTAAATTCTAGCATCCGTTGGCGAGATAATGTTAACCTAGTTAGTTTGTTGTTTTGAAAAGACGCAACCCAAATATTACTGTTTTCACTTTAGAGATGTCCCCCTAAACGAGTTCAAAATTAATGCTTTAATAACTCAGCAAATAATGCAAAATAAATAATTCTTTTTTATGCATGGGGTATTTTGAAGGTGCTGAACATTTTTATGTAAAAAAATTGGGTGTTGCCATTGGAATTTTCAAAGTTGGTACTCATTTTAATATGTAGACGACCCCTTATGCAATTTTTGTTGCCAGTTCTAAATTCCTTAAGCTATTTCCTGAAAAATGACACCTTTCATAAAGTTCCTTGACCAATAGCAGCCGAGAAACGAAGGGTGGAGCGTTTTTTTTTCCCCCAGCTGTACGTCCGCATGCTTGATCTTAAAACTAATTTTGTAACAACTTCCGAAAAATAATTTTGGAAGAAAAAAAAAATAACGCGTAACATTTACTGAGGGTCACGTCAGTTTAGTTGAATTTGATGTGTCTGGCAGTAAAAATAAACTTTTTAAAAATATTTTTTTGAATAAACAAACTATGTATGTCATTTTTTATGATTAAAACTAAAATGCATTAATAATAAAAAGAATGTCTTGTAAATCAACCACTGGAAGAGTTTATTATTATTTTTGTTGCAAGATCACCTAAAACTGCTTGAATTAACCCTCAATGGAGACCGTTGAAAAGTTTTTATTGAGAATTTCTGTTGGGATACTTAGTGTTAGAGAATATGTTGCTGTGAATCGGGTATTGGGTTAATTGGATCGGGAATATGGAGCAAAATAATTGTTGCTGTTTAAATTCCAATATGTGGTGCTTGTTAGATTTCGATTTGTATGAATAGGTATGCAAAAAACATAGATATTCTCTTTTATTGATATTTTATGTACGTCGACATGCTTTATCTTAAAACTACTTATCTTATCACTTCCGAAGAGAATATTACGCATATTTTTTTATTTAAATAAACATGTTTTCTAAACAATTACATACTTATAATATGTTATGCAAGTAATAAAAAACACGATTTACATTTGATGATGGCCACGTCGATTTACTGCAATTTGATGTTTTAGTGGTAAAAATACAAAATTTATTTTTTTGTTCCCTATGAATAAACAAACAAGAAGTGTATTTTTAAGATTAATAAACCATTATAATTTTTGTTAAATCGAAAACGTCTTATTGATTAACAGCTGAGAAAACTTCTTTTGCAAGGTCAATTAAATGTGCTTGACCCTTTTAGTTAGTCATTCTTTAAATACAACCAGTAAATCAGCTGCCTCGGTAAGGGATGGTGTTTCTGGGTATTTAAATCTTAAAGGAGACTGTCTGAATATATATATATATATATATATATATATATATATTATATATATATATATATATATATATATATATATATATATATATATATATATATATATATTCGTCTCGTATTCGTCTTTGCATGTCAAAACTGGAAAATTTATTTTCTTCGTGATTTCTCACAAAATCAATTAGCATTTCCTCCTCGGCAAGCGTAAAACAACTCTCGCCTTCCGTCATTTCCTCAAATTTTGAATTTTTGGCAAGCACACCACACAACAGCAAAAAACGTTGCCATCAGGATTTCCATAACTCACTCAACAGCAACTCAATCTGGCGGTCGTGTTGAGTTGTCCGGCAAGGCACCCGAGGAAACCACTCTAGCGTAATTAACGTCAGTAGTTTGTATGACGTCACTCACCGTACTTGTCCGACCGCTTAAATCTTTTGACGGACTCCGAGGCTTAAGCTGTGTAATAAGAACATAAACATCTTTATTTGAGCTACACTAAGAAGCTTTTAAGCATACTAAGCTTTCGTGCTGCGTAACAGCATAAACATGTATTTGGAATATTTTAAGTTTTTTCGAATTAAAAGATGAAGGTA
The DNA here is from genome assembly GCA_023701765.1 of Hylyphantes graminicola. NCBI lineage: Eukaryota > Metazoa > Arthropoda > Arachnida > Araneae > Linyphiidae > Hylyphantes > Hylyphantes graminicola. The sequence continues at coordinate 26,048,085 of CM043112.1, forward strand.
GTCAATTAAATTGGTTATTGCAATTGACGAATTCAACCCTGTTTAAATTTTTCAAAATATTAAAAGATTCATTAACTTTTTAATTTAAGATTGTACTTCGATATAACATTTCTGTTATTTATTGATTTCCTTTATTTTGTTCTCCTTTAAACCTTTAATAGCATCAAAAATTTCTCCTTTGTGACTATTCTCAAAATCAGTAACTTCTTCCAAAACTTCACAAATATTTTTAACATAAATGGACATAATAGTTTATTTTCTCTTGTCCCTGCTATATTAATTCATTTTGAATATTCAATTATATAAATATACAAAATTCCATTAATTTTGACAAAGTATTTTTACCTCACACAGATTAAAAACTAACATCTTAAGAAAACGGAGAGAGGACGAATTGTAAGCTTAAAATAAGCTCCATTTTCAATTACATTATTATTTTTAACAAAATAAACTATTGACTTTTCAAATTACTTTTTTAAAAACTAACTATTTGATAAATGTAATCCCTGTGCGAAATGTTGGTATACATTTGCACGCAAATATTTGTTTAATTTTTCGAGTAATAATAAGTTAATATAAATGTTTTAGGATTTTGAGTTTGATAAATAATTAGTTTGAAAAGTTTCTATAACTAGGTAGATTTAAAAATCAATTTACTTGAGGGGAATTATTATTATTATTATTTTATATTTTGTTAATTTTTAAATTTTGCATTAATGCTAAAATTATTCCCGGTACCACTGAAGACCCACCGAGTATATGTGGAGTACGTGTTCGTAAAATCTGTGGGTACGAAAGTCCTTTGGGTGGTCATTGCGCAGTTTCCCACGGGTACGGGTCACTGGAGACTATTTTTCTCTTCTTCAGGGACAGGTCTGAATTGCGGAGCTGGCGATAGATGGCAGCATCTGTCACGTATGTGTTTGTTGCGTCAGTCTTACTTGACGAAGGTTTATAAGCGGGTCTCTGACCAAGCACACAAGCCGGATAATATATGTATACCAACCAACTAGACTGATTTGGTGGCACAGAGATCATAGTTAAAGTATTAGAGTGGAAGATCATATGACCTCCAATGCTAACGACTTGAAGAGCATGGAGACCTCCATTTATAGGATCAGTGTTGCCAACATTTTAAAGATAAAAGTGCTGCGAAAAAATAAAATTTAATTCTAAAATAAAAAAAAACCATAAAAATACTAGCTGCATTTTGGAATATTTTTAGTGACTTTAAAAAGACTTGAAACGCTTTTTTAGTATTTTTATAATATTTATTTTGTAATTTTTTAGAATTATTATATTTAATTTTCTGAGTATTCATTCTTCTTCTTAATGTGGCAGCCAGAAAGTTTCCAGTGTTGCAATAACATTAAGAAAAAGAAGGCTACGAAAAAATAATATTTAATTCTATAATTACAAAATAAATATTAAAAAAATACTAGAAAAGCGTTTCAAGTTCTTTAAAAATCACTAAAAATATTCCAAAATGCAGCTAGTATTTTTATGGTATTTTTAAAAAAATTCTAGAATTAAATTTTATTTTTTCGCAGCACTTTTATCTTTAAAATGTTGGCAACACTGATCCCATAACCTCAAAAATTTTACAATATGGCGGCCTCCATGCTCGTCAAGTTTTTAGCATTGGAGGTCACATGATCTTCCTTCTAATACTTTAAATACGATCTCTGTGCTTGGTGGAGAATCCTGTCCAAGCTATGGGCTTTTTGAGAAAGTGCATCTCCTGGACTTAATCTAATTGATCTAGATAATGGAGAATTAGTAACAACACTAACACACATCAGCGTTGTTTAAAATTACGAATAATTAATTCTAGTTTTTTTTAAGTTAATAGACTCCTAATTATTTGTAAGAGTCCATATAGTCAAAGAATATAGCAACGTTTTTGAGTGAGAATTTCAGGTAGCCCAGTTTTTTAGATATGCTATCTATCTTACTCTCCCGGACGTCATACGGGCTATCAAAGGGCTGGCGGTAGTGGTTGCGTTCATCAGTGAGCATCCTACCTCTGTACAGGGAAAATATCGATTTTTCAAAGCTCTCGTGCTAATAGCTCCCGTACTAATAGATCTCGCACTACTAGCTCTCGTACTAATAGATCTCGTGCTAATAGATCTTGTACTACTAGCTCTCGTACTAATAGATCTCGTACTAATAGCTCTCGTACTAATAGATCTCGTATTACTAGCTCTCGTACTAAAGATCTCGTACTACTAGCTCGTACTACTAGATCTCGTACTACTAGCTTTCGCACTAATAGAGTAGTAAAAACAGCAATATTTTTTAACTAAAAACCAAACACAAAACACTTTTATTAAAAACTTTATTAAATCTTCATAAACCCTCCATCCAAACTTTTTCAAAACTCCCTCAGCACATAATCCATCCTTATAACTCACTCAATTCATTTCTCAATTCTATACCTTACGACTTTTTTTATATCTTTAATCCCGAACCAAAAACACAAAACTCATTTCAAGTAAACAACAAAAATACCCTCCAAGGAAAGCTTTTAAAGTCATAAATCTTATTCCTTTCCATTCAAAAATGTCAGCTACAAGCCCCTGTGTTATTTTTGGCTGCGTCGCAGGTATGCGAGGTATTAAAATACCTAAGGGACCTGACTTTAAAGCTTGGGGACTGTTATTGACTTCTTAGAGAATGGAGCATCAGAGTGGCGGATAGATTATTATTTATTTATTTATAAAAATTTGTTTATGTATACATTTTGTTAATGCGTCAAAGTAAATTAATATGGTTTTTGGCGCTACATGACAAAAATTGATTAGAATTATAGATACTTTGAAGAAGTAAGCGCAAATAAAAGAGGCTCGTCTTAGAAATAGGGATAAGGAAATGCTTCAAAGTCAAACAATTCGGGGGCTGGGGAGCCCAGTCGGTGAAGCATTCGCATTAGCATGCGGAAGGACCCAGGTTCGAGTCCGGGCATCGCCAAAATAGCTGCCGACCTATAAACGGCCCGTGCAGCCAAAAATGTCCGACGAATAATACCCCGTGTAAGGGAGTGCACGTTAAATATCCTTCAAAGTCCTAACGCTGCGTACGATGTCGCCCTTAACGGTTGCGTTGGGTGCCTATTCAGGTGTGGGCTCGTCACCTGACTGTGGATCTAAAATACGACGCCCGTCGCCAATAGCCCTCGTGTAGCTCTAGTGCGACGTTAATTCAAACTTAACCTAACTTAACCTTAATCAAACAACTCGGAGCGTAAATATTAATCAATGTTTTGTACAAAAATTCATTAAGATTGGTTACATTTTAAGAGCAACATCAGAATCAAAGTTGGTTTACAAATAAAGTAATCTCGATATTTTTTTTGTTTCACACAAACATATTTCATCCAGATAATGATTAGATTGGCGACAAAATCGCATGAAAATAGACTGACTATCTTTGAAAGAAAGGGTTTGAGAAAAATTATGGGTGCAGTGAACATCAATGGTATATGGAGGCACAGATATAACAATGAACTGTATAGGATATATATAGGGAGGCAGATATCATCGACTTCATAAAAGTCAGTCGGATGAAATTTGCTGGACATCTGTGCAGAATGAACCGCGACTCTTTAACATCAAGAGTTTACCACTATAAACCAATCGGCACCAGGGCAAGAGGGAGGCCCAAACTTCGATGGATTGACTGTGTAGACGAGGATTTCAGAAAGGTAAAAGTGCAAAACTGGAGGTCGTCTTCCAAAACAAGATCATAATGGAAGAAGATTCAGAAGAAGGCTCTGGCCCACAAAGGGCTGTCGAGCCAATAGAGAAGAAGAATGATTAGATTACAAATATACAAAATCCGACTTCACGAAAACTTTTATTAAACAAAAAAAGCTAAATTTATTTTAAAATAAAAAATCTAGGTTTCTAAAATATTCAAGTAATTCGAAATTCTCATCTCTATCTTTCTTAATAAAGTTTTGTTTATTCCGAACCAATATTTCTTCATCATAATGCTCTGGAATGCTCTGCTTTCTAAGCCACTCACGAACCGATATCAAAGAGATATTTGGGAAGATAATTAATTTATTTATAAAAGCCAGAATGGCAACGCAACCGAAGTTTTTTCTCGAATATCCTTTCCCAAATTCATTAAATTCTGTGCATGCTGTGATGATCCTCCTGAGATATTATCAACACCGCAGAATTCGAAATATTGTTTTATATTCCATTTCATTATTATTTTTTTTCGTATTACGGAAATATAAATACGTGCTTTATGTGTTGGAATGAAGATCATTGGTTCGAAATAATGTTCGAAAAATGATGATTGTGTGTTTTCTACACCGATGAATTTGGATTGCAATAAGGGTTGTATTTTCCTATCGTTGTTATTAAAGTTTTTGTGGGAATACGTTTTAAAAATTCTGCTCAATTGTTTGAAAACAGGTTTTTACCAATGCTCCCTATCGTATTTAAACTTAAAAATCTATCATTGTGTGAACAACGAGCAGGTAATACTCAGAGAAGTTTCCGTTTTCGTAAATGAAAGCAGAAGTGAACTACGTCACATGAAACAAGCACATTCTAACCTTTTGTCGAACTTTATTTTCTGTTAAATAAAATGTAGTGCGATGAAACTGTCACTAAATCACTATAAAACTTTTAAGATTTATTGAATTATATATTTATTGAATATCTATATTATAGATAAAAAAGTTACCATTCGCTTAATTGATTTATTCATTCATTTAATATCAATAAAAATGGGAATAATCTGCTGTTTAATTATTTTACAAGTGAACCGTCTGTAGAGTTTAATGCAATTGATTATTATACTGTATTCCCAGAATTAGTGATATATAAATTAAGTTGTTTTAAACTTGCCATGTTAATATTCACTTTAATAAGTGACTTAGTTTTTTACTTTACGAAGGCCCAGTCATTAATTAAGACAGATTAATGTTTTACATTAACTAGTTAATTATTAAAATTTACAGGACATTTCGAAATAATATGATGTTCAAAAGTTGGCATTAGGTGTTGACATAGTCTAGACACATTGAAAAGTTTATTTATGGTTATATTACTTCGTTAGGTATTAAAGCTAATTACAGTTTTGGAATATTAAGCTTATTTTATAAGGTTGGTGCGCGTTTTTCTACAAGGCACTGTTTTAATTCTCGCTCTATAATTTTAAAAAAAAATCTGCCTTATTCCTTTAGTTTGACTTTAATAGTTCTTTGGCGAGTGGAAGTTTAAGTAATTTTGAAAACAAATACGTAATTGTGTAGAGAAATGAACCTCCTTATAATACACTCAATGATAAAACAGAAAGTTTAATAACATTGTCTTTAAATTTACTTTCAGTATAGGTTTAAAATGGTGCTTAATCCTTTCCTTACTGAAGCTAAGGATTCGATAATGTTATTCCTATAAAATATTACGAGGAAGCAAAAATCCTTCTTAGCGAAAGGGTTAACGTTGAAAGACTAAAAAAAAACAGCTTTAAAGGCCACATTAACTGAAAATGATGTGTGCGGGTTATATGAAGAGTACAGGGGAAAAACCGATTGATTTTGTAGAGAAGTTTCCTTAGCAGACCACTTTGGCGATGATAGCGAGTCATCGCTTAAACTTGTGTTAAGGAAACCAGTTCCTACCACATAGATCATAGTAAAAGTAATAGAGTGGCAGATCACGTGACCTCTAATGCTAACGACGGGACGCGCAAGAAGCTCCCAGAAGAGCCCCAATGAAGCCAGTGTTGTAGGTCACGGGATCTTCCACTCCTTTAACTACTATCTCTGTGGTTTCTAGCTACCAAGATTCAGGCGATTGACGATCCCGAAGCTTGGACCAAGCGAAGAAGAAAGAGAGAAACCGGTTTTCTGCCGCCAATGTCCGCCAAGCAGACTATTGCGGGCGTCCGCCTTATAAATCAATCGGTTCTTCCACTGTACTCTTCATATATGACAAGTTTTTTTCAAACCATGTAAGTTGGAGAATAATAATGACTCATTTACAAGCCAAGTCAGTGGGAGAACTATATAGCCCCTGTTTTCCTTACTGGTAACATATGTAACCTTCTACATTCGAAGATGTATTGCATATAGTATTTACCAACATAGATATTTTGTTTGTACATTTGTTTTGCGCCGTCTTAAACTTGTGTAAAATTTAAACATAGGTATTTTTTTTACATTTGGGGGCATTTTGTTTCATATTGTTTTGCTTAGTACACAGCAAATCGTTCTGTTTTAAAACAAGACAAAAAGTATCTTACACGTGATTTCAGACCCATTAACCCTTTCAGTCCCAAAAATTTACTACACTACAGAAACATCTGATATTCACAAAATAAGCTTATTTTAGGTCAAATATACGAATTCCATAAGAAAAAAAAATCCATTAAAATTTTTTATATGGTTTTTGGAACAATGCCAAAATTCTTTAACTGTGGAAAACTACAAAATAAAAAAATATATATTACCTAAAAACACTTCGAGTTATATATTTTAAGGTATCTGACCATATTATTAAAAAAAATTTAGTAATTATTTTAACCGAAATAGTTTAAATTGTGTTTTAAATATGTAGAACTGAAGTGAACTTATCAAAAATCAGGAGAAACGCTTGTTGACTATTTTCTAAATAAAAAAAATAGTAGTTCTGACTTCTATTGAGATAAAAGTAAAATTTTGTCTGATAGAACAAAGTGTGAAGAATCGAATGATGTGTGTTTGGATGTCATAGCGGGACATAAACATTTTGAAAAAAATATTGAAAGTGATGATGCCAAATGGCATCACTGGGACTGAAAGGGTTAAGGGTCCTAAATGCTAAGTATCTTCATGATTTAAGACATCATGAGGGGAATTAAAAATCCTGTGACGTCATATAAGACACCATTGATGACTGAAAATGGTTTAAGACGTTTTCAAATTCTGACGCGAAGTCATTTCTGACGTGAATCCTACTTTATATTTAAGGTAGGCGAATACCCCAAATTCTAAAATTTTTACTATTACTTTAATCTTTTCCAAATTTTGCATAGTGATTTCAAATATAATGAGCAATGCTTTTTAGGCAATTTTTTTTATTTAAATATAAATGATTTTTTTAAACTGTGTTTTTCACCTAAAAAAAAGGGGGTTGCGCCAACACTTCTAGTATAAAAAGTTTTACATTAATTTACCTGAAATTTTTTACAGATGCTATTTCAATATATATCTGTGCCATGAACCTCTAACATCCGGTGTAAATATATAAGTTTTTTTTTTTTAAAATGGCCAAGTGTAAGTTAATCGAAAAAAATCCTTTTTTGTGGTTAATTTATAACATTTTTCTTAATAACTTCTTTTCATGTAGGGGGGGGGGGGAAATGAGGGTAAAATCGAGCTTTTTTAAAATCATCTCATTAAAAACCTACTTTTTAACTATTTTTCACAGATTTTTTTTGTATATAACATACATTTGAACTGTTTGGATTTCGAATCTATAATTTTTTTCAACCACATGCTTCAATATCTGGCAATTTAGGGAACTTAGTTTTATACCCTCATTTTCCCCCAGGTTGGGGGAAAATGGGGGTAGCCCAAATTTAACGATATGATTAAATCAAAAATCATTTATATAAAGAACTAATTGAAGCAAACTCATTCCTAATATTCCTCTACACTTTTATTTCAGAAAAGCTTACTTAGAGATAATAATAATATCAGAATAATAGAATATTTAAGCAAGAGAGTATTGTCCTCTACTATTAAATTGGGGCTCTGTAAAACTTTACATATTGCACCGAACATTACAAAATAATCTGCATCGTATTTTTCTGGAAATTATATTAGTTTATTCCACCTTTGATTTGGTTAGTATTTTACATTATAGTTTGTATCATTTAGTAAATTAATTGCGAATAACTAATTGCAAATAATTGCTAATTGCTTCTGGGCATATTCAAAAAGATGCATTGGTAAACTTAATATATTAAGTTAAATTGGAACAAATCTCATAAAATAAGTTTTTTAATAATGCTGTATATTTTAATAACACTAAAATGGTTTTTAAAAAATATCCTCCAATATAATCAAATTTAAGTTCATTCCACGACCCAAAACTCCATTATATCTTGCCTGCATAGCTAAGCCTAACCATACCACCACTTTACCCCACGACATAAAAAAAATTATAAAAAATTAAAAAATTCGAATTTTTCTTCGCTAATTTTACAGAAATACTCTTCGACAATGTGGCTATTGCATGTAACAAGGCTTAAGAGCACAGCATGTTTTATAAAATAAATAGAACGAAGTTTTTAAGAGTGAATTTTAACAGCTGAATCAAAATTAGCTTAAGAACAAGAATTTCAAAGAATTAATGGCGTTGCCAGATTCTAAAAACCAAATGAAAGTAAGAAGAGATCATCTAAAAATAATATTTCAAAGAAAAAGTCTAAAAAAAAATTAAATGTATAGTTGAAAAATTTATATTTTTAACATACCCTCATTTTACCCCCTACCACCATTTTCCCCCACCTCCCCCTAATTTGTATGCAACTCTAGAGGGTCATTGCATGCATCAGTTCAAAACGAAGAATTAATGTAATTAATGTTTATAGGATGAAAATTCAATGTGGTAGGCTTGTTAGCGTAAACCTCCTTTTTTAATAGAAAAACACCGCTTAAAATAAATAAATTATATTTAAATTTCAAAAAAAAAATGCCTAAATGGTATTATTCGTTATATTTGAAATCAGTATGCCAAATTTGGAAAAGATTAAAGCAATAGTATCAATTTTAGAATTTTGGGGAATTTTGGATATTCGCCTACCTTAAGACATTAAAAAGTGTCTTAACAATGACGGATTCCCGAAAGTTTCGTTTGGCTTTACATAAAAATTCATAGTACGTACAAGCAGCTCGAATATAAAATTTTCCATTTCCGAGCAATAAATTGCATATTTCTAAGAGCAAAACTGATTGCCTTTATTAGAGTATGTAAGTATTATAAAGATGGAACGAAATTATAGCTATTGTTATAGTATCCATTTATTTTATTAGAATTACCCTACAATGTAATAATAATAACTTTCGAATGGCGTTAAAACGCAAATTGGTTTTCACAAAGATAATAATTTTTTTAAACATGTTTTCGATCAATATTTTGTTTCATCGACTACTATTTCTTTTGGTTTCTTCGTTAACATATTAAGACTATTATTTACGCATCAGGTGTAGATAAAAAAAAACTTTGCAACTACACTTGGAAATAGGTTACAGCATAATTTCTCATTTCAAACCCGGTGCTAACATCCACAAAACTTTCTAAATACAGAAACTGTTTAACAGAATTTGTGGTAAAATGCACGTCGACTTGATATATGTTCTCTTAAATATTCTTTCAGAAACATTTAAAAATCGGCTAGAAAATTTCCATTTGACATTTCAGCTTTCGTCCAAGGTACGGAAAATTGTTTCTTGGAATGACCGATGTTGTAACAGATGGTTGCATTTGGAAGGCTTAGGAATATAAAGGGCTAAGTCTAGTTAGTGTCTTGGTCTCGGAATCGGAAGGTCCTGCGATCGAGTCATGGTAACACTGAAGACCCACCGAGTGTAGGAAGAGTACGTTCTCGTTAAATCTGGGGACCCGAAAGTCCTGTGGGTGGTTATTGCGCAGTTTCCCAAGGGTAAAGGTCGCTGGAGACTATTTCCCTCTCCTTCAGAGACATGTCTAAATTGCGGAGGTGGCTGTAGATGGCAGCATTCACCAGGTATAAAAGTGTTATATAAGGTACGGGACCGGTCAGTTCATTTTTAACTTTTGACGATCATAAATTGAATTGAACGAAGTTACTTTACTTAATGCAATGGTTCCACCGATGCTCCGGTCAAGTTTCACCATCACGACCAGTAGTTTATCCAGTTTTAACCCTTTCAGTCCCAATGACAATTTGGAATCATTATTTTATATTTTTTTCTAATCGTCTATAGCCATTTGTGGTATCGAAAAGCACATCATTCGTTTCTTCAAACTATTTTCCATTAAAAAATATGTTTTATTAATCCCAATGGATGTCAGGCCTATTATTTGTAAAAAATTTTGATAAGAAATATGATGATTTCAAATACCATCACTGGGACTGAAATCACATAATCTCCAATTCACCGAAAGCTGACTTGGCTTACTTGTGCCGTAAGAGAGTTTGCAACGGACTTTTCATTCTTGATTTAACTTGTCGGCCGCACTCTTGACGCAGTTTTCCTTGCATGTCATGCGCATTTTTTCTTGTATTTATTTATTGACAACTTTCGTCCCGGATTGATGTATGTTTGAAGATTTATTCAAAGATATTTCAATAGGAAGAAAACTGCAACTGTGAAGTGTATCTGAGTATAATTCTTATATTCTGACAAATTTCGTTGTTTACATTTTTTTCTGCTTTTGGTTTTATGAAATGTGGTTGAAAATTATATATTAGTATTGTATCTAGTTTTCCTGTTTTACTCTAAACTAATCATCGGAAAAAAAACTGTTTAATTCAATTCAAATGTTTTAAAAATTGTATTAAAAATAATTAAAATTTAGGACCATTTCTTAGACTGTCAAAGACAAAGTTTTTAGACAAGTAGTTTTATTGTGTATAAAATATGCAACCTTATTTACAAAAACTCAAAACATAACTTAAAATTCTCTAAACATATACTAATTTTCTTTTAATAAACCTTCTCAAAATATATTCTTAAAAAAAAAACTATTTGATATTTCCCCTCTTAATACTCCTCAAAATACGCTGTCATTTATTTTAAAGCCGATTATATTATTTATTAATATTTATTCAAATTTTACAGTTTCCCCGTCATTATAACGATACTTATTCAAATGTATTTGAATAAATGTTTAGGAAATAATCAATTGCCCACTTCTGACTTCACGAAAGTAGTTTCTGGCATTTCTTCTTTCTGTCTTCATTTCAAATGCATTTGATAATGTTACTTTGAAAGATCTGGATTAAATCGACGTTTTGGCGACTCTTGTCTTTGTATTAAACAGCTTTTGAAGTAAAGACTGTAATGCTTTGAATAATATATTTTTTAAGAAGATTTAAACTATAAAAGAAATATCAAAAGATAAATTAAATTGTAATGTATTAAAATTAAATACTAATGTATTAAAGTATTGAAATATTTTAGATTTGCGAGGAGATGTATTGTTTCTTTGGGTGTAAGTATCTTGGTTTTATATTGTAGGCTCCACTATGTGAACATGCATTTTTAATCTGTTTCAAATTTGACACTTGGTTTCACCATAATAATATTTCTAGTAGCTGCAACGGATGTGTGGTGATATTTTGTTCCTATTAGTTTAACTAAAAATAATCGAAATAGGTTCACGTGGATTTGCGGAAGCTCCCTAATTTGTTCTGCTTTCAACACCAACCAACAAATAAGCAATGATCCATTTAGATGAATGAGGTTTCGACAATTGTCTCTATGACTTGCTTTGAGTGCTACTGAGCATTCAAATGAGCATTCAAATATGATACTTAACCCTTCACTGCCACATCCGTATGCCATAAGTTGTAGACACCAACACTCTTAAAACAAACGAGTGAATTTAACTCAGTCTGATTTAATTTTACTCCTCCAGTCTGGAAAATGCAATTCTCCCAGAGGAGTGGATCCTTTGTGTGGTAAAGTCCGACAGCCATCACTCCAAATGAGTGATTTTAACTCAGTCTGAGTTAATATTCACTCTTTTCCAGTGTTGAAAATGCACTTCTCCTACTGGAGTGGATTTCACCCTTTTGTTTTAAGAGTGTATATTTAGACCACTAAAGCAATTGGTTGACTTTTCATGCAATATATTTCATATTATTTTGAAATGCAAACTTGTTCTACAAGTAACTAATTAATGAAAACATTCTATTAATGAACCCTACCTAAATAGTTTAGTTTTTTTTATTAACTGTGTTTAATAGTTCTAAGTAATTATTTTCTAGGTATTTAAGTGTTTTTTTAAATGTTTAATATGTGTGTTAAAACGTCTTAATGTAGTGTGTTAATTTAGTGCATCTCTCAATTTTTAAAAAATATGTGTATGGTAATTTTTTTCTTCATCTTGAGGCATTTTTGTTTAGTACTTTTCAGATAAATCAGTGATTTGCGTGAAAAAAATTAACATTATTATAAAATACATTTTTCGAAATAATCTGACTGCAATAGGCCAACTGAAGATATGAAATCCTAATTTCTTGCGGAATAAATATCCTGCAGTGAAGGGTTAACTGGTGTTATGGGACTGGATGTACCTCTAAGTTAGAGCCGTAAGCAAAAGTCTTTGAATAAGGCAAAGAACCTCGGAAAGTGTCGAACCTAAACCATATTTTTCGTTGAAAAAATACTGCTTATAAGTGTATTAATGGATTTGTAGCAGTTTATTTTTCAATGAAATAAATATCAACACTATACTTATATTTATAATAAGCAAAATAAATTTTATACTATTACATAGAGTTCCAAGAAATTATTAAGCTTAAATTCATCTTCATTTGCAAAAGCAAAACATTTTCTTAATTTTTGTGAAATAAGTATCAAATTAGATGCATACACTTTTTTATGTCCTGATCATTCCTTATTTTAAAATCAAAATATATAATACACCTGTTGCCTTTTAAAAATCTTATTTTCACTATCTAGTTTCTTTTATCACAGATCGTGTCACTGTTTAAAAAAGTAAATAACATGGTTTATGTTCTAAACATAAAATCCGAAAATTTCCACCGTATTTTCTGTTTTCCACCGTAAAAGGTTATGTTGTTATGAAGCAACACATTTTACGATTTCATTTTTTAAAAAACATTTTATTCTTTCCTACTATATTTTTTGCAAGACACAACATTTTATTCTTCAGTAATGGGACCTGAATGTTTATCCGAAAGAAATATTTTTCAGTAGATGTAACAATTTTGAGTCCTTAAACTTATATTTTTGAAATTTTTATAGCTGAAAACGTAATGAAATGAAAAATTTCATACGAAAATGCCGCATCCAATTTTTCCTTTATACCTGAAAACCCTTTATAGAATTCATAAATAAATCATATGGAATATTTGACTTCTTATTGAAAATATGATGGTTTTATTTGGAGAAAAATTCATTGGTATAAGAAATTATTGTATTGATTAAAATATTTGTTTTTGATTTTAACAGTCGAATGTTAATATTTTCCTGGGACCTACACTCTTAAAACGAACGAGCGATTTTAACTCAGGCTGATTGATTTTCACTCCTTCAGACTGGAAAATGCACTTCTCCTTTTGGAGTGGATTCTTTGTGTGTTAAACCTCCAACAGGATCACTCCAAACGAGTGATTTTAACTCAGTCTGAGTTAATACTCATTCCTTTCCAGTGTCGAATATGCACTACAAATTCTCCTACTGGAGTGTATTTCATTCTTTTGTTTTAAGAGTGTAGGTAACATTAATACGGAGGAATTTTTCTTTTGACAGTCACTGTATAATTTAATGGGGTTGTTTCACATCTTGAATGACTTTTGTTTTGTTATTCGAAAATGAGTTTTCTAAGAATATTTTACTTATTAATTTTTTTAAATGCCAACTTCTTGATGAGTTGTAAGTAATTCAAAACATTTGTTAAAGAAAGCTTGCAAAGAAAGAAAAATTCTCTGCATCTATATCGGTCATTTTGAGAGTGAAACCAAAGCAACCAATGAAATCCCTCGTACGGAGAGACTAGAGCGTTCCATCATCTGAAAAATTCCCATTTCAGTTTTAAGAAATGAAAATTATTTTAATAGATGAACTGAAACTCAGCTTTCAATGTATAGTATCAGGCATTTATCACTAAGTCGGGTGGTTAAGCAAGAATTTGTAAATTTGTTTAAAAAACACTTTTTTAATATCATAATAAAAGGGTATAAAATATAACGAGCATGCGGTTGAGGTTATTTATTTAACATATTTTGTAGATAATAATATCTATTGAAATTAGTGTTTTATCTTAATATATGGATTGCAAAACCAATGAATTACATTATCACCCAATATTTTTCAACAACTAACTGCTAAACAGTTTTAGAAAAGTCAGATACACAGCATAAAAATACAATACAGTTGGCTATTACTAATAAAACTTAAAAACAAACTTTTTTGTTACCCTGTGTGTTGTGGAGTCGTAGTTCTAAAACCTGAAACATTAATTTTTAAACAAATCTAATATTTGAAGTTAAATTAATATTTACTTTATGTCGATCAAACAGGTCGGAAATAAGGTATTGTTTCGATTTTCCGTAACATTGTTTAAATGTAAAATACAATCACATTCTGTATTCACACCTTTTAATTAAATGAGCATTCACTCATCATCCAATATTAAACCCTCTACTGACAATGACGGTAACATTCTAAAAAAAAACCTCAAACAAATGTTCCGGATTCCTCTTGTCGCGATGGCAACAGCAAGAAAATCGTCTCAATCGAATAATTAGAGAGCTTGGTGGAAGAACGTTCTAAGAGACAAAAAGTGAACACGGAAAATTAGCATTAAAGTTTTTGGTTTGCCATTAAATCCGTTAAAAACGGCACTTACAAACGGTAAAAAATGTACTGGACTTTAAGTTTATGAAAAAGGGGAAACTAATTATCATTGAAGAAGTTAGCAATATGTTCGTTGACACACAAATCTCAATTTTTTTTCAAAAGTGTCATTTAGCACGTTCTTCCACTAAGCTCTTCAGCTTCCGTTTAATTACGACGTTACGGAGCGAATTAGATTTCCAACTGGAAAAGGTTACATAATTGATTTTTTTTGTTCCATTCGAAGATGTGTTGTTTTGCTCCTGATAGTGACTGCATTTGTTTTAAGGACAGAACCTATATTATTGTTGAAGCGGGTAAATAAAGAGTGTTTGCTATTTGTTGAAATGTTTATTTGTAAAATAATAAAATGAATGAACAACGTAGTTGTATTTTGTACTGCAAATATAGCCCTTTGTTTGAAGGAATTGAAATAACAGAATATAATTCTTTATTTAAAAATGAAACCCTTTTAAAAGTCTGGCGTGTTTTCAAAATGTCACACTGTGTTTGTTTTTGCATTTTTTAAAAGTGACTTTAAAATTAAATAAACATTGCAATGCTGCACATTTTATAAATATAGTATAGAAACAAATAAAAACGATGTTTATTTTAATTATATATAGTAATGGATTTTAGAGGGCGATTTGCTTTACTCGGATTGTAGCTTTTTAAATATTTATTTTCATCACTCTGATTCTACTTTTAATAGGATCATCTTCATGTAAACTCGTTAACTTTTGCCTTTCTGTTAGCGTAACACTAAATCTCTTCCTAGGATATTTTTCGAAAACTTTGTTTTGATTCTAAAACTCTGAGAAAAAAGAATGTTTTCATAAATTATTCTTCCCTCTATTTTATCGAATCCAGATGAAAAAAAGCACTTTGACCACATTTCAATGATCAGTCCAAATGGTGACTCCGAAATATGTCAAAAAGGAAGAAATAACGACTACTGGGAAAAACATGGTAGAAACGAAATAGAAGTTTGGGCCAAAATACATATTGCAGATATTTTGTGTTAAAATAGATTTTCTTTAAGTAAATTATTGCGTGAAGGAACTGTTTTTGAATGGTTTTATGGAATATATTTTTTATTTTGCGTTTGAAAGTATTTGTTTTGTGTTACTTAGTGTTAGAGTTGCATGGTTGTTTTGTCTTGCATTATATTTTTTGGGTTGGTATTGTTGCATATATTAATAGAAATACCGTAAGAACATAATTAATTTAAGATCTATTTCCCACAATTTTTAATAAAATCTAATTTTGACTATATAAACTTATGCAATTATTTTAAAATCTACACTCTTAAAACAAACGGGCGATTTTAACTCATTCTGAGTTAATTTTCACTCTTCCAGTCTAAAAAATGCACTTCTCCTACTGGAGTGAATCCTTTGTGTGTTAAACCTCCGACAGGATCACTCGAAACGAGTGATTTTAACTCAGTCTGAGTTAATATTCGCTCCTTTCCAGTGTCGAAAATGCACTTCTCCTACTGGAGTGGATTTCACTCTTTTGTTTTAAGAGTGCTTATAGTAAAACCATAAGAAATTTGTAATATCCTGGTAAAGAGTGTCTAATGTAGCGTTCTTTTTATTTTGTTAAATTCGTGTAAACTTTACTTTTTTATATTGCCTTTTGAATTTCCGAAAATTTATACTCCTATTCTACCTCTTAAAACATCTTTTAATAAATCTTGACTTTTTTGTAGAAAGAGGGCAACAAGTAACTACTTTCGATCACTTTGATAAAAAATAAAATTACTTAAAAGCAAACCTCTATAAAGCTATAGCCCCTATAAAACTATTTTTCGTAAAGTTGTCAACAATATTGTTTAAGTGCTCTATAGAAAGTAAAATATTTTAACCCCCCTTCCCCTCGCAAAGTCATAAAAACATTGAAGACGACCGGGTTTGACTGCAACCGCAACGAATAAAATCCATTGTCAGGATTAATATGGCGTTTCCCGCCACTTTTAGTCCCCTCCCCACTTTTGTGCTTGCATCCATTCATATTTGATCATGAAAAGAAAAAGAAAATTTGCTGCTGTGGAATTTAGTGGTGGAAATCTCAATACCACTATTGTAGTCTCCTCTATCCATGTTGTAAAAAATTATGCATAGGCTTTTTTTATAATTTGATTAATTGATTAAATGCATGAAATTAATGGTTTGATATGCGAAACAAAATTGCTCTAAGACAAGTTTAAATTCGACGTCATTTGGGAAGATTCGCGTATAATTTTTGAACAAAAAATTAAAATCCAATGACCTTATATCATCGTTTTAAAATTTTAACTCTTTACAAGGCTGTGGGAGGTATACTTCCCAGCAACTTCATCATTTTTGATTAGTGCTGCCTTCTCCTGATAACTTCAGAAAACACACACAAAAATTATTAATGCAGATTCCTATGGACGATTCTATAATTTCTTAAATTTTTGCATTAAAAAAACATCTAATTTGTAATTGCTTTTGTATAGTTTAGTGTATTTGCAAATTATATTTCACAAATATCATGTAATGCAATATAAAAATATATGAAAAACCGTTTGAATAGCTCCCAGCTGGCGATGGGAAACATACTTCCCACCGAAATAAAATGGTTTTAATAATCAAATTAATTTTAGGTACTAAACCAAATGAATTTCTTTTTATTAATCAATCTCAATCCCAGAAATACTTTAGCTTAACAATACTAGAAAAAAAATGCCTTATAAAGAGTTAACACAAAGCTACGTACACAATTGTTAAAGTTTTTTAAAAGTCCCCCATCAGAACCCCATCATTCCCCCCCCCCTAAAAAAAAATTCTTCCCTAAAAATGTTATGGTCCAAAACAGCTACTGCTTTAAATTATTGCACCATACACAATACTCTTTATGCAAGGTGATACTTTCAAAAGAGACCTCAGAAAGAGTAACCGATTGTTCATTGAGGCTTCTTTTAAAATTGCCACCCTAAATAGTATCGTATCATCAAAATAAATATTACTTTAATGCACTTTAACAAGCATTTTTTTAAAAACAGAATCGTGACAATCCGCTGCCAACTTCAATAACAAGGCCAGAGAAGCTCTTCCAAACATGAGCGTAGACGGGAATTTGATCTGTATCTTGATTTTGAGGATACTGAATCTCATTGTTGTACTTACATGCTCAAAAATGACGAAATATTTCTTTAGATTAGACGTCATTCAAATCCTCATAAAAATGACGATTCAAATGTCCTCACTTTGAGGAAACGAATACTTGGAGCATTTGCCAGTAACGGAATCGTCAAAATTAAGAAAAATTTCGTCCTTTTTGAGCATTCATTTTTTAGAGTGCAGTATTCAAAGTATAAAAATATTAGTACTAAATACAAATAAATTGCTTTGAAATATTAATTATAGTTAAAAAGGGTTATTTTAAAACATTAATTATAATTAAAAAGGGTTATTCTGAAACATTAAGTATAGTTAAAAAGGGTTATTTTGAAATATATTTAGAAGTTTTCTAGTCATTATTATCAAAATTGGAATTTTGTAGTTGGCTTTTGTCATGTGGAATTTTTTTAAAAAAATTGAAATTATTTAAATTCTAATGCAGTTAAATTTTTTTCGGTATTTTCCCCATAATTTATGAGTATTTAAGATACATATATATTTTGGGGGATGAAAATAAAAATGCATGCATTAGAGGGTAAATTGTAAATTATTTATTTACTCTTCTAAATCTAACTTTTCAACCCACTCTACAAATCACTCTAAAGTGAGATTGAATTTTAAGCAGTTTGTAAAAAAAAACTAGAAAGAAAAACAAATAGTCTAAAATTTATCTTTGTTGTTTTATGGTCGCTTTTAGGGGTCTTTTAGAAAAACTCGTAAAAAATAATTTCATTGCGGATTTTTACTTTTTGTGTTTTGTGTCTTGGTGGAAGATTTGCTTAGTTCTAAACGTGACCATTTTGTTAGTGCAACATTGTGTATGGAGTTTTTATAAATGGTTCCATTTGTTTTACCAATAAGTTGTTCTAATGTTGTGAAGCATTTAATATCGAATTTACTAACTTTTTCAAATTAATAATAGTGGAAAAAGCTATGCTTTTAACGTTGCCGTATGTAAAAGTTATTTTTACGCATTAATGAGACAAAATAAATAATAGTATCTGATTGAAAGGAAATTTTTCTTGAACGTAATAATAAAATAATTCTAATGAAACAGTATAAATAAGTTAATATGATTGGTGGTCTCAAACATTGATTTCAATTATATTGAAAAAATATGTACTAAAATTTTTGTATGAAATTTCATTAGTGGTATTTTTTAAACATTTAAACCATAGTTTTGTCATTATTAAATAGCTTACCAGACAAACCATATTACTGATATACTGAGGGGAGTTTCAATTAACATAGAAGGTAAGATTATAAAAGAAGTTTTTTTTTTTTTTTTTTTTTTTAAATCTCAACAGTCACCTAGAACCGCTTCTACGCAAACTGCAAAAACAAAAAAAAAATCCATGTATTGTATAACCGAATACGGATATTGGCATTTGCAAAAAATTGTAGTAATAAGGTTCAACAGCTCATCTGAAGTCTACTAAATTATTTATTGAAATTTTTTATATAAGAATATGTGTAGAATTTCGCTCAAAAGTGCAGAGATTATGCAGATGATTCTCTTATACTCAAAAATAAGCATTTCTAAGTAGGGACATAATTGCAGAGCTTAGAGGAAGAAAATTTTGTGACATTGGCTAAGTGACATTTAAAACATATTGAGATTTTAGGGTCAATGAACATGTGTTATTACCTCTTTTAAAGATAACAAAAATCCCCCTTTTCATAAATTTTAAATTAAGAATATTTTTTTTTCCTCTTGAAAGAGCAGCTTTTAACTCATCTAAGTGCAAACGAAAATCTTTGGAGCTCAGTTTCTCGTTTTCACCTTTTTCTCACTTAGCACGTTCTTCCACTAAGCTCTTCAATTAGGTACAGAGTCTTTCAAAAGGTTAACTTTAAACGAGTAATTTAAATTCTAACCTGAAGGTTTATTCAAAGTTATCTGCAATTTGAAGATTTTTACATCAATGAAACTTCTAAGAGTCGTATTCAAACTAATACAGTTCTTACCACTCAAGTAGAAATAGTATATGTAGATGGAAATTTAATAAGATAATCTTTTGTATTTCTCTATTCCCGTCTAAATATGTTGCTTCAAGCTTAAAAAGATTTGAATTTACTGAATGGAGAATTCTTCTGAAGCAAGTTAAGTATTTAATTGATGTGGCATTATTGGATGAATGATAAGTTTCGAAAACAAAATTACTTTTGGGTCATTCTCTGTAAAAGGGACAAATTGATGTCCCGGATACTTTTCTCTTTATTTTTAAATTATATATGCATGCTTGTGATTTGTTAGTGTAAACTGGCCCACAACCTAACTAGTCCCACTTAAAATATTTAAAATAATTATAATTTACTTACATAAAATTTCATTTAAATACCCGATTTGTCACTCCCTCACACTGTCCCTGCATGCTTTTCAACTTTTAACGTCCTAAAAAAAGCCATTTTAAATATATGATCCTTTTTGGCGGAACTAATTATGGTTAATTAGTTTCTGTAGTTTCCGAAAATGTGTCTGATGTTTTTCTACCATCAGTAGTTTTATGTAATTTTTTGAGTATGTATGTGTCCCTGGGTTATAGAGTCACTCCTACAACACTGCTTTAAAGTTCAATTTAAAACTTACTGGAAGACTAAGAAATCGAATTTAAATTGGCATATTATCCCTAAAGGATTGAGGCTTCTAAATCAGCCATCAGTTGTTTTAATACATGAGTGATAACGTTTTTACAGTACTTTTAGTATTAAAAATATCATGGGAGTCTTTTACTGCCGTCACTCACTCAACCTCATTTACTGATTATATATAAGTGCGAGAATCTTTTTACTAGTCTCAAATTGTAGGCATTTAAATGTAGATCAACATACAGTCTCTTTATTTCATAAAAAATTCTAAGAAAATGAAGTTATTTGACTTTTCCTACGGAATCGTCACTCACTCACACGTCACTAACTCACAAATCAGCTTTGAAGGTCAGTCCAAATTGGATAACTTCATCTTAGATCATTTTTTCGAAGCGCATGCAATACCGATCGGTTGTTTCGCTTCAAGTGTAATTTTTTTTAAACGCATGCCCTTTAGATATTTTACGAGAGTGATTATTCGTTTCTTCTTCTACGTTATAATCAAGAGTTGGGGTCAAACTTGCCGACCAGGCGGCGCAATGGTTAAGGTGCTAGCCTTTGGTGCTGCTGGGTTATTGTTCGAATTCCGGTATGGAAAGGATGTTTGTGTTTGTCAATAAATATTGTTATTTGTCTATAGGCGTGTTTACATGACACATCGAATCCATAGATTGAAAAGCACACTCAGCAGTTTTTCCCTCTTTTGGATTTTCTCCCAGACAGAACCGGAATTGCAGGGTTCATTAGGGTAGGGGGGTTCTCAAACTCTCCAATGAAGGAGGGTTTGATGTTTCATGACATGGATTCGGCCACATACTATCATTTGGGTTAGAAATCCTGCTCACTCGTCCTCTTTTCCCCTAATGGAGATTTTGTCATTCTATGAATTCGATGGCTCATGTAAACGCGCCTTATGTGTTTGTGTCGTTTTTCCTTGTGTGTCTCTTGCGACTGTCTCTTCTGGCTAGCGGGGTAAGGAGCTATTAAGCCTATGTTCTTCCTTTCTATAGGTCGCACTCGCTGTCATTTGTTCTAGGGTCAAACTGTTAATTATTTTTACACTAGAGCTACACTTAGGCTATTGATGACGGGTAATCGTAATTTAGGACCACAGTCGCGTTATCATCAAGATATTTATGACGAATAACTAAAATAAAATGCGGTGGCATTTTTTTTAACCTGCTCTTCTCGATCAGGAGTCGTTTCCTCTAAACACATTATACGCATATCAAACCCTTCTTAAACACAATTTATTCCTTCGAAATTATACTTGACCAATATTCAAGTATGGTCAGCGTCGGCTCGTCATTTGATTGCTGTTCTAAATTACGACGTCCGTCGCCAAAAGCCCCCATGTAGCTGTAGCGCGACGGTAATTCAAACTAACCTAACTTCCCCATAAACAAAAAAAAACTCGCATTCCTATAGAGATGTATATCGTGTAATGTCTACTGTAGGTTTAGTTGCGTCTGTTATTCAACTAAGCCTAATCGACATAGACTTGAATCACACGTTTTTGAACTAAAACACAATGCTTAGCACTTGGGGCAAGTCAAAGAGGCATGCAATGGTTTCGGTGCTGCATGAGCATACATTGTCTATTGCGCATGCTCAGCATCTAAAGAAGTTAACGATAGTTTTCAAATGTGGAAAAAAAAATATTTGATTAAAAAAAATCATTGAAGGGATCTGAACCATTTTTTTTTTGCTATATATGAATATGTGAAACACATATAATACAAATTATTCAATTAGAAAAATATTTTTTTCTCCAGTTTTTAAAAGTGCAATTTGTCCCATTTACAGAGAATGACCCTTTTGCGAATTGGTACGGTAACAATTAACGTATTTTACATTCTTTCAATAAATTGTTGTTTGATAAGGCGGATTTCTTATATACATTACAAACTATATTCAAACTACTGTTTAAGTAGGAAAAGTAGAGATTTTCCATTTGATTTTAATTAAAAGCCTATAAGTTATCTTTAATGACTTTGCTTTCGACCTCGTTCTTGAAGGAAGCTTTACCTCCTCTAGGTTAACCTTACGCAGGTAGTGGGTATAAGTTTTTATATATCCAAGTAGTCCTTATATATTTCACTATTGTGAGTTATATCAGGGTTCACTTTGGTAGGGTGGGTCTTTGGTATGGGATCCAGAATTAAATGACCCCTTGTCCAGCCACATGGGCTCAATCTGGGCGACCCTTATTATGCTAATTTGTAGTTATATCTTAAGTACATTTATCTCGAATTAAATTATTCAAAATATCAAAACGGTTACTTTAAGTGTCCCCCCTTAAGCACAATTACATAAAATTAACAATGTCACATAATTTATCACTTAAAAATAATTGCTGTTAACAAATAATTACTTATTCCTTTTCTCAAAAGCTCCATTAGATAACGTGGGCTTCATATAGATCATCCATAATAATCTTTGCATTTTGTTCATACTTCCTCATGTTGATCTACATGATTTTATTGGTTTGACAGGAATTAAGAATTGAAAATAGTATTCACATTGGTTGGTGCAGGGTAAAAAAATAAATAATTCGGTGAACTGCGCATATGAAGCCGGTGTTATCAAAGTGAGACATCTAAAATACTGTATTAATTATTATTTTGACAAAGTCATTTTAAAATAAACTTTTGTTTCATTGCTAATTTAGAAGCATTGTGCTGAATTTTGTTTTATAAATAGAGAGCATCTTAGGGATTCTTTATTGAGAATATTAAACACAATTTTATTTTCATGCTATAAATGCATTAAAAAAATACCAAGTTTGCATGCGTTTAGTGCCCCATACATCTAAAGATCTTTTTCAATCTTACTGAAAGGCTTCAAAAAAGGTTTCTTGCCAAAAAATCACTACACATAAAATCCACAAGTCACGATCAGCACTCCGAAAAGATGCATTATTTTATCCAATTTTTCTGTTGAGAGTTCAAACTATACACAAAAAACTAAAAAAAAAGTCATTTTTTTTACTTTAGATTTTTCAATACTATGGAGAGAACTTACAATAAAAGGGAGTGCAGTTTTGGGTGTGTTGGTATACTTTTTCGTGTGGTGAAGTTTGCTGTCTGAAAACTAATATGGGGTATATTTGTGTTTGCCCGGAGACTATAGTCTTACTGTGTGTTACCGCGTCTCTTATAGTGTTTTCTAAGGTAGCCAAAAGGTTCATATGGTACGTGGAGCCCATTCGGTAAGTTGCTTGCCATACACGCAAAAGGTCTCAGGTTTATTCCCCGGTGTTGCTACAATAACTGCCGTCATACACTCTTAAAACAAAATAGTGAAATCCACTTCAGTAGGAGAAGTTCATTTTCGACACTGGACAAAGGAGTGAATATTGTAGCGAAGTAAGACTGGAACAGTTAAGAAGCCGTAGCTCAGTGGTACAGAACAATGCTGCGAGCCAGTAGATTTCGAGATCGAGTCCTGGCATGGCCTAAATTTATAATTTAGTTATTCCTTGGTTTATATAGTTTCTTGTTATTTCTTAATTATTTATTAATTTATGTAAATTTGTTAATTTCTAGAACCTTCCAGGCTAGAAGGTTCTTCTGCCCTATGTAAGGGATTGTAACCATCCAGTTGGGTGATTAAAGAGTCTCGATTTGAGATATAGCTAACTTGTCATTTCTTGAGCGTAACGCATTACATCTGTTACCGTATCCCAATCTCATCTACGCGACAATATTAACTCAGACTGAGTTAAAATCCCTCGTTTGGAGTGATCCTGTCAGAGGTTTAACACACAAAGGATCCACACCAAAAGGGGAAGTGCATTTTCTAGACAGGAGGAGTGAAAATTAATCAGACTGAGTTAAAACCGCTGGTTCGTTGTAGGAGTGTATAAACGTTCTGTGCAGCCGAAAAGTGTGCGCCGAATAATACCACGTGCGGAGGGAGAGAATATTAAATATTCTCCTAAGTCCTAACGCCCCTTCGACTGTAACAATCTTGTAGTTCTACTACAACGATAGTTAACTTAACTTTTGCAAAAGCTGCGTAACGAATACCAATATTGTGACGACTCGCACTCTCAGAAATAAAACTTTCATTTTTGACGATTCATGAATCCTCTAGCCTCATTTCGTTAATTTTGAGGATTGTTTTGTTAAACTATCACGTGACTTTTGAGTAAACGCGAATCCTCACTTTTACGATCTTGATTTGATGATTCTGTATCTTGATTTTGAAGAAACTGAATCTCATTGGTTGTACTCACATGCTCAAAAATGACGAAATATTTCTTTAGTTTAGACGACATTCAAATCCTCATAAAATGACGATGTTCAAATTCTCCGAGTTTTCAAATTTCCTCAAAGTGAGGAAATTTGAAAACTCGGAGCATTTGCCAGTAAACGGATCGTCAAAATTAAGAAAAAATTCGTCGTTTTTGAGCATTCATAGAGCGGGGTTGACGACTCTCAAGCAATAATCTTATTCTTTAAACTACTTTAGGACAGAACTCAGCATTCGGTAAGTTAACAACTCTAATTTGCAACCTTAATATCTTCAAAAATATACATGTTAACTTTTAACAGCAGATATGTAATCGATATCAGTATACTATGTACTTGAATTCGATTTAGGAAGGTAATAAAAAATTAACTTTAATACAGAAAGCAAAAAGAAAAAAGAAAAAAAAAACATTTCAGCTGGTTTTTGATCGTACATCTTAAAGCTTACTGAAAACAGATATAATGTGCAACAGTCCTAAAATCATGAAATTTCTTTCATAAATTTTTTTTGTTACAAAATGGCTTTTAATAAGAACGAAAAAGTAATGAATAAAGTTTCTACTACATTCTACCCCACTGCATTCCAAATAAGTTGCGCTCTGTTCATTAATATATTTCATCTTCTCCTTAAAATATTTCAGAAGTTATACGACACAAAAAAAATCAACATACAACTACTTCTCAGAAAAGCCTCCCTTGAATTGATAAAGACTCATAATAAAAAATTCTTTGCGATATAAAAGTCAGTTTCTAATAAACAAAGTAACACTAAAACAACTCCAAAAAAAAAAGCTTAACAGTTCACTTGTTCCTTACGCTTCTAAGAGTATTCTCTTAATAAATTTTTACTTCCATCGTAAAAAAAAGTTGAAGTTTTTACAACCCATCGGAACGTAGTAAAAACATTAAATGTTGGACTTAACCGCAACCGGGTTCTGAACCGAGAAAATCCATTGTAGAGAAAAATAAGGTAGTCGTTTCTTTCTTATACAATAATTAAGATATAGTATTTTATATTTATCAAAATAACAAAGTCATTTCAATCTAAGCACTTCTTGGTTTTATAAGGTTATGTTAGTTTAAAAAAGTCCATTCTCAGGGAGTCATTTTCTTAGTTTCATCTTTTATGATGATTGGACCAAAATAAATATGAAACTATGTTTATGTATTTACAAAACATTCAAAGAATTAACGTGCCGAAAATTGAATATACTAGGCCGAAGTTTGTTCCGTTATAATCTTAACAAATATACTTATTTTGGAAAAAAAAAGTATGATTAATTAGTATAATACTTCTTCTAATAAAAAAAGAACATACTCGCTAAGTCGAAATGTACCAGTTTTATAGTTTTCAAAACATGTTTCCTCTTAAAAATTATTGAAACAATATCAGTGAAAACTAGCTTTAATAAAATATTATTGATGTTGTTTATCGTTGTTTATTTCGTAAATTAAAAAAAAATATGCAACCAAATTAACAAATTGATTTCGCAAGAAGACATAGTATGAAATTTTAAAGGCATTTTAAAAACAACGACATTCAATAATCTTGTTATAACTAAATCTCTGCTACTAAACTATTCATTTCTTATTAATTTATCGTTAAATAATGTTTATTTTAGAATTTTAAATTTTATTCAAACCAATGAGCAATTGCTTTGTCAAGCATATATATAATGCATGCAAAGCTTCTAAAGATATTTTAAAAAGAACGACTCTCAATAAACTTGTTCTAACTAAACCTCTCAAAACTAACCGTTAATTTCTTTTAAAAAGTTATTTGAGCCACTTGTTGCATAAATAAGAATTCTTAATAGTTGTTTAGAATAATTTACTAGAGTAAAATAAAGGTAATTCTAATATTATTAATGCAAATAACTTCCTCGTTGCATATTCAATTCATAAACTATCTTCTTACAGTCTATTTATATTCCTCACAGAAGACAAAAGGCAACCACATGAAAAATAATCCGCCGTTCAAAGTATTAGAATTAATTTCAAAAATACTTAATCATCAAGCATACTCATTCCCAAAGGAATTCTAAAAGTTGATGATTCTGACTTATTAAGGTCCTTTTAAGGAAGTTTTTAATTTTCATTTCTAAGAAATTAAATGACCTTAAAAAGAACTTCTACTTTAAGCAAATTAGAATTAATTACGTGTTTTTTTTTAAAGCGGTGGCAACACAAAGCAAACAATGGCTGCTTTATTTTGATTTTGGCAATGGAGTAATGAGTTCGCTTTCTTTTTTTTTAGTGGATCGATTTAAAAACAGCACAGCAAAATCGTTAAATTTAATCTTCCGATTTTAATGGATAATTTTTATAATTAATTTTGTTTTCAGTTTTATAATTAAGAAAAATGATGAGGTCAAAAAAGGGGGAATTATGCGGTTTTTATAAGGGATTTTTATTAATTATAAGAATATTTTCAATATTAATGCTAAAATATGTAACAAATTATTTAATGTCGTAATGGTGTTACTTTTGGGACATTATAAAATCATTATTTATTACACAAATGCAATCATTTAATTAGAAAAAAGGGAAACACTCATTATATTAATTATTATTTTAAACTAATAAAACTTGCGAATTGCTTTTATATTGTATTGTATAGATTGCTAATACTATTGCCTAGTTGGATCAGATTACGTGAAAGGCCAAAATGTAATAACCAACATTTATTTATTTGTTATAACCTAGCATAACAATTGACATAAAATACTAAATTGTATAACTATTCAATATTTTTCAAACAAATATTTACCTTGGTTACAAATTTCTGTGAATCTTTTTATAATAGAAATGCTAACAAATATAAGTCTGAATAACAGTTTCAATATTTGCAGAGAACCTTTGAAGAATATATGTTTTCTTTCCTTTCAAAATAATTCATTTCACAATTGTCTTCAATAAATAGAAATTTCCATTCTTTGTTCATCTTGTTTTTATAAAATAAAACAAATCAAAATCTCATTTTCGGCGAAGAATTTCAAAAGATTTTTTTCGCTCTGGATTTACTTTAATAGGAGATGGCAACATAAATGAGACAAGAGAGCTGTTGCCATTCGACGGATGAGTTTTTAATCAATTTGCTGGATCTTTTTTCGAAAAGTTTTAATAAAACATAACTTTAAAACGGATTTAATTTTAATATTAATCTTCAGCGTAGGAAATCGTCGAAGGATCTCGGTATTGTTATATTTGTGACAAAAAAGTTATAAGAAAGTTTAGATGTTTATTAAAAAAATCTTTCTTTCAAACAATGATAATTATTAGAATATTAACTTCCCAGAAGGGGCATATTTCTGGTATTAAAGTGGTATGAGAAATGATCAATGAAAATAAATTCTTTCTCAAACATATCGATATGTAAATCTATGTTAGGTGGGAACAAGGTACCAATCGCAGCACCGACCGAAGAAGAAGCAGGACTGAAAGCTGAAAAAAAATAACCTGAAACAAGCCATTGCCTTAATACGTTAACGAATGTAGCACTGCTTTGTGGCAATATAATTTGAGTTTGAATTTTTGCAATATGTAAAAATATGGAGCTTTTTTTATATCGTCAGCTTATAACGATTATAATAATAATTTTAAAAGCATAAGTTTTATTCCGAAAGACATCTGTTATTTATAATTGGTAGAAAAGTTTATAATTTTCATTTGTTTGTAAATTATTTATTTTTTATTAATTATTCAATTTGTTTGCTGACATTGCCTTATGAGTTTGCAACACAAGCCATTTCTCGAGAAAAGTAATTTATAACATGAATGTGTCGATTATATAATATATTCAAAATGCATTCAACTGACTTCACTGTTCCGAGTACCGAAGATGGAAAAACTAGTTCGGACGCACTCGGAACCCTAAAAATGTGGTTAGCCGTGTACAGGTTTCGAGTAAGATTGTCTTCATCTTCCGAACAAAATCTCTCGAAACTATGACGTCAAACTTACCCTTCCGTAGAGTGCTTGGGTGAGCTTCTTTGGCATTAGTAGTTGAGTAGGCCGTGACTATAGTGGTAGAAAATTGATTTTGCAAAATTAATTTTTAAAAACTAAAATTAAGTAAAAAAAAAGTACATAAGAAAAATAAAATGGCTTACTTAATACCTTTTAGTATCTTAAAAGGATCAGTGACAAACCAGCCTCTTAAAAAAACTAACCATTAAAAAATATCATGTAGATAACCGACCGAACTTCAAAAGCAGCCCACGAACAACTCCACTCCAGCACGTTCTCTTCCTTTCCCAATCGTCTGCGGATCTCGCTGATCAAGGGTATTTTGAACAGCCGGTTTTGTTATCGTCATCTCAAAGCGATCGGACAAAAGCCGGTTGAAAAGAAAAGCCCAAGGAGGTTGGAATGAGACGGAGGTGTCTGACAAAAACAAAGTGAAGCATTCTAAAAGTTTTTTTAATGGCTGGGGAGCCCAATCGGTTAGGTACTCGCCTAGCAAGCGAAAGGTCCCAGGTTCGGGTCCGGGTATCGCCAGAATAACTGCCGACCTATAAACGGCCCCAAAATGTCCGACGAATAATACCCCGTGTAAGGGAGTGCACATTTAATATCCTTCAAAGTCCTAGCGTTGCGTACGATGTCGCCCTTAACGGTTGTGTTGTGTGCCTGTTCAGGTGTCGGCTCGTTACTTGATTGTGGTTCTAAAATACGAAGCCCGTCTCTGATAGCCCTCTTGTAGCTTTAAGGCGACGATAATTCAAACCTAACCTTAAAGTTTTCTTTCTGCAAGGGTGCAATATTGCGAGGCAATCTTTTGCAGACTCGGCATATTCCTCAAACTGAGAGCCATATTTTTTGTGGCACCATCTAGGCGACTCTCGCTACCAATTTTGACGCTCAGATTACAAGGAATCTGAGCTCCCCGTGGGTGTTCAAAGTATGCCGATATTTAATTTTGCCGAGAGTACCCTGGCCGAAGTATTGCTTTAAAATTTCAAACCCTTTTCACAAAGTATGAAAATCTTAATTAAAAAAAAAAATAAAGTTAGAATCTTTCCTGTTTTTTGAAATTTTTAATTCTTAATGTGTTTGTATTTCAATAACTATCAACATAAGATTTATACAAGGTTCGATAAATGACCTCAAATGCTAGATTGGATATTGTTATTTAGCTTAGAAAACATATGGCCAAATATTTAGCCAAGTGTTGCTTCGTTGTATATGTTCCAAGTATACTTCGTTGGTTTGGGTCTGTAGATGCTGAGAACAATGGCTTCGCTTGGTTTCTTAGAATTCTAAAGGCAGCACTTTTATCTTATTCCTTACCTCCTTGAGAAAAGCCGCACACTTCATCAGTTTTCGACTCGGTTGATCCCACCTTAAGTGCGAAGTTACAGTTAAAGATGCTTTAGGTGATGGTCGGATATTTCTTTTAATTTTTATTTCGTACACATAAAAGTAGCGGTAATAAGTCACTGAAGGATGTTTTTTAAAAAAACTCTTTCATTTTGATTGCTTTTGCCATTTTTTGGTAGTTTGCTTTTATAGCGTTTTACTTTCGATTTACTTTATGAAAAACAAGGCAATGAAAGTGTTGCGTTGGGGCAGGGCTTTCCATCTTTTTTTTGCACCTGCGTACCACTTGACATTTTGGGGAATTTTGGCTACCACAGGACTTACATATAACGGCGTTTAATAAATGTAATAATTATATTGCCCATAGGTCTTAATGAATACAGATATCCAAAAAATAGCACACTCAGCAAAAAATGAATCATCATACAAAATACACTTTTATAGTCTTTAGTGCGAAGCTTGTTGTTTGCCTGTAATTAAAATATCAACATCATTAGTAATGGATTCCACTCTTTTGTTTTGTTAAACCTCCAACAATCTTAACAACAAACGAGTGATTTTATGTCGATTATTAGAGATTTAGGGCAGTTACGAATTTGTCGAAAATGCACTTCTCCTATAGGAGTGGATTTCACTCTTTTGTTGTAAGAGTGTAGTCGTGCAAGTTATTGCGACGTAAGCTATATAGTGTTACATACCCCTAGTTTTAGCTAATAAATTCTTCTATTAAATGGATTTTATTTATTCTTATGGAAGGGATTATTTCTATGATACTGTATATCTTACAATTGCGCAATTTTAATATAAAAAAATCCTATCGTAAAAATAAATAACTTTTGAAAAAAGCTTTTATTCAGCTTCAATACAAGGGAATATTTCTTTATTATTTTTGTTTACAATTTCGAAAAACAAACACCAAAAAGTGTTGTTTTGGGAGCGTTAATGTGTTTTAGTAGAACTGTTTTGAAACTTTTCTATTGTTTCTCTTACAGTTCTGTGTCTATAATCTCCTCTATAGAACCCTAAACAATATCCTGCAGAATAGAAAACGAAAATAGAAGCTTTGCTTTGAAAGTAGCCCTTTCGTTGATTCACTTAGATTTTAAATTACAGAGACGTGTTTAAAAAAAATTCCATGATATCTTTTTTCGAGTAGATTTCTTTGGGTTGTCAAGTGAAATTAATCTTTTTATAAATATAAAGAGAATATTTTTTTTAACGTATAGGCTGATAAACTACGTTACCAACTAAAAAGAGTACATAAAGATAAAACATTTTTCAGAATTATTTAAATATATATATATCGCTTTTGAAGGTCGAAAATCTAAATACTCTCTTTGGTAAAAATAATTTTAATTTTCTTCTTACTCTTCGATTTTGATTGGTTAAAAAGTGCTTATTGGCTTTGAAAGAAATTACTGGTGTAGAGAAACAATTTATTTTCATTTGGCAATTTAGTTGCAACTCAATATCTGATACATACCCATTGCCTTTTTTTTTTTAATTTAAATGTCTTCCATAATACAATGCCTCTAATTTTTTTTAGTTAAAAAGTATTTTTTTTTTTATTTTATGTCGTAAAACATTTAAAACGGAAAATTTAACATGTTTTCCCAAGCTTTTATAATTTTTTTTTTAAAAAGCCATTACATGAAATCGTTTCATAAACATTTTCCATTTAATACGCATCACAACAATAAAAATGAATAGTTTGAGAATTATTATCGTATTTGACATGAAAGTCGTTAAAATGCAAAATAATAATCATAAAAATAAATATATCGTTTGACTTTTGTAAGACGTTGCCAAAACGATCTCTATTTCCACGAAATAGCTTTCTCTAAATCCCATGAAGCTATTAACGGAAAGAAATGCGGTATTTTGAGTTTTGAAATGGCAACAGTACAGTAAGCCTAATTCTTTGAGCGGATTTGATATGGAAATTCTTTTTAAACCGAAAATGTAAATCATTCTTTTGTGAAGAAAATAAATGGAAGCTGTAAAATATATAAATATGCAGAACGAATTTATGAAATTAATCAATCGTAGAAATGTTTTTAGAATGTTAAAATAATGAAATGTAAATAAAATAAAAATAGAATGTTACATTTCATTGAAATGTTGACTGTGAATGAAATTAAACATTGTATCAATACTCAATGTTTAAAATAAAGTAATTTACTTATTTGTTTTTATTTAGTTTGGAACATAATATTATAATACAGGAAATTAAATGTTGTCCATATTTTAAACAGGAAATGTAGTTCGAAACTTGTTTTTCTAAGTAAATACTGTATTTGTAATTAAATATTGACATAGAATAGTTTATATTGATATCTTAAGTTTTGAACTTTTAATTGTAACATATTGATTACTCAAACGAGGATGTCAATAGATGATTTTGATGAAGGAAATTTCCTGTAAATTCCATTGGGATTAAACTTTTATCTACTTCAGTTTCAAAACATTAAAGACTAAAATGGTGAATCATATCTTTCGATAATATTTCGATGTTGGTCAGCGCTATTTAGTTAATATAAATAAATAGGAGAAATGACAAAAACAAATTCATCTCTAAGTGCGTTTTAAGTTCCAATTATTTTTACAGAAATGCATCATTATTATTAATTGCACAGTTAGCGTTAAAATAGGCAATAATCGAAATTAATTAAATTTAAATCTTAATTAACTACATAAGGGTTAAAAAAAACTCAATTGATTTGCTTTAAGGTTATCAGCATATGCAACAGAGAAGTTAATCTATATTCTTTACTTTCTATTGATCTCATAAACATCAAAGAACCGATAGTATCCCAATACAATAGATAAAACTAAATCACCATTTCACTCCATTAGTAATGGAATGCTTAATTACCCACTAATTTATTCCTTGTAAAAACTTTGCTAATGCATATTACATGTTCGACACTAAATCGAGTATTTGCACCATCGGCAAATGGCACCGGTCGACCCATTTCAGGCTCTTCTCTGCATTCTAAATTATTTATTCGATTTTACATATTCACTACCCTACTCGATATTCTCACGGGTAATATAAATCTAGATTTTGTTTTCGAACACTTCAAGTAAATAGCTGGAAACGGTCTTCCAACTGTACGAATTTCTTTTGCCCCCCATAAATATTGAAGGATTCGATATTTTGCTGAATATGAAAAGCATTAGTTTATTTGGAGGATAGATTCAAATGGAGAAGCTGCCAAACATTGCGGAAACGGTATTCCAAGTAAAGATATGATATGTATATTTCAACGGTTCTGATTTTTTTGGCGGATTAAGCCTTTGCAGACTCGGCATATCGTCACTTAAGTTCCCACATGTGCTATCTCACTTTGCACAACGGTAAAAAGTTACTGTACGGTAACCCGTTCCAAAATCGCGCCAAAAGTCGGTCGAAAACCCAACGGAAATGGGCAAATAACGGTCAGATAGGGTTGCCGGACAACGTTATCGTTGCGAAGTTAAGGAATTCGAATCATGAGTCAAAGTCAGACAGTTGTCACAATTTTTTTTATCGCCAAATCCGAAACAGTCGAGCAGAGGGTTACCGTGCAGTAAATCTGATCCTTGCACAACAATGAGATAGCACATGTGGGAACTTAAGTGACGATATTCTCCAGAATGGAAAGCTTTTTTTGTGGCACCATATAGGTGACTCTCGCTACTGATTTTGACGCTCCCATTAACAATGAATTTGAGCTCTTTGTGAATTTTAAAGTATACGACATTTAATTTTGCCGAGAGAACCCAAGCCCAATGGGTTCTCAAGAGATCTTTTACATGCCTTCAAAACATACGCTTGTGTGGGTGTGTCGCCGACAATTTTCCCATCCAGAAAATCTGCTGATTTGGTTGTGCTCGAATTAAGTTATTAAACCTTTAAATTAGATTTTACAATTTTTGCTTTTACGTATAAATGGGTTATGATATCATTTTGATCTATTTCAATTTACTGAGTAAAAGTGCATCCCAATTAAGTCATAAATGTCACTGGTTTGTTTGGGCGTATTACTTCGACTTTATCCGGCTTCACTATTTTCCATACTAAACATTCTACTCTCATTCTAGCCTCATATGTTCAATACCCGGTCGTTTGTTTCAAAATATGCATGCCCTTTAGTCGAATAATGGATATGTCCTCTGTTTTAACACTGGACAATTGTCATTTTTCTACTAAGTTGAATTATATTTTATTACTGCGTTTGTTTTCCTAAATATCACCCGGTGGCTCGTACAATTTGTCTTCAAACGTAAAAGTGTTTTGGGAATCACATGTTTTATTGTGGCTGTGAGTCATGAAAGTTTTTTTTTATAAAAAAATTTCTTTAGAGGTTAGAAAACATATGTAGATTTTGGCTTTTTTTTTTAATCTAATTTGTTCTAAAGATTGAAACAATATTACTCTTAGAAATACGTAGGTCCATAACAAAACTCTCTGTTAGTCTAAAACATTCTGTTCAATTTTTACTTAAAGTGGTAATTAAATTACCACTTTAAGTAAGAATTTGCCACTTAGCTTTTTATTACCAAGTTAATAAACTGTTTTCTATAGCTTAGATATACTAGTCAACATTAAAGTTTTCGAGTTAAAAATTAAATATTTATTACTTACTTTAAAATAGCTCAAATTTTTATAATTTCATAATTTTTTGTAATTTTGTGAATGTTTGTCATTTATTTTTTTAATTTAATAAATATTTGTAATTTAATAATTTTTGTCGTTTTGTAAATTTTAATAGTTATAAATTTTTGTTGTTTTATAAAAGTGTGCAATTTTAAAAGTTTTTGCATGAAAAAATTTACTTTCTATTATAATATTTTTAAAAATATGCATTTTGTATTCTTTTAGGTAAGTGCCTCACGCTTATGAATATTTTAATCTTGTTGTGGTAAGTGATTTTTTAATCTATTTATTGACTTCATCACACACACACATATGTAGTAAAGTAATTACATATAAACGCCTCTATGTATAATGACAAAAACTGTTACAGCAAATGACTATTTCCCGATTTGAAATATTAAATATTTAAATTCAAATATTTCTGTATCCGTCATTGTGCGTTATTTTTTATATTTTTTTAACGATTCATCATAAACATATAAGTAGCCTTTGAATGCATAAACCACAAGAATTGAAACTAATGTTAGCGTACTTATTACTATTTTACAAGCCATTGATATAACTGTCTGTTATAATTTTTAATATTTATAAATTAAAAAGACAAAAAAAGTTTTTTATACGAAAAATTCGCAAACATATAAAGTTTTGATTTTGTCATTACTTGAGAAATATGCATCCGTCGTAAAACGTAATGTATCGCTTGATAAAATTTTCCACCTTGCGCCATACATCTTAAGAACTGTCATAAATATAAATATTAAACTTTCACTGACATAATGTCTATCATAAATTAAATATGCGTCTCACTAAATAATAAATATGTTCAACTTCGTGCTGCACCATTATTCATCGACAAACTTAAATCTAATGGTTCAGAAATTCCCGCTTTATATTTTATCCTCTTGTGACTTGGCGTCGCCATTTGGAGAAATTTTTTAAAACCTCCCTACAAAACAATTAACACGTTAATTGGCTCCAAATTTGACCTGGTCAGATAGAAGAAGATCCAAATATCTGTTTTCAGCCTTTAATTTTCGGTATCTGTCACTTATTTCTATCAAAAATGAAGCTGAGCGAGGATTAATACGATATTAGAGTCCTTAAAATAATTAATTAAATTTTTTTCTTCAAACTTTTCGAAAATTTAAAAAAGTTTTTTTAGTAGTTAATTTTGAAGGCATTTTTATTTACAAACAATATTAAAATAAACTGTTAACTACAAATAGGTGATACTGCCTTTTTTGCATTTATAGCATAAAAAAATGTGTATTTTTAGACCTAAAGGCGTGTCTCTCAGTAACTTTTAAACGGTTTTAAAAAAATTACTTTGCAAATCATGCTTTTTTGCTTAGATTTGTATGAAAATTATGTTTAGAATAAGAATATACGTGTAGGATTTTGTTCGGGTCTTAAGAGGTTGTATTTCTTGAGTTGTACTCTTGGGAACATTCAGCAGTAGTTTTCTCTCTTATGGGTTTGAAAACAATACTAAAATGTACATAAAATTTAATTTTTTTTCTCAAAATACGTAATTTTGGTTTATTTATTTGCTTTAATGATACCGTTGTCAGTAAAATAACTTAAACTTACTTGAAGAGGTTTTTTCCAAACAGAGATAGACAAAAATTGTTTAAAATGATCTTTATAATGAAGAATATGGCAACATATGTCTTAACAATGAGTTTCAAAAAGTAGAAATTTCTAACTGAGTTAGAACTGAGGTAAATCCTCTGATTTCTTTCTTATATACACCTACAGATCTTCTGTACTAAAATCTGGCTTTTCGAATAATAGAAAATTATCTTAAAGCTTTATGAAAAGTAGTATTGCTAGTTTGTAGATAAATGCTCGAAAAAGGCAATGATATCGTGTTTTCTTATAAACAAATACATGTAAAAATATAAAGTTTAAAAGAAAAACCACGGAAAGGTAGCCTAGATGTCTCCAAATGCAAAATTGAAAAACAACACTACTTGTTGTTTTTTTGCATTTGAATGTATATCGCCTTATTTTTAAAAATGGCCACCGAGCAAGTATTATAAATAAAACCCTCTTTTCAATTCCCTCATACTGAATATTCAAAATGTTGTTCTCAAATCCGAGCCATCTCTTACATTTCCTTTAAATATCTGATGGAACCAACAGCGTTCATTTATTAAAGAGTTTCTTATTCCTCTTTCGTACATATTTGATATCCAATAGATATTTTACAGAGATTTGTCATAGCCATTGAGTGTCTTATACTCTAATGGAATTTGAATGTGTTTCTTTCGAAATATGGTACAGAGGAAGTTTTTCGTCCGATGTAAGTAGCCCGGGATAAAATGTTTCTAGAAATCGGATCGATTTTCTGTTGCAGTTTGCTTCTACATATAGAGTTAAGATGATGTCTTAACGTATGTAGCACTTACCTAAAATTCCATACTCAAATATAAACCATTTCTAAAAAAATTCAAATACATCTGATATGAAAGCTTGTTTTTAGCTTCCACCCAACATTAATAATAAATGTAGATAAGTTACTGGTCTCTTTAATCCCACTTTTTAAAATTAGTTCGAATACTTTTTTTTCTAATTATTAATTGAAATTTTTTTAAAAAAGTAGTCGAAACAATTTCAAAAAGTGGGATTGTCGGGATCTGTAAGTCAGCTACATTTATCACATAAAAAGCCGTTTGTAAAAGTATTCAATACAGCGGAGAAATGTGGGAGAGAAAATATTTTTTTTCTCTATTATATTAACAATGACGCACTTTGCTTTGGAGACCCGCGATACAGCGTGCCCATTCCTCCTTGAATATTACAATGACATTTATTCATTAAATTTCAGCCATTCAAAATGATTTCCTATGTTTATTAAACTTCAGTTATTCAGTATTTCAATATTCTTTATTTATGAAAAAAATTACAGTATCTTAATTTCTTTAATTAAATTCCATCCATTCAGAATTTATATCCCCTACACGATTATAAAAACCATCCAATTTTTTATACTATCTTCCCAAACTTTCACATGTTCCGTCAGAAAGATCTAAAACTTGAAGCAAACGTTACTTAAAACCAAAAATAATAAAAATAAACATTTGAAAAGAAAGACCTAGTTTTTTTTAGTTTGGCCAAAAATATATATTTATTTTTATCAATTCACCCAAAGAAATATTAAGAAAAATGAATGTCCCAAGAGTTTCTTTCTACTATATTATTATCGTCTTCAAATGAATTTCATGCCACGTAGAGTGGTAAAAGGACATGGTCTATTCAGGATGAAATATTGCACTTTTTTCTTTGGGGTTTTCCCATGGAGTTTAGAGGAAAATGGATATTCTTGGCGAGAAAACACGTGAAGCTGTCAGAAGGTCGCCAAGCAGCCTAGTAAGCCCAATGAAACCGCTCACTTTGTGTAAATATCTACTGAAAAGCATAATTTTATTCCTTAAAAACATTAATTATTTAAAATAAAAAAAAACATTTGCACAGTTTTAGGCAGTAGTAGGCACTGAAGTTAAACACGATGATAATAATTGTAAAGTACGGGGGAAATAACCCTTTATCGACAGGGAATCTTTCCGTAGTGAGGTCTGCTTGGAGAGTAGTGGTCATATGAAACCAGATTCTCCCTTGGTTCTTCTTCAACGGTTCAAACGTCAAAGCTGTTTTTCGTGAATCTAAGTCATAAAGATAGTAAACACGTGCGCCGCGTGACATGAACCATTGCAAAACTGGTTTCTCCCCTCCAGTTTAGGCTTAGGTTCTTTAATGCCCGGTTCGCTCAAAAGGGTGTGAGTGGGCTTTCGGCTCTCTAACACTTCACCCCAGTTTCCTTTCTAGTTCAACGTATGAGAGAGTCGGAAAGTCGCCAAGTCCATGTAGTAAGCCAATACAAACTCTACTGTAAAATAGCGCCAAATACTTCGATTGTTTGTTTTGGCTTACTACAAAGCGATCGATGGCTTCACTTGGCCGACCCTTTTTTGCATTAATTTTTGCTAGACAGCCCTCTCCATCTTATTCTTAACTCTCTAGGTTTACCGACAGGGCATCTTAGACCGGCGCTTTTATATGTTGTCTAGCTGACCATACCCTGAAAAGCCACACATTGAAAGGGTTTGGTATAGTTGGGTTTTATTTGATAGGATTAGATAAAATATGAGTATTGGATATAAATTTTCAATTGAGAGAATACTTGGATAAGGGATTAACTAGTTTTAATGTCAGATTGAAAAAAAAAAACTTAGCCATTTGCCATTAAGCACATTTCACATTATTATATAAAATTTTATTTATAAAGACAATTAATAACCCGAAAACACGCGGTGATAACGCCCCTTAAGCATTTTGGACCTTTAGGCAAATACGAAAAAATAGTAGATAGGGATAGATGTCATATAAGTATTTTTTCTTGGAAGTTTCATATAATTATCTAAATTAGCAAAAAGATAATCAGTATTTCTTCATTAATGATGCTTTCTTGCGTTCTTTGAAAGTGAAATGTTTTTAAAACATTTAATATTTAATCGCATTAACCCCATTCGAAATTATGATATAAAATTATGTAACTGATATAATAATGCCGTTTATATAATACCTCGAAAAAAGAGCGGTGACAAGAAATTCTGCATTCTTTGGTGTTGAAATCATCACTTGGCCTCGTTACAACCCACAACAGTCTATGTATGTCTCTAGGGGAACAAGTGCATTAAACAAAATGAAACCTTCACTCTTTGACAAAATTGAGCTTCAACCTTTTCTTTTCTTTAACCGCAATTTCGATCAAACTAATTTTTTACTTTTCAAATCCCGTTTAAATTTTATTCCCTACAGGTAAATGAGATGGGAAATGATTTGTATCAACGCCCTTTAGGCATCAAGGAAATTATAGTAGGGGTTGGGATATGTCTGATGTTTTTTTTTTTTTTTAGTTTGTGTGTAATTCTCTACCTTATTAGAAAAAGAGAAACATTGTTACTGTATGGTGTTTGTAAGTCTACTTTATAGGTTTTAGTTGTGTTGCAAAGAACGACGATAAAAGTAATTATATGTCTGTTATAAATATTATATATTTGATTTATGGCATAAGATGTCTGGTATATATGTCTATTTGTATGAGATGTCTGATGCGTATGGAAAATATCTGATATAAATATTTTTTATTGGACATGTTTGTTATACATAATATTTATTGGATATATCGAATATAAATATTATTTTTGGATGTAAGTTTTCAACAAAAAACGCCAGTCAAAACAAATGGCTCTTATCCATGATGCTAAGGAGTTTATTCAAAATTCAACATTAAACACTTGAAAACAATTTAAGTTTCAAGGGAGCTAACAAAGTTTCTAAACTTATTATCAATCTAAAGCTATTTTCAAGACATTTTCAGAAAGCATTTTGTGTCTCTTTTCATCTTAAGCATTAAGCAGCTAACTTAATGTCAACAAACCATAAAAACCCATAAAAGAAATATTTTCTTAGATCCATTTTTCATTTTTATTATTTTTCCTTCAAAATAAGAACACATTCTTCAAAGAGAAACTAAAAACTGCTACCGTTGACTAACAAAACAGTTTTCTTCTCCTTAACAATAACAACATCGGATAACGTAATTTCAATTAATTAGGGACGAAGCAAGAATGTTCACTTGGATCTCTTATATTTACTTAGATTGGAGTGGCAACAGTCTTTTGGACCAATAAAATTGTTTTTCTAAGCACGTAATTCTTTATTCTTCATTTCATGTAAAAGCGAATACTATAATATGATTGTGCATTTTTAAACTAACACAGACCGCCGATATGAAACTTTTTGAAAAAAATTCTTGAATAATTAGCATTGATTTAGATGGTTATTTCGAATGTGACCTTCATTTCCCCTCATCATGTCAGGATATTTTATAAAACCGATATTGATATGTGTACTAAAATTCGATTTCAAAAGGAATTTTCTCTAACTGTTATGTAATTGGCATAGTTTAAATTTTCGTACCACGTTCGTAATAATACCACAAATAGGTCTCGCAAAGTATTCGAAAAATAGTTGTTACTGCAAATATCTTGTGAATGCACATTAACTTGCATGCAAGAATCTTGTACTTTAGGGTTTGTCATACAATTATAAATTTTTATATATAATTCCTTTTATTTTGTAATATATTTTCACGTATCATTCATTTCTTGTTTTCATATCTACCAGTTTTATCTTACGATATAGAGTCATATTTAAATTTAGAACTAATAAAAGCTGACACAGTCAATATCCAAGAGTATTGACAGGTCATGCCAAATGTGGCAAGCCAGCTAACAGGATATGGCAACCTAGCAATGACAGGGCTGAGTTGTGGACCAGACAGGAAGTCTGGTAATACCAAATAAGGGAGGCGTGATGTTAACCCCCTATACCCAATAAGGACACAAGAGGGGGAATAGATATTTACATAACTGACCCCTTGACCCCCAGCTAACGAATGGGAGCGATTGAGGAGGGTCTAGGTTTTCTGCATCTGAAGAGGTAATGCGGGGTCAGAGCAGAAGAGAGAGAGACTTCAGAGATTTGACTGCTTAATAGCCTTGGGAAGAATCCCACATCCGAATGCCGCAGTTCATCACCTAACCTCCGCGGCCGAGTTTCCGACGATGGGATTCAACTCCCATGCATTCCCAGCTCCAGAGTCCTTACCTGCCAATGCCCTATCTATGAGAACTTCCTTTGCCGAAGTTACCTCAGCGGTCCTGCCTCATTCATCAGACTTCTCCATCAACGCCCATGCCTAGCAGTGAAGACGCTTTGCAAGACTGAGGTGCAAAGCTCCCAGGTACCAATTACTTCCCGTAAACCGAATAGAGTTAACAGATTAGTTTCGGATCCTCTGTAGAGATGTTAATTAATACTATGTCAATTATTGTAATATCCATCATTACTTAATCATAATAAATAACCTTAATGCATTCTCACTCTGGATGTTTTATTTAGATAAAGAACCTACTAACCACGTAGATTATAGCAATGGTGCCCGGTCCCAGGATCCAGTGTGGGGATATTTTGGTTATTTTTTTTTCTTTAAATTTTCTGTAAAGAATGATTGACATTCATTTTTTTTTCCTCGCTGCAAACGCTAATTTGTTTATGCAAATCATTTAATTGAGTTTTAATGTATGAGTTTTAATATTTCAAACATTCAGTCATTTCTCTTTGCGTTTGGTGTTGCCGTGGTGTTTTATATGTTATATGGTATTAATTGATTACTTTCTTTTAAAGTGTAAGAATTTGGTTTTAATGATTAATTGTTTAATGGTTTTAGTAATTAATTATTTACAAAATGGTGAAATTATATACTTGGTCTTTTACCTGTGCATGAAATTTTCTGTTGATGTATTTTGTTAAATATTAGTTTTCACAATGCCACCTAGACGTAGAATCGCTAGAGTGCTAACTAATAATAGGGGCACACGCACTCGTAGTGCACGAACAAATACTGCACCGGTTTCACAAAGTAATGTCGCGCTTACACCAATTTCAGCTCCTGCAACCAACTTAACAAATTTCCCCACTCCTAATCCCCAACAAAATCAAAACTCGGGAAAAATAAATGGAATTGCACTACTAACATCATTTTTTGATGGAGAACCGAGCGAAAGTAAATTTTTCTTTAAACAGTTTAATGATATTGCCGAACTGTCGGGTTGGTCCAACCAGGAAAAACTAACTATATTAAAGACAAGATTGAAGGGAAATGCCCTAACTTTTCTTTTGAACGACGCGGAATTGTCGGAATCGGACGATTATAAACTAATATGTGAAAAATTGATCACGTTTTTTTCTGATGAAATTGGGCTAACAGACAATCAATCGAAATTCAGTGCATGTCGGCAAAGTGAAGGCGAATCTGTAAAAAACTTCGCATACAGAGTATCAACTCTCGCAAACAACTATTTAGGAACACGATACCAAATGGAAAACAACGAAACGAAACAAATTATCGACCGACTTAAACTGTCAAAATTCCTCGATGCACTTCTCCCTGAATTAAGAGTTGACGTAATAAAAACAAATCCGCAAAATTTCAATGACGCTGTTACCACTGCAATACATTCCCAAAAGGCCCATGAAACAATCCAAAAAATCGGCAATATGCAAATAAATAATATCAGATCTGAAGAAACAAACATTAAATGCGTATTTTGTGGCGAAAACGCACACTACTCAAGCCACTGTGAGGTCTACAAAATACTAAAACAATCTAACACTCAATACAATCAATTACAAAGCACTCCTATAACCAGAGAATTTATACCACAACAGAACAACCAACAATATAGAAACTTTCAGAACAGAGGCAATAATAATAGTAACAGAGGAGCATACCCAAACGTACAAACAAGAGGACGAACTTTCAACAGAAGTAGGGGTTCTATTTCACGTGGACGCTATTTCAGAGGAAATAGCACTCAAAATCGACAATACAACAGGCACACCGACCCTAACACAAACACACAGAACCATTTTTTAGGACACAACTCGGGAACACTGATTTAAACATTCACAATAGTGTCCCCGAGAAAATTGTTCAAAATATGACAAATCAAATTGAAACCATCACAACAGAAAATTCAGACTACATTAATAATCAACAAATTA
Organism: Hylyphantes graminicola; assembly: GCA_023701765.1. Classification (NCBI taxonomy): domain Eukaryota; kingdom Metazoa; phylum Arthropoda; class Arachnida; order Araneae; family Linyphiidae; genus Hylyphantes; species Hylyphantes graminicola. The sequence goes on from CM043112.1 coordinate 26,091,258, forward strand.
AAATGAACTATACTCAAATAAATGAAACAAATGAAAATAACAATAATCATGTAATCGCAAACACAAGCCATAACAATAAAAATTCAAACCTGACACTCATAAATGTAAAAGCCGGATCAATAGACATAAAATCACTTATTGATACTGGGAGCAGTGTGTCAATTCTTGACCTAGATATATTTAGACAAATTCAAAATAATAAGCAAATAAAAGTCAAAATTATACAATCAAATGTTCAAATAACCACAATCACGGGTTCAAAAGTTAAATTCCTGTATTTAGCGGAACTCCCGATTCAAATAGGAAATGTAAAAATTAAGCACGGCTTTTTCATAACACAGAACTACCTTCATGATTATAAATTAATTATTGGTTGTGACTTATTAAATAAACATCGAGTAAATCTCCGCATTTCAGAAGGTATTTTCGAGATTAACGACTCAGAAGTCGAACTGATTAACATTTATACAAGTTCCGAAGATTAAGAAGGTTTTAGAATGAAACTAAATAAAAAAATCTTCTTACAACCCAAAGAAACGAGAATAGTAGATGTTGTTTCTAAGACACCCCTTTCACAAAACAATATACAAGTTTTTTTTTAACCAATTCAAGTTAATAATCCAAATTTAATCATCACTCCGGTTATTAACACAATTAAAGATAATAAAACAAAAATCCTTATATGTAATGCTGGTGAAAAAAACATACATTTAAACAAACATATGCAAGTGGGTAATATTCACACAGCAATTGACATTGAAAATTCAAATATAAACAAAGAAAATACAGTTAACTTAATTACTGCCTCAGAAGACACACTGAAACGAAGACAAACTGAATTTTCCCTGGATAACTTTGATTTAACACACTTAAACCCAGTTATTAAACTTCAAATAAGCAACTTATTAACAAATTTTAAAAACGCCTTTTCGACTTCACTAATGTCACTTGGACATTGTGATGCAGTGAAACCAACTATGCATTTTTATCACGACACACCCGTTACATGCAAAGCATATCCCCTACCATATCACTTGCGCGAAACAGCTAAAAATCAAATAGATAAAATGCTGGAAGCAGAAATAATTAAACCTACTGAAACTAATTGGCTTGCTCCCGCTATGTTGGTAAGAAAAAAGTCCACAAGCGACCAAAAAGGAGATTATCGTTTTGTTTTGGATCTGCGTAGCACTAACATGGCAATACAAATTTTCCCACAAAATTTACCAAAAATTAAAGACATACTTCATGCAATAAGCGGATTTAAATTTTACACATCGCTTGATATGGGTAACGCATTTTGGCAATGCGATTTTAAAGATTACGCCGACAAATTGGGTTTCACTACAATTTTGGGAAATTTTAGTTTCCAAAGACTCTGCTTTGGCATGAAGAATTGCTCAGAGATTTTTCAAAGACTAATGAATAAGGTCCTTGCGGGACTGGAAAATTTAGGAATAAGATGGTTCATCGATGATATATTAATAGGGGCCAATGACCAAGAGGAAATGGTTCATAAAATCAGAATAGTTTTACAGCGCCTAACCGAACACAACCTGACTTTAAACCCAAAAAATGTCAATTTATGCGCCAAAGCATCACTTATCTTGGATATGAAGTTTCAAAAGATGGAATAACCCCTTCACCAGATAATACAAAAAAAATTATATCATTCAAAAAACCCCACAACCTCAGATCACTAAAAGCCTTTTTAGGATTGCTCAATTTCTACAAATCATCAATCAAAAATTACGCCATATACACAGCTAGCTTGGAAAAACTCTTGAAAAAAGGAGTTAAATTTAATTGGTCGAACGAACAAGAGACAGCTTTTCAAAATTTACAAGCGCATTTTTTTAATCAACCGTTCCTAATTAGCCCAGACTTCAAGGAAAAATTTTACCTAAACACTGACGCTAGTGCTATTGCAATCTCGGCAATATTATGTCAATACAGGCAGAATAGATTGGCACCAGTGGCCTATTTTTCAAAAAAACTAACGCCAGCTCAAGCTAAACAAAGCGCCATTCAACTAGAACTAACAGCCATTTATGAAGGTATTCTTCATTTCAATGACTATCTTTTTGGTAAGCGATTTACTGTTTTGACAGATCACCGTCCGTTACAGAATACAATTAAACTAAACAATACTTCCCATTTGGTAAGAAAAATGCTAAACGAACTAAGTCAATATGACTTCGACATTAAGTATTTACCGGGAAAGGAAAATGCTTTAGCGGATTTTTTTTCACGAACGGAAACAGTCAAAACGGGGGATATAACGTTTGATACTGACACTGGCTTTTCAAAACAAATTTATTCGGGTCTACCCATCGACATTCCAAATGATAAATCTGAATTACAAAACAATAACACCAATAAATCATGCGAAATAATACAAGACAACCTAAAACTCCCGAATACACAAAATATTTCACAAAATGAATGTAACAATGTACATATACTTAGTAGCGAAAACAAAAACATAAATGAACACATCAAAAATAAAAATAATAACACATGCACAAACTCACCAGTTTCCGGATTCAGCCAGATACACGGAGACCAGCAAATAAATAACATGGACACAGCGGGAGTCGGCAGCAATCTCGGGGTCTTTCCTCTTGGAGGTGAGCTGAGCGAACAAAATATAATCAGCAAACAAAACCAGGACAGTACAATTTTATTCATTAAAGACAAATTGACACAGAAGAAAATTGAACCGAAATATAAAAATTATTTCGTGGATAGCAAAAATACTTTAAAATACAGACGTTCAATCCAAAAAGGGAATTCTATGGAATATGTGGAGAACATTGTCATACCAAACTCTCTAAAAATACAAGCATTGTCAGATTTTCATATAACCCACCTTGGAGGTAGACGTATGTACTTACTTCTACGAGAATATTTTCATTGGGATGCTATGCTAACTGACTGTATAAATTTCGCTAGATCTTGTCTAAAATGCACGCAGCTCAAAAGGCCCCAACGAAATATATGGCCACATGAAATTCGAAAAATTCCTGCAATTACAGGGGCGCATTTAAGTACGGATATTATTGGTCCTTTATCTAATGACTCTTATGTCTTAACGATCATAGACAATTTTTCGAGACATCTGGAGTTGTATCCACTAAAAAATATAGACACAAAATCTATTGTACCATGCTTTATTGACTATTTTAGTAGATATGGGACGCCGAATTCAATTTTATGTGATAATGGATCTTGCTTTATAAGTAAAAACTTTCATAACATTCAACAACAATTAGGGGTTACAATTAAACACACGATACCTTATACACCAAATTTAAACGGTATTATAGAGAGAGCTCACAAGCAGCTCAAAGAATGCATTCTGGCTTTACAAGACGATGTGGGAGATTTAAAATTAATTTTAAATTTATACAAGTCAAATTATAACGCAAGTTATCACTCAACAATCGGATTTTCGCCAAACGAAATTTTCTTTGGTAGAAAGATTCCACCTCTCACACAGAAATATAAAAGTCAAGAAGACAATCTCGAATTATTAAAATATCCTACTTATATGGCAAATATAAGAAAACAAATACAAAATTTTAACACGCAAGCCTCTAAGTCCATTGAAAAAGCTCAGACCAGACAACAAATATACACTCAAAACAAATCTCAACCACATGACATACAAGTCGGCAATTTTGTCACTGTCAGAGACTGTAAAAATTACAAGTCAAAATTTCAGGGAAAATTTCAGGTTATAAAAACTATTAGTAAAAATTTATTTGAAATACAAAACTGTACCAACCCCGAACAAAAAAAGAAAGTACATATTTCAAAGATTAAAAAAGTTACTGAAAGATTCCCACACTTAAAAGATAACCACAATGAAAATAAAACAAAATTACTCAAAACACACGATTATAATTTAAGAAAAAGAACAACAACAGTCTAAATAAATAAATATATACTATATTAAAATTTAAAATCTATGCTTAATCATAGAATGCTTCAATTAGATTTCACCCTTTAATCAACACCTTATTTATAATTGTCCCAAAACAATAATCAATTTATGTGTAATGATTCAACAAACACAAAAACAAAGACAAAAAAAAACAAAAATATAAAAAGTTTTTACAAAAATTAATCTTGTAACATTAAAACATTTTAATCCCAAAAATAAAACATGTCAAAAATTATACACTGGAAACCCACCCCAGAAATACACAAAAAAAAAAAGGGGGAGAGAAAAAATCACCCAACCCCACCTGAACGAAAGAGTAAACAAACAAAAAGTAACTTATCTTTCCACGCCATAAGAGGGGGGAATCCGAGGGGTGTGTCGCACTATTCACGGCGCCGGGCGGAGAGATGTTCATTGCGGAACTATGAATTCCTGGTGGACTTGTTCTTGCAAGGCACAGCTAAAGAAAATTGTATGTTTTCTTTTAATATACAGAATAATATTATATCAAGCTTCCATAACAATAAATATTAATGCATATGCCTCTAACGGCGACAATATTTTTGGGAAAGTAATATTTGTTAACTTATAAATATGTAAAATTACGTTAAACAAGAGTTAACAATTGATAATTGACACCCTATTTACGCATACATGTATGGCCATACAAAAAAAAAATGCATTTCAAAATATAACAAATTAGAAAACTTGAAAATACAGTATAAAAATTAGTAAAAAACTATAAAAATGTTTGGCTAATGCATGCCCCTTTCCTGAAAAAGCATAATATTTACTGCTTGTAAACAAAAATAAAACCACAAATTGAGGATTAATGATTTGTGCCTTTTTGCTGCCAAACCTAAAGGCTGAAAAATGAAAAAGGGAAGATTAGTATTAACAGCGACTCTAAGGCCCCTAAACACAGCTAGATTGCCGCACATCGTGTCGCCTGTCGAACATTGCAGCGCGCCACCTGAAAAACACAAGCGTTTGTATTATTTTTAAAGAACAGCTATTGAATTCCGATTTTCCCCCGGAATTTTATTAAACTTCTTTTTCTCACTTATTATGGTTTTATATAATTACCCGTTTCATTTTTTTCTATTGATTCAGAAGTGAAAATTATATTTTAATATAAGACAGAGTGATTTCACGCACAGATAAAAATTCTTACCACGTGCAAATGCATGGTTCTCTTTTTTTTCTAATTTTAATTAAGTGCAATGGGAAAAATGCTGTATGATTATGAATTATTAAAGTTTTCAAGTATGAAAAAACACTTACCAATTCAATAGTGTGATATCCATTAGATTTCCAATTACGGACTGGCCTTTTCAACACTACATACGCTAATAGCAAAAACAAGTGACTGAATCTTCTAGAAAACGCTGGAGAGAAAGTAGTAAAAAAAACTTGTTTTGGAATTTTCTGAGATTTCGGAAAACCACGAACTGGGACTGCTACCGCCATCTAATGGGCAATAGCGGCGTAAAATGTATACTGGATTGCTGGAATGTGGGTAAAATTGCATTTTTTTTAATTGTTTTTCTTCTTCTGAGAGTTTTGTTAAATGGTATATGCTTTTGGTTCAAATCTGATAGATTGGTTTAAAGATTCCCTGATGTAATGATTTGATGATTTTTGGAGAGAATTTTGAGGGGAAAGCACAGGAAAAATTTATTTATATCACAAAGTGAAGAGTTTTCCCTGGTCATTTTTTTTAGTAATGGTTAACAATTATTAATTTTTGCTATTAACTGAGATTTTTTTTTTAATTAAAAGGTGATTTAAGTAGTTTCAAGTGATAAGTGATTTTCTTTTTGCTAAAATTCATCTCGATAGGGGATCTGAGGCGAATTAATGTTGGCTTGTGTTTGTTGGGAGTGATTGATTGTGCCAGAATTAGTGTGTACGATATTATGATTACAGAAAAAGGGAGGCTTCAAGGGTGCACACTTGAAAATTTCTGCAGAGAACATATTTCAGCTGGTCTGAGATTGTACAAAGCATTTTCTATAATTCAGAAAGTCAACCAATCTTATTTCTGAAAGCAGTCCATCTCAACACAAATAAAAGGAGATGAATATTTCCTTTTCACAATATACAAGCCATTAGAATTTTCGACAAGTGATTATAAATTCAGAAAGTGTGAATATACCATTGTTTGTTTTTTCTAGAAAAGAGAAAGTGATGTACCTTAGGGGTTTTTTTCCAACAATCATCAGCAGTGTTTTATGATTTGCCTTACAGTTTTTTCCAGCGCAATGCATCTCCAATGTTTTTTTCTGAACAGTTCTCAGGTATTTTTATTAGAACTTTCATTAATGTATAAATAATGACATTTCAGTGACTTTACAACTACCAGAAACCTTAAATACATGAACTATTTTCTACAACTAATAAACTGTTGTGAATTGTTGTCATAGCTGTTGAACTAAAACTCTTAGAAAAACTTTTCAGCTTGCATTATAAAGACATTAAATTCAAGTGTCATATTGAATCATATACCTTGATTTATGAACTTTTGAACTATTTGAGTAATACAACATATATACATGTATACATATTTGGAATTCTAAGATGTTATAAGCAAAATATAACAGGTTTCAGTTATAAATGTGTGTGTAATTAACATTGCATTTTTTTTTCATGTAACACTTAGGGGTATTTCAGTCTCTTAATTACCATAATGAAATTTTCATTAATATCTTCATGTTTTCTTGAAAGAAATTTATATATATGCATCAACAATGATCTGATATAAAAGTAGAGACTGGTAAAATTCCGAAATTAAAATATGAAGTTATCTAAATTTGCAAAGAGCAAAATTTTTTTGATTTGTTTGGATAACTGTTGTATTGATGATTTAAATGTAGTTCCATGTAAACATATTATTCTAGATAATTAGTGAAAATATTACATTCACTTTTGATAATTATTTTTGCAAACTCATGTACAACTAGGTGAAAAGAATTTTGTTACCATATATGTAATCATTTGTAACTATTTGTATAACCATTGTTATATGTTATGAAAATTAGTCTCCTCAGGGGATCCAAGAATTACCTAAAAACAATTTATAGGACTTTTTCTTTCGGTTATGGTTGGGAGTAATTGACAATTTACGAACAAACTTTCTTAGTTTTGTGTGAGAAGGGGAGTAATGACACAATCAATATCCAAGAGTATTGACAGGTCATGCCAAATGTGGCAAGCCAGCTAACAGGATATGGCAACCTAGCAATGACAGGGCTGAGTTGTGGACCAGACAGGAAGTCTGGTAATACCAAATAAGGGAGGCGTGATGTTAACCCCCTATACCCAATAAGGACACAAGAGGGGGAATAGATATTTACATAACTGACCCCTTGACCCCCAGCTAACGAATGGGAGCGATTGAGGAGGGTCTAGGTTTTCTGCATCTGAAGAGGTGATGCGGGGTCAGAGCAGAAGAGAGAGAGAGAGACTTCAGAGATTTGACTGCTTAATAGCCTTGGGAAGAATCCCACATCCGAATGCCGCAGTTCATCACCTAACCTCCGCGGCCGAGTTTCCGACGATGGGATTCAACTCCCATGCATTCCCAGCTCCAGAGTCCTTACCTGCCAATGCCCTATCTATGAGAACTTCCTTTGCCGAAGTTACCTCAGCGATCCTGCCTCATTCATCAGACTTCTCCATCAACGCCCATGCCTAGCAGTGAAGACGCTTTGCAAGACTGAGGTGCAAAGCTCCCAGGTACCAATTACTTCCCGTAAACCGAATAGAGTTAACAGATTAGTTTCGGATCCTCTGTAGAGATGTTAATTAATACTATGTCAATTATTGTAATATCCATCATTACTTAATCATAATAAATAACCTTAATGCATTCTCACTCTGGATGTTTTATTTAGATAAAGAACCTACTAACCACGTAGATTATAGCAAAAGCTGTAGTTTCTAAAGTTTCTTCGGAATGGTTATTGTGCAAATATAAATTTTAGAAATAAGTTTTTGTTTGTTTTTTAAATATATTTGCACGTACATATTCTCGCTTTTTTTTAATTCACGTAGAAAGTAAATTTAGAAATAACAAAAACTAAAGTTTCTAAAGTAGTTTTTTCGAATTATTGTCTTCTTTGTTTAGTAGACACTTCTCTATATTTTTTACTAGTCTGCCTCCTTTTTTGTATATTTTATAGAAATGTCATAGTACATCTGGAGCATCAAAGAGAAAAACGTTTTTTTTTTGTAGCACAATTGAGAATCACACTCTAATATCTATTTCGAAGTTATCATTTGCAATTCAAAAATATCCCATTTTCTAGTTTCGGGGGGTCATAGATAAAAAGCAAATACTGTCTGTAGAGAAGACATACAAAATTTATTTTGATACGTATGATATCGTAGTATTCAATTTATATTCATGGATGATGCCGATCAGTAATCTGAACTATATATGGCATAACACCACAACTATATATAGTCTCACCAAAGATTTTCGGTAAGAATAGATAGGATATAAATCAATATAGAATCAGTAATAGTATCTGTAACAATATATTTTTTTAATGATTTATTATATTTGTACAGTCTAGACTATTTTATCCGAAGTACCAGTAATAGTATATACTATACAAGGTGTATTAGAAAAGTTTGGTGATTGGTCTCATATCTCTCCCATCAAATCTTTATTTTTTTCCCTTTTTCTTTTAAATTTTTTTTATTGTATGGCAACTCATTTAAAAAAAATCCTTTGATTACAAAAATATTCAAATTTCTCTTCAGTTCTACACATGACAGCGTTTCATCTGACCCATCATGAGATAAAAAGAATATTTTCTGAAACTTCAAAAAGAAAAAAAAATCGAATAACGATTCAAAGTTTCGAGTCCAATATTTAAGAATAAGTACAAAGAGGTTTTTATGTAATACATTGTGTAAAACTGTAAAGCATCCTTCTTGCCCTAAGCATGATGGATACAACTCGAACATTCTTATTATTACCACTTTTTTCGAATCTACACCCTCTCCTCAGTTTCAGGAAAAGGAATTGCATTTCCAAAAAGGGACACAAAGAGTATTAAAGAAAAACACAACATGTTCCATGTCATTGTTCTTTTATCCCATGAACAGAAACTGGCAATGGGGTTGTTTCATGTACTGGATGGCAACAGCTCTAACTGTTTGTTTTCATTTGTTACATGGAATTACGCCGACCCGGTTGCGTAATGGTTAGAGAGCTAGCCTTTGGAGCGGGTTCCGGTTTGAAATCTGATAAATTATGGATGTTTGTGTTGGTCGAGTCGGAGTACGTGCTAGTTAAATCTGTTGGGTAAGAAAGTCCTGTTGGCGGTCTTTGTGAAGTTTTCCACTGGTACAGGTCCCTGGAGACCATTTCCCTAACCTTCAGAGACCTGTCTAAATTGTCGAGGTGGCGCGCGATTGATGGCAGAATCTGTCGCGTGTGTGTTGTGTCTGTCTTACTTGACGATGGTTTATAAGAGGATCTCTGACCAAGCGCACAAATACAAAAATATATGTTTGTCAACCAACCAATCAATCAATTACCACTCATTAAATCAATGCATTTAAATTTAATTAAGTACCCTATAAGGTAATTCCAGTAACTTTTAAACCTATAAAGCTCTACGACAGCCCTGATTTGGCATGCTCTATTTTCTGGAAAACCTTATTATGACGTGCGGCAAGTACTAGGAAATTCGAAGTCATCAATAGCTTTTTTAACTTCGTGCTCTAGAGTGGTTTCAGACATAGTGCCTTGCAGCTACATGCCTCCGGGACATAGGCTGGAAGGCAGAAGGTTTGCAGTATCTTCCATTGGCACGAGTCTTTGAGCCCCTTGCGTGTTGGAAGTCCGATTTTTGATCCGAGAAGGCTCCACCTTCTCAATTTCGGCAAGTTTTTGGAGAAAGAGGGTCATTTTTCTTCAGACAGTCTGCATCCATGGTACTACGCTATGATTGCCCACTGAACTTTCCGTCGCATAGATTTAACGAGCATGTACTCAGGACAACACAACTCTATATGCCTTCTCCGGGATTTGAATCCAGGCCCACTCGCATGACAAGCGCTGATCAAAACCCTCGTACCGGCTGGACGACATTAATTCAATCGTCTGCGTGAAAGTAATTATACGGTCACGTTTGCCAGTATCGTTACATGTGGTGATCCCCCACAGTGAGATCTTACACCTAATATATCTTCCTACCTTCAGCGCAAAACTTTAGGTTAGGGCTTGCTGTATCTATAAGAGGTACTTCCAATGCTTCTGGGCAACAGCATGTATAAAAATGAGACCTTCAGACATTCTGAAATTTCAAAGGAAATAAAAATTGCGAAAAATAGCAGTTCGATCGTTTTTCAAACGAAAAAAACACATAAAACGGAAGCAAACGTTCTTTAAAACAATCACAAGATTGCCCCGTCTACTTGGAACTTCGTATTCGGGCAAATCAAAATGCAAAAATCTGCATTTTGAAACTCCCTGCGAAACGAATACAAATTCAACAAAATCCAAGGGACCCTTTCTCTTCTTCTAAACGACACTGGGTGTTGCCAGATTCGGTGCTTCATCTTTACTACTTTTATTCTTATTTCTCTCTTGCTAAGCAATTTTTTTCTTCATTCACTTTGATGGCTATCAATGACAAAAGTTCTTTTTTCATAAAACTGGGGATTTTTTTTTCTTTTTTGTAAAAGTGTTCTTAGATACAGTTCTTAGCTACAGTTTTAGAAATGCAAGAGAGAAGTAATGCATTGTTAAAAAGTATGCATTGAGTTATTTAAAGGGATAAGAATATGGATATGACAGGTTTTAGGGTAATTTATAAGAATTTAGGTTTTAGGTTAGTTTCATATTTCAAAATGGTTTTTCATAATTTTATTCGGGGTTTATTGCACTCTAAAAAATGAAGGCTCAAAAACGACGAAATTTTCCTTAATTTTGACGATCCGTTTACTAGCTGCAGCTCCGAGTTTTCGTTTCCTCAAAGTGAGGAAATTTGAATCGTCATTTTTACGAGGATTTGAATGTCGTCTAATCTAAAGAAATATTTCATAATTTTTGAGCATGTGAGTACAACCAATGAGATTCAGTTTCCTCAAAATCAAGAAACAGTATCGTCAAATCACGATCATAAAAGTGAGGATTCGAGTTTACTCAAAAGTCACGTGATAGTTTGACGACACAATCCTCAAAATTAACGAAATGAGCTTGAGGATTCATGAATCGTCATAAATGAAAGTGTTATTTCTAAGAGTGTGAGAACGTAATAAATTTAGCTACCATTTGCATTTGGGCATTTTTCAATAAAACATTATTACAACATTCGACTGGTACTGGAAACTCATGTGCCAAAATTGAAGTCTATTTGTTTTTTTAGCAATATCTTTAAAACGAAAAGTGTTCTATGACAGCTTCTCTTTGCACATGCGCGATGTTCTCCAATTCCGTAGATCATTTAGTTCACGCTGTGAAGTGGTTTTAGACAGGGAAATCATTGTTACATCATTGTTTACATCATTGTTAAGCACTTTTTTTTAAGGATCAGAACCCGTCAAGGCGCGCAGAAAGCGCAAAATATTAATTTTGGATTTTCGACCGCATCAAAATACTTTCTTTACCTTACATTTCATGTTTAGTAATGAAAAGTGGGCCTGGGGAGCCCAGTCGGCTAGGCATTAGCCTAGCATGAGGAAGGTCCCAGGTTCGGGAGTGTCTTTACAGTTAGTTGAACTGATACAGTTCTTAGCCAATACAAATATGACAGACAGTACTTTACCAAATATCTAGCACTGATATTCATCAAGTAAATGTTAAATACTGGAACAGTAACAAAAAGTAATTAAATTTACTCCTACCCACTCCTATTTTACTCCATACTGTACCAACATCCACAACGAAAATAATTATCAGAAAAACTCTCTCCCCACTTCCATTGAGGTCATTTCTGCACTCGATTTTATTGCTACCGACAGCTACTAAAACGGCAGAAATAATATCTACGGACTTTTGACAGCTAGAACTGTTATTGCACTTAGTGTTGCGGAAGTAACACTTCAAATGATGTTCCAGTAAGTTTTGTCCCTTTATAGAGACATTTCTTAATGCCTTTATTTAATTGTTTCAATTGTTTCTTGTCCTTTCGGGTTTGGAAATTTGCATTAAGGTAGGCGAATGCCCAAAATTTCCCAAAATTCTAAAATTTTTACTATTGCTTTAATCTTTTCCAAATTTGGCATAGTGATTTCAAATATGATGAATAATACTATTTAGGCTTTTGTTTTTATTTAAATATACTTTATTTATTTTAAACGGTGTTTTTCTACTAAAAAAAGAGGTTTACGCCAACAAGTCTACCGCATTGAATTTTCATCCTACGAATATTAATTATGTGTTAAATTCTTCGTTTTGAACTGATACATGCAATGACCCTCTAGAGTTACATACAAATTGCAAGAAAAAAGTTATTAAGAAAAATGTTATAAATTAACCACAAAAAATGATTTTTTTCGATTAACTTAAACTTGGACATTTAAAAAAAAAACTTTTATACTTACACCAGATGTTAGAGGTTCATGGCACAGATATACGCCAACAAGTCTACCGCATTGAATTTTCATCCTACGAATATTAATTATGTGTTAAATTCTTCGTTTTGAACTGATACATGCAATGACCTTCTAGAGTTGCATACAAATTACAAGAAAAAAAGTTATTAAGAAAAATGTTATAAATTAACCACAAAAAAAGAATGTTTTTTCGATTATTTCACACTTGGACATTTAAAAAAAAAACTTGTATACTTACACCAGATGTTAGAGGTTCATGGCACAGATATATATTGAAATAGCATCTGCGAAAAATTTCAGGTAAATTAATGTAAAACTTTTTATGCTAGAAGTGTTGGCGTAAACCCCTTTTTTTAGTTGAAAAACACCGTTTAAAATAAATCAATTATATTTAAATAAAAAAAATTGCCAAAAAAGCATTGTTCATTATATTTGAAATCACTATGCCAAATTTGGAAAAGATTAAAGTAATAGTAAATATTTTAGAATTTTGGGTATTCGCCTACCTTAAGAAGACGTTGGTGTTTATTTATGGTCATTATTTCATAGAAATATGTTACGTGCTGCATTTTGTTCGTTAAATTTGAAAGAAAGCATTACAATCTAAATGTTATTTTCAATGAAATATTTTATTTGTTTCTGTGAATAGTTATTGATTTTTTAAAAGTATAGGCATAGACTTAACTATAAGTATTATTGCTAAATCAAATCTTTTTTCTTCTTCTTATGATAGTAAATTATAATGTTTATTATAGGATTAAAACTAATGGTGTGTAACATTGAGCGACTTTTAATTACAATTCAATAAATCAATGCATTTAAAGGTTATTATGTAAACTATAAATTAATTTCAATACCTTTAAAACATAAAAAGTTCTAAGGCAGCTGCTACCTTTTGCACACATGCTTTTTATTTCCAAAAAATATTATGGTGCCCAATAAGTGCTAGGAACCCGCGCACTAACTTTAAATTATTTAACTTTTTTAAGTTTGTGTTAGATAGATAATACATTTCTTGCATTGGGTCTTGGCCCGTTCACAATGATTAGCAGAATCTGCACACAATAATATTACAATAATACCATTATATAATACTAACAAATCTATTATAAGGTTACATTACAAAGAAGCAACAATAAATTAAATATAAACATACACTTAAATACATAAAGAACACAAGGAAGCAATTTACATGTTCATCGATTTAATATATATTGTCTGAATTTTGTAACTGATATTAAATAAAAAATAAATATTATAATAGTTTTTGATATGAAATTTTAAAAAAGCTGGAAAATTGTTAGAAAATATTAAGTGTTTTCTTCTGAAGGATTCGTTAATAAGGCAAGTTAAAATTAAATGTTCCCAGGTTTCATTTTCGGATAAATTACAAATTTTAAATGTATTGTCAGAAAATATTTCATAAATTGATCCTTTGAAATATTTTTAGTTTGAGTAGGTAAAATGATTTCAGGTAGACAGACCGACCAATGTTAAAAAAAAACTTTTTCATAATCAGCACCGTCCAAAACTTGTGTAAAACACAAAATATCTATTTCGGAAATTCGACCCCCCATACATAACTTTACATTTTCTATTACCATTGAAAGTAAAAAATACAGGGAAGAGGTATTTCAAAGTTTCTAACAGAGTGCTAAGCAGAGTTTCTCAGACTTCTCCGTAAAAATTTCAGTGTATCCCGCTTTGAAAAGCCCTTTTGAATTCCCTCTTAAAAATTGACCACACAGCCCGCTTTATTTACCCCTTTCAGTCCCAATGAAAATTTTGCATCACCATTTTAGAATTTTTTTTCTGATCGTCTATAGCTACTTATTATATTAGGTTAGGTTAGTTTTGAATTATCGTCGCACTAGAGCTACACGAGGGCTATTGGCAACGGGCGTCATATTTTAGAACCACAGTAAACTGACGAGCCAACACCTGAATTAGGCACCCAACGCAACCGTTAAGGGCGATATCGTACGCAGCGTTAGGACTTTGAAGGATATTTAACGTGCACTCCCTTACACTGGGTATTATTCGTCGGACATTTTTGGCTGCACGGGCCGTTTGTAGGTCGGCAGCTATTTTGGCGATGCCCGGACCCGAACCTTGGACCTTTCGCACGCTAAGCGATTGCTTAACTGGGCTCCCCAGCCCCTCCATATAGGGTAAGGTGGGGTAAGTGGGCCATTGGGGCAAGTGGGCCACCCCCCTGGCATTTCCCGAATTATGGACGTAAAAAAAAATCTGTTGCAATATTTTTACGTATTTACCCCAATAGATGCAGGAAACATTATGGCATCATTTTCACTTAAGTATGTAACAAGGTACAATCCTTTTTGTGAAAATTTTTAAAATTGCATCTTTTCGTAATTCACGCCATCATACTATTTTTAAATTTATTTCCAAACGGTTCATGATACAAAACAAAATGTTATATATTTTGAAAGTGTATAAAACATAGTATCTTTTTGTAGTGTCATGTGCTTGTGATGTTGATAAAGTTAAAAGAAAATTGGGGTGGCCCAGTTGCCCCGCGTTTGGGGTAAGTGGGCCACCACAATGGCGGGGTAAGTGGGCCACCCCTGGCCCACTAGCCACAACTCTTTAATATACTTAAAAAAAGTCATATTTACTGATTCATAGGGTTAGTCATATACACTATTCATAGACCTATTCATTGACATAGGCCAGTTTAAAATCTGCAGCCCTAACATTTTTTTTACACTACATGCAAAAATGACAAGATGAAAATTAATGTATTTTTTCCTGTAGTAAGCTTGCAAGCCAGAAAAAGTTGCTATGGGGGAACTATTAAGGATACATCATTACATTTTTTTTTCAAACACTCAAAAAATCATGTAGATTATTCCACTTGCCCAGCCTTATCTCCACCAGTTATGTGTAAAAATATATTAGGGGGGTGGCCCACTTACCCCACCTTGTGGGGCAAGTGGGCCACTCGGATGACCAAAATGAAAAACATATTTTTTATATTTATTTTTTGCCAATTTGTGTTAAGGTTGTCATGGGTACAGTAATAACATATGAAAGAATGGACCACAAAAAAAAATAAGTTGTTAGGCCGATTATATCCAGTGGCATGAGGGTCTAAAGTTGAATTATGCCAAAAAGGTGGCCCACTTACCCCACCTTACCCTATGATATAAAAAAAGCACAGCATTCGATTATTCAACCTTTTTTTATTTGGAAATATTTTTTATTAATCCCTATTAATGTCAGCCTTCTTTCTTTTAGTTGTGATCAGAAACGTAATGATGCCAAATGGCATTGCTGGGACTGAACGGGTTAACTATATATTACATGCATTTTCTCACTGCGTTAGTGTAGTATTCGTAGTGTCCAAATTTAACAGAGTTCCTATCGCTCTAGGGAAATCTGTCTGACACTCATCGGACTCAAAACCCCCGGCTCTCGACTTGCACAATGCACAGCTCAGTTGCGTGTCGACATAGAGTTACGATGAGGGAGATACTTGGCGCTAAATAAAGTGAAGCCGTCAAAAAAGTCGCCAAGTAGCCCTAGTAAGCCCAAACAAACAGTTCCCTCAATGTTAGTGCAATGTAAAATGCATTTTTTTTTAAATAGCGTTGATTAAAAAAAACTGTTTGAGCAGTTGTAGGATGTAGCAAGAGATCTGGATTGACACAAGATGACAGTAATTTCTAGAACAGAAAAATGCGTTGTAATAATAGTTTTTATTCAGAGAGAGAGATATCTTCAAGACGATGCAATATGTCCATACAAACACCACTTTAGTTTAGTTTATTTTTGAATTATTGTCGCACTAGAGGCTAATGGCGTTGCGTGCCTAGTCAAGTGACGAACCGACACCTGACTAGGCACTCAACGCAACTGTTAAGGCCGACATCATACGCAGCCTTGGGAATTTGGAGCATGTTTTTGGCTGCACTTCCTCAACACTGCGTATTCTTCGTCGGACATTTTTGGCTGCACGGGCCGTTTGCAGGTTGGTAGCAAATTTGGCGACGCCTAGACCCGAAATAGTTTTTTTTTTTACCTCTTGCGACTTGGCGTCCCCATTTGGTGACATTTTTATAAAAATCCCCACAAACAATTAACATGCTAATTAGTTCCGAAATTGACCTTGACCGACAGAAGAAGGTCCAAATATGAGTTTTCAGCCTTTGGTTACAAGTATCAGTCATGTAATTCAATAAAAAATGAAGTTGAACAAGGGTCAATACGATATTAGCGCTCTTAATTTTTTTTTTTAACTTTTTTTTAGTACTTCATTTTAAAGGCATTTGCATTAAAATCAGTGTTTAAAAGTCTATTGACTACAAATAAGTGATACGGCCTTTTTTTATGCATTTATAGCACAACAACGTGTATTTTTAGCGCTTAAGGCGTTTCTCTTAGTAACTATTAAACATATTTTTTTTAATAAATTTCTTTGCAAAACATATTTTTCAGCATATATTTGTATGAAAGGTATGTTTAAATTATCTATAAGAATATACATGCATGGTTTTGGTTGGGTCTTAAGAGGTTAGAGTAGCGCTAACTAGTTCGCCGAGAGCATTAGTTCGGGCTTACTACAAAGTGATCAATGGCTTCACTGGGCGAACCGGTTTTGGCATTGGTTTCTGTCCGGCAGCATCTACATCTTATTCATACCTCTACGCGTGTCGTCCCGGTCCGGTTAATGCACTTTTAATCGCCCGAGTGGAAGCAGCCACCTTTTAACTGGAGTGGGAATGTCGAGAGTTTCATTTAAAATACATTAGTTTGTGTGTAGCACTGAAATGCAACTTGGTAATTTTCGATAGCATTGAATCTCTAATGCTTGTTGTAGTAACTAATAGAACATCCAATGACATGAAGGGTTATGTATAGTTTATGCATAGCATTTCTTTGAAATTGGTTAAATATAAATTTTTTTGAAGGACTCGAAATAATTTTGTTAACTTAAAGTATCGGAAAATTCGATCGAAACGTTTTCCGTTTATGAGATATTGATTTTTACTAATTAACGAATTATTTTACTATTACTAATTAACGAAATTATTTTGAACTTCGAAACTGAGTTTTGTTCTAAAGTTTATGTAAATAAACGTTATATAAGACAGATGAAGTCCATAGTGCTAAAACAAAATTAGTTTAAGTTACATAAAAAATATATTTAGAAAAAACTTAAAGTTGAAGTCTCTTTTCGGGAATAAACCTGTTAATGGTGTTTATAAAGTCTTAGTTAATGGATAAGAATCCATTAATAAGCTGAGTATAATAAGCTACGAATGAAAATTTCTAAAAATTTTGAAATTAAAGCAAATGATGGATGGTACAGATTTATTGCTTTTATACTCGGTATTTTACCGAGTATAAAAGCAATAAATCTGTACCATCCATCATTTGCTTTAATTTCAAAATTTTTAGAAATTTTCATTCGTAGCTTATTATACTCAGCTTATTAATGGATTCTTATCCATTAACTAAGACTTTATAAACACCATTAACAGGTTTATTCCCGAAAAGAGACTTCAACTTTAAATTTTTTCTAAATATATTTTTTATGTAACTTAAACTAATTTTGCTTGGCAAACAACAATTAAAAATGCCTTTTTTAAGAAATTAAACTCGAAATTTTTTTTCTTGAACTGAATTATTTACTTGCAAAACTATGCGTACTTCTTTGTCTTGTTTGATTATCACTTGAAAAACAACATTATTTTGTCAATCCAACCACGGCCAACTTCAACAACTAAGTAAGAGAGGATCATATTAATTTTGAAAAAAAAATAGTATTTTCTAAGCCACATTACTGCGGTTATATTGAATGTTTTTGTGTATGGTAAGAATGTGGTGGTATGAAGAAAAAAAGGGAAGAACCTCTTCATCGTCTGGTAATCTGAAAGAGCGAGTCCCTGAAAGAGAGGGAAATAGTCTCCAGGGACCTGTACCCTTGGGAAACAGCGCCATGAGCGCCCACAGGACTTTCGAATCCTCAGATTTAACGAGCAAGTACTCCGCATGGTAGGTCTTGAGTGGCATTGGGACTCGAACGCGGGACCTTCCGATTCCGGGAACGAAGCCTTAACCACTAGGCTACCCTAGGGTTACTGGAATATCTGCGCATGAGGGTTGTGACATGATCCTTTCACCTGATTGACTGGAGCATAGCCATTCTCCCGAGATACGGAGCTGTTATTTTTTCTCCGTAGACATTACACGATGACTCAGCGAAGCTCTACTAAATCGCATCTAAACGATATAATCAAAGGAACATAACCACTTTTTGTTATTGATTTTGTTTTTAATGATCTATATTCTTCAATATTTATTCTTTTTTGGATTAAAATTCTTTTAGGTAAAGCTCTAATCCATGTTTTAATACCGACGTGTGTCATTGCTATGGAATACAAAAGTTGTTTAAACTCGGAAAAAGTGTATAAAGCTTTACTTTTTAATCGTTGTATTGTAAATTAAACATCATGTGGACTATTACATTTCTAAAAATAGTATTTTTTACCATTATACTACCAGAAAATGCCATTTTTAATGTCGAAGCTAGCAGACGGTATTTGGCATGTCTTTGGCGGAACAATAGTTGGCGGGGTAACGTAAACATGCCGCAAATCAAAGTCATTGCTTACTTGAAAGTTGAAAAAAAATCTTATTTCTTCCAAACTAAGCAACAAAATAATGTTTATATGCGTAAAACTGGAATCAATAACTAGTTTCGTTTTATTGGCGAGTTTGGCTGAGCGATAACGATTCTAGCCTGTCACACCTGCTGAGCTTTACCCTGTACAGCGCACAGTTTATTGAAAGTAGGGTAAGGTGGGGTAAGTGGGCCATTGGGGCAAGTGGGCCACCCCCCTGGCATTTCCCGAATTATGGACGTAAAAAAAAATCTGTTGCAATATTTTTACGTATTTACCCCAATAGATGCAGGAAACATTATGGCATCATTTTCACTTAAGTATGTAACAAGGTACAATCCTTTTTGTGAAAATTTTTAAAATTGCATCTTTTCGTAATTCACGCCATCATACTATTTTTAAATTTATTTCCAAACGGTTCATGATACAAAACAAAATGTTATATATTTTGAAAGTGTATAAAACATAGTATCTTTTTGTAGTGTCATGTGCTTGTGATGTTGATAAAGTTAAAAGAAAATTGGGGTGGCCCAGTTGCCCCGCGTTTGGGGTAAGTGGGCCACCACAATGGCGGGGTAAGTGGGCCACCCCTGGCCCACTAGCCACAACTCTTTAATATACTTAAAAAAAGTCATATTTACTGATTCATAGGGTTAGTCATATACACTATTCATAGACCTATTCATTGACATAGGCCAGTTTAAAATCTGCAGCCCTAACATTTTTTTTACACTACATGCAAAAATGACAAGATGAAAATTAATGTATTTTTTCCTGTAGTAAGCTTGCAAGCCAGAAAAAGTTGCTATGGGGGAACTATTAAGGATACATCATTACATTTTTTTTTCAAACACTCAAAAAATCATGTAGATTATTCCACTTGCCCAGCCTTATCTCCACCAGTTATGTGTAAAAATATATTAGGGGGGTGGCCCACTTACCCCACCTTGTGGGGCAAGTGGGCCACTCGGATGACCAAAATGAAAAACATATTTTTTATATTTATTTTTTGCCAATTTGTGTTAAGGTTGTCATGGGTACAGTAATAACATATGAAAGAATGGACCACAAAAAAAAATAAGTTGTTAGGCCGATTATATCCAGTGGCATGAGGGTCTAAAGTTGAATTATGCCAAAAAGGTGGCCCACTTACCCCACCTTACCCTATCCTAGGCTACCCTCGGCCCAACGGTGTGAAGAAACCAGTTTTCCCTTGTTCATCAACTCGCAGCATTCGGGTTTACTATCTATATGATCGGTATTCACGCCAGACACTAGTCTAACGCAGGAAATCGAGTGAAAAAACATTTTCCGATTGCCACTACATTCAGAGCAGTCCTCAATGCGGACAGATTATCTGTCAATGAAGGATTTTTCTCCCTGTACTCTTCATACGTATTTCTTTACCTTGTTTGAATACCACTTGAAAGCAAAAAAGTAAAACTCATTAACCATTACATGACAACAATTGACAAACGACTTCTGTTATTCCAAAATGGAATGTTTGCAGATCATCATCCAAACACGAAAATGAATTATTACGTCTCTTTCCCGAAGTCTTACCCACTTTGCATCGATTATTCATGGCCATGTAGTCGTTTTTTTTTATTTCGTTGATGATGATTCGGTCTTGATCGATTTGAGTTTTGAGATTGGGTTAGGTTTTTTTTCTTCTAAAATGTTGGATTGGTGTATCATCCGTTAGGGTTAGGAAACTAATGTTATTTTTGAAGACTAGTGTTGGTATTACGTGATATTTATCGTTTGTAGCCTGTTTTGGGTCTTTTTTTGTCGAAGTAATTAAATATTGTGATTTTGTTCTTAATACAAAGAATGTTAAAAATAATTCAGGTTATTAAGGCAGCAACAGATACTTTTAGTGTACTGTATGTGTATCATCTCTCCAGAAGTATACGGCTTCCATTATATGACAACATTCTGGTTGAATATATGATCTTACTTTGCTGTTATTCAGATATTTCTATTTTCCGAGAACTCGTGAATAAGAACATTTTTCAACTTATTAGTATTTGAATGTTTTCAACTTATTAGTATTTGAATGTTTTCAACTTATTGGTATTTGAATGTTTCCAACTCATAGTATTTAAATGTTTTCAACTTATTAGTATTTGAATGTTTTTAACATTTTAGTTTTTGAATGTTTTCAACTTATTGGTATTTGAATGTTTCCAACTTATTGGTATTTGAATGTTTTCAACTTATTGGTATTTGAATGTTTTCAACTTATTAGTATTCGAAAGTTTTCAATTTATTAGCATTTGAATGCTTTTAACTTATTAGTGTTTGAATGTTTTCAACTTATTAGTATTTGAATGTTTTCACTTGCTGGTTAAATCAAACCGTTCTTGCACTGATGCACTGGTTGACGTGGGAGTTTCCCACGAGAAGTCAATGGAGAAGAGAATGTTGGAGAAGTCAAAAATCTTGGGACACAATGTGATAATACGACTGGTATCACAAAGAATTAGTATCTATTGCAGAGAGATACACCAAAGTTTTTATAACACATATTTTTGTAAATTATATTGATGCCCATACCTTTTTGCTGTAAATCAGTTAAAAAGGAACACTGCATCTTTCTTTGACATCCCTACTTGGGAAATCTGCAAGATTACTAATTTTGACAATGTGTCGGTCTTGGTTTTGGGCTTTTATGATTTATTGATGGCAAAAACGGAACGGATTTGTGCTGAGCATTTCATATTCTGATTTTTCTTGTTTGTAATGTATTTTTAATGTGAAAATAATAAAATATATAAAGCTGTACACAAATATACTTGGGATAAGTTTGATGTTATTTTTTAGATTCAGATACAGAAAAACCGTAAATAAGACCAAGTTGTTTGTCTGCATCTGTAATCTTTTATGTTTTGCTAGGTGGAAAACATTTAACTTAAGTTTTCCGATGGACATGACCAAAACTTACTTTTGAGAGTTAAAGGTGGCCGATCACCTTTGACAGCAAGTTTATGAAAATTCTATTCCAACCATCACGTTGAGGGATTTTATTATTAGTTGTGAATATAAAAAATAGTTTTTAAGAAAGTAAATCATAAAAAAGCAATTTTTTTTCAGCATTTGTGGAAAATTATAGTAAAATATGCTTCAAAAATCACGCTTACGCAAAACATGTTATCTAAACAAATTATTATTTTTTTTGCATTGTTTCAATTTAAATATGCTTAACTACCATTAATGTAGGTCATGAACTAAAATCATTAAGATATCAGTTCCCAATTTTTTTTTATGGTCAAAAGTTTGTAGCATTATATCGAAAACACATAGAAACAAGAGAGTAAAAATCATATAAATAGTTCTAAAATACCCAATTCTTAATAGTTTCACACGATTCTAGTTCAAAACCTTCTTCATACTGTTGCAACACTACTGTAAAAATTTGAAAGCAATTGATAATAAAGAACTTCAGTTTTTATGATTTGCGTAATACGTAATGCATTTTGAAAAAACTGCAAAAACAAGCAAAAAAAGCTTTAAAGTGCTATTACTTCGTTTCTATTAAAAACTAGAAACTAAAATGAAACAGATTTAGAAAGCTAAACGTTTATTTTATATTAAAAGACAAAAAACAAATGATTTATATGTAGTCGATTTTCGCTGAAAAAAGGTGATCGGATACCTTAATCATTATATTAGTAGGCATTATTTATGCTTTAAAGAAATATTAATTACAATCGGTAATAGTGTATATAGCTAAAAATTTTCTATTTACATGATGTTACATTTTCTCAGAGTAAAATCTGATATTATAACAATAAGCGTGTAAGCTTTGATTCCAGTAAATAGTTACAGCAACTATATTTTCTGAGTAAGTGTTTTTTCAATAAGAAAGAAGTATAGTTGACTATATGACTCTTTTTATAAATTTTTGTAAAGTAAAAAAAAATAAAAGTAGCCACTCATAAAAAATATTAAAGTTGAAGCTAAACTCTTTTTTTTCTCGTTTTTTTTTATTTGATCATTCTTACTTTTTTACTATGTAATACGATTTTTTTTTAAATTTAACACTAAACCTTCTTAGAAATTACCCAAAAAGTTTTTAACAAATTAAACAGTAGCCACACATAAAAAAATATTAAAGTTAAAGCTAAACTCATTTTTATTTGATCGTTCTTACTTTTCTTACCATGTAACACGAATTTTTTTTATCATTTAACACTAAACCTTCTTAGAAACTAACAAAAAGTTGCATATGTTACCGTTATAACCCGGAATCAGCTATACCTAGAATTAACTAGTGAGAACTAGTTTTAACGGAATCTATTGGTGAAAATTAGTTTCCCCTATCTAATACTAGATCTCACTAGTTAATACCAGTTTTGACCAACTGCATTGGTTAAAACTAGTTAAAATTAACCAAAAAAGTATTATCTAACATATTTTAGACAAAACAAGGATTAACTGCGAATGCTTGACTTTTTATTTATTATGATCGTTATTTTATAATTTATTACGACAATGGAGTCTTTAAAAAACTCGATGTACGTTTTTTAAGGAAATGTCTTCTAATATCCAAATGCTCTCATTGCATTTCATCCCAATCTTTATCTAAACTAATCCATACTATTATCCTAAATCGTGCTACTCTTTGTTAATTCTAGTTTTATCTAATATGAGTGTGTTATAGTTAATACTAGATTATACCAATCTATTTCGTCAGAACTAGTATTAACTGGCAATAGCTAGTTGTAGCTAGTGGAAACTAGTTTAAACTAATGGCATCATATAAAACTTGTTTTAACTAGTTAATTCTAGTTCTAGCGGATTTCGGGTTCTAACAGTAACAGATACAACTCACGAAACTCTCTTAAAATTTAACAGTAAACCTACCCAAAAATTCCCCAAAAAGTTCACACCAAAACCTCCTTTTTTTTTTGGGCCCGGATGGCCGAGTGTTAAGCATCGCAGGCCAGCAGTCTGCGTGCTGTAACGGGTGCGGGTTCGATTCCCGCCTTCGCCCTGGGTGTATTTCCTCTCTTTGTGACAGTAAAAAAATCTTTCTGTGTCTGTCTTACTTGACGAAGACTTATAAGCGGCTCACTGAGCAAGCACACAAGTCGGAATATATATGTAAAATACCCTACCCTACCTCCTTTTCAATCCCTACCCTACCCTACAAGGATCACTCAACCTTGCTCCACAAAATCCCTCTCACATCTCCCTACTCGAGCCAAAATCCCCATCCGAAATCCCTAGTATTAACCCCCCTGATTCTGATCTCTCGCACTGCATTAGGCGAGGAAATTCCCTTGGCGCCCATCAATCTCTCTGCACGTCGCCAAGTGAGATTAATAGCCAAGTGCTTCGGATATCTTCGTTGCAGTAACCCTTCTGAGGGATGACAGTGTTGGCATTGATAAATTAAAGGCAATGGGTGGAGTTTGTGTATTGTTGTAATGGTATATTGTTAGTTGAGATATTTAACTAGTTGTTTAGTTTAGACTGACCAGTGAATGAGCAGTTGGTAAACACATTTAAAAAGTGAGGATAAAAAATAATTCCTCTGGATGGATTGGCAACACTGACTTCCTCTAATCTAGCAGGAAGCTGCTTGACATCTGATTGGTTGTCCTGGTCATTGATTAAAATCCAACATGTTTATAATTGACTGGACATTTTTGTGCTCATTCACTGGTAAAAGTACTGTTCATTTACTTGGCTTTTGTACCACTTTTTATTTGGACCCCCAAAAGACCCAAAGCAATGCAATATAAAGTCACCTCCTTTTTTTGTGCAGAATTTACATATTATGACAGATGTGTTCACATTATCATAAACCCACAAGCTATATTATCTAAAAATGAATTTTCTTAAAACAAATTGTGCTTGAGCGTTCTTTCACTGGTTAGTCTACCCCCTATACTTTTCTTATCACTTGATAGAATGCCTTTTTTAGACTAATATAGTGGCAATTCCATAAAAATGTCAGTATATTAATCATGATGTATAGCGAAGATATTTGAATATGAAGTGAATAAAAGTGCAACACTTCTAAATAAATAAACAGTAACTACATTAGGTTCCGACTCGTCCCTTGACCGTGGTTCCAAACTATTAATGCACCAATAGCCCCGCATAGCTCTATAGTGCAACCGTAACCCAACGTAATCCCAATCCCTTGGCACCAACAAATTACATATTTTGCCAAATACCATAAAAAATTCCTTTAACCCCTAAAACCATGGTAACCTCACATCACTACTGTATAGCCGATCCGGCGGCGTAGTGGTTAAGGCATTGGCCTCTAATGCTGGGTCCGGGCTCGAATCCCGTTCAGGCATGGATGGTTGTGTTTGTCGAGTATATGCGGAGTACGTGCTCGTGAAATCTGTTGGGTCCGAAAGTCCTGTGGGCCTGTCATTGCGCAGTTTCCCATGGGTACAGGTCCCTGGAGAAAATTTCCCACCCCTTCAGGGACATGTCTAAATTGTGGAGGTGGCGACAGATGGCAGTATCTGTCATTTGTGTATGTATGCGTTTTGTGTTGTCCTACTTGACTATGGTTTATAAGCGGGTCCTTGCGACCAAGCAAACAAGCCTGAAAATATATGTCTACCAACCAACCAACTTAACAGTAACTAGGGTAAGGTGGGGTAAGTGGGCCATTGGGGCAAGTGGGCCACCCCCCTGGCATTTCCCGAATTATGGACGTAAAAAAAAATCTGTTGCAATATTTTTACGTATTTACCCCAATAGATGCAGGAAACATTATGGCATCATTTTCACTTAAGTATGTAACAAGGTACAATCCTTTTTGTGAAAATTTTTAAAATTGCATCTTTTCGTAATTCACGCCATCATACTATTTTTAAATTTATTTCCAAACGGTTCATGATACAAAACAAAATGTTATATATTTTGAAAGTGTATAAAACATAGTATCTTTTTGTAGTGTCATGTGCTTGTGATGTTGATAAAGTTAAAAGAAAATTGGGGTGGCCCAGTTGCCCCGCGTTTGGGGTAAGTGGGCCACCACAATGGCGGGGTAAGTGGGCCACCCCTGGCCCACTAGCCACAACTCTTTAATATACTTAAAAAAAGTCATATTTACTGATTCATAGGGTTAGTCATATACACTATTCATAGACCTATTCATTGACATAGGCCAGTTTAAAATCTGCAGCCCTAACATTTTTTTTACACTACATGCAAAAATGACAAGATGAAAATTAATGTATTTTTTCCTGTAGTAAGCTTGCAAGCCAGAAAAAGTTGCTATGGGGGAACTATTAAGGATACATCATTACATTTTTTTTTCAAACACTCAAAAAATCATGTAGATTATTCCACTTGCCCAGCCTTATCTCCACCAGTTATGTGTAAAAATATATTAGGGGGGTGGCCCACTTACCCCACCTTGTGGGGCAAGTGGGCCACTCGGATGACCAAAATGAAAAACATATTTTTTATATTTATTTTTTGCCAATTTGTGTTAAGGTTGTCATGGGTACAGTAATAACATATGAAAGAATGGACCACAAAAAAAAATAAGTTGTTAGGCCGATTATATCCAGTGGCATGAGGGTCTAAAGTTGAATTATGCCAAAAAGGTGGCCCACTTACCCCACCTTACCCTACATTAGGTTCCGACTCGTCACTTGACTGTGTATCCAAATTATTACGCCAATCGCCCCCGCAAAGCTCTATAGCGCAACCATAATTCAACCTAATCCCAATCCCTTGGCATCAATAAATTACGCATTTTGCCAAATACCATAAAAAATTCCTATAACCCCTCCAACCATGGTAACACCACATCACTACTGTATGTTGCCACTACGTAAAATACAAAATCTCTTCTATAAAAAAATCTATTTTAAAGATATGATGTCAGCAAAAAGATGATCGTGGCCAGAGATATGAATTTATGGCTCGGGCCCTTCGAGGAAAGAGATTCTAGCATGTTCTATTGTAGGGTTGTCTTGTAATCTTTCTCATCAATCTTGGCGTTTCATTATTCTTGGCTTCTCGATTAGATTATTTGTCGGAAAGAAGCTATTTTTGTTGGATATTGAAGAAAATAACACCGTGAGATTAACCCTGATCAAACAATCATTTACATTTTTTTGCAGACCATTACGCGAGCAATCTGCGCGCTGTAATGGGCGCGGGTTCGATTTTAGCCTTCACCCTGGGTATATTTACTTTTTCTGTGACAGTAAAAAAATTATTTCTGTTATTAGAAAAAGCTTAGTTGAATTTTCTTACTTAACGAAGGCTATAAGCTGATCTCTGATCAAGCACATAACCCGGAATATGCATATACATACCCTACATTTTATTTAAAGAGGGGTGGGGGGCTTAGTTGCTGTGAGGTGTTAAGTGTCCGCCTCATTAGCCCAAGTTTTCGGGGTTCGAGTCTCGACTGAGTCGACAGATTTTCGGGATTGGAAAATCTTAGGCAAGCATGACATATGATTACGTGGCATGTAAAAGATTCTATATGGCTACTTTTAATCGTGTTCAAAATGTTGTGAGGTCAATAGCTATTTAACACTATATAACTACAGAGCAACGTTATTTTAACCAAAGAAAGTACTTTTTAGTGTTTCTTAGGTTTTGAAGTCATATAATATGCATCACAAATACTTATAGCTCCAGATAGTTTTCTAGTAAATATTACAACAGGAAAAAATACGTGTTCATTTCCAAAGAACGTAATTCTTCTGCCATTTAATACATTTTCTTATTTTGATCATTTTATACATAAAATATTAAAAAATACATTATTTGTGTGGCTTTCTTGAGTTATGTTTTCTTATCACTTTTGATCCAACTTTATATTGCCCAATGCATGAAAAACTGACGCATCAGCCTTCTTAAAATAATAGTAGATTGCTTCATTTTTCTTTGCATTAAGATAATATTGAGACAGCTATTGAGGGATATAAAATATTTTAAAAATATTTGTTGAGAAATATGTGGCTGCAGATTGACATTTTTATACGATTTCTTAGTTTTAAATGCAACACATGTATTAAAAGTTGTTTTCAATGTATAAATGTATTCCCTATCGAAATGTTGTGTTCTTTTACCTACTTTTGTAAGCCTCGTGGCATACTTTGTGGTACACATGAAGTTTCTTAACATTTGTTGTAAATAAAAAACATAGCTTAAATAAGAAATTTCTGTTTATTGATAGAAAACAAATATTCAGAAAATTTTACAGAGTAATTTTATATCAAGGGTAAATTAAGTTTGCAATAACTTTATGAAATAAAGAAAAAATAAATTTTTGCTCTAATGGAATCTTGTTATTCACAATAAGTATTTTAATTTCAATTTCACGAAATTGTTTTATCGTTTTAATGGCGTATCTTGTACCTTAATAATAGTCATTATATTAATAATTGCGTTAACTTAATTATTTTATTGATTTGAATATATACTATAAACTTTAGAGTCAGCGCATTTGTTGAAACTATTATTTATTTTTATTAAAGGATTTGATGAAAAATTGCATTTAAAAACAAAATTTTTCTTATTTAAAAAAACTATATTTAATAAAACAGTTTTATATTATATTCTTTCTTGAAAAAAAAAGTTTAAAAATTAAAATTTAAAAAGACAAACAAACCAAATACATTTTTCAAAAAAATATTTTAGCTCTTCATTTTGTGTTTCCCATAGGAGGAAAAAACACCTTCTGCTACTTTTCTTGTCGACTCTGCAAATATTTGAAATTGCTACTTCTATATGCAGTTGTTAAGATGGATGCTATATATTAGATGACCGAAATGATGGAGGGAAAGTGTCGAGAGAAAAGGCTTTTAATATTTACAACTATTTACAAAATAAAGATTATTTTAGAGACTTAAATTATAAATAACAAAACTTAAATGATAAGCCTAAGATACTGGTTCATCAGCTTCTGAAATTCATGGAACACGACGGCCAGCAAGTTTGTAATTGAGAAGCAAAGTTACGTTGCCCTAGCAACGCGCCGTGCTGCCATTCAGGATCGAGGTAGATAAATCTTGGCTGCTCGCGCACCACAGTACTCCCCCCCTAGTGAGTTTCGAACGATGGAAACTTCATGCGCAGGCGTAACGATCTGGAATGCGGGTCGTGCGTCCATATCTTGTCACTTGAGGTGGAATACTAAATGTAACTCTTTTGTTCACATTGTTCTTCTCCGGTGATGAAACAGTTCCAGGATTCTTGTCCAAAAGCTCAGGTGTTTTTGAAATCTTTTCGGGTTCCTCATAATTCTCCGAAAAACATGGTTTAACTCTGTCTATAGATATGTTAACGTCTTTTTGCTTCATCCTGAGAGTAAAAATCTTGTCGGTTCTTTTTAAAACCTCATATGGTCCATGGTATGGTTGTTGTAGGCTGTGTCGAACACTGTCTGTGCGGACAAATACGTGAGAGCATGTTTTCAAATCTTTGAATACAAAAGGCTTCTGCTTTGAATGGTGATGAAATGGAATGGGTTTTAATTCCTCCATGGTGTTTTTTAAATTCTTCACAAAATCTGATTGTGCTTCAGTATTAGAATTTTCGAGAAAATCACATGGCAACTTAATATTTTCACCATACAAAAGCTCTGCCGGGGTGGCTTGACAATCATCACGCAAGGTCGTGCGCAATCCAAGTAGAATAATCGGGAGTGACTTTGTCCAACTCGGATTTTCGTGGCACATTATACTGGCTTTCAAGGTACGATGCCAGCGTTCAATACAGCCGTTGGCTTGCGGATGATATGCGGTCGTTCTATTTCTTCTAAAGCCAAGAAATCTTGAAAGATCCTGAAACAATTGGGATTCAAATTGAGCACCTCGATCAGTTGTAATTACTTGTGGGATACCGTAGCGAGAGATCCAGTTCTTCAACAAGGCGTCAGCAACCGTCTCAGCTCGAATATCTGGTAGAGGAATAGCTTCAGCCCACCGCGTATAGCGATCAATTATGGTGAGACAATATCGAAATCCTTCAGATGATGGCAAAGGACCAATCAGATCTAGATTAATGTCTTGAAAACGCTGACTAACGGTAGGAAATTCTTGCAATGGAGAATGAACATGTTTAGAAATTTTAGATTTCTGGCATTTTAAACAATTTTTGGTCCAATTACGAATATCTTTACTGATTGAAGGCCAAATGAACTTTGATTTTGCTAATCGAACAGTTGCTTTGATTCCAGGATGTGAAAGATTGTGAATGCTTTGAAAAACTGCTTTTCTAAAGTTAGCTGGGACGAAAGGTCGTTTTACTTTAGTGGTTGTATCACAATACAATGAGCGACTAGAACCAAAAATTGGAATAAGTTCGATCTTCAGTGAAGAGTTAATAGATGTCATAAGATCCTTCAACTCCTCATCGCTTTCTTGAGCCTCGGCCAAAGTATAAAAATCAATCTGGGGTGATATTCCGATCTCCTCCAGTCTTGAAAGTGCATCAGCAACGATGTTGTCTTTTCCTGAAATGTGTTGAATTTCTAGGGTGAATTTACTAATGTACTCCAAATGCCTTTGTTGGCGAGGGGATGCTTTCTCCAATTTTTGTTGGAATGCATACACCAGCGGTTTGTGATCGGTGAACAAAGTAAACTCCCGACCTTCCAACAAATACCGGAAATGCTTGATAGACGAATATGCCGCTAGCAGTTCACGGTCGTATGTGCTATAATTCTTTTGTGCCGGTGTTAGTTTAACAGAGAAAAAACCAAGTGGTTGCCAATCATTAGCCACTAGTTGCTGCACCACTCCTCCTATTGCTGTATCCGAAGCGTCGACCATAAGAGCAAGTTTAGCTGATGAAATTGGGTGAGCCAAAGTTACCGCCGATTTCAACAGTTCTTTGCATGTTGCAAAGGCGTTTGAAGCTTCATCTGTCCACTCAATTGCACGATTGTCATTCTTTTTGCTGTTTTTCAAATAATCGTTTAAGCTTGCTTGGTGATGAGCTGCTTGAGGT
Source organism: Hylyphantes graminicola (assembly GCA_023701765.1). Classification (NCBI taxonomy): domain Eukaryota; kingdom Metazoa; phylum Arthropoda; class Arachnida; order Araneae; family Linyphiidae; genus Hylyphantes; species Hylyphantes graminicola. The sequence continues at coordinate 26,122,392 of CM043112.1, forward strand.
ATAAACCTTCGATAGAAATTTAAAATACCTAAATATCTTCTAAGTTGTTTGACAGTTTTCGGTTTTTCGTAATCTTCGATGACTTTGATTTTTTCTTCCGTCGGACGAATTCCTTTTTGAGATACAATATGGCCAACAAAATGTACCTCAGGCTGAGCGAAGTGGCATTTACCGAGATTTAATGTTAACCCAAATTGTTGTAACTTCTCAAAAACTATTTTGAGGTGACTTAAATGCTCCTCTTTTGAGCGAGATGCAATTAGGATATCATCCAAATAGACGAAACAGAATTCCAGACCCCTTAGCACGGAATGCATAAATCTCTGGAATGTCTGCGCTGCGTTTCGAAGACCAAAAGTCATCAAGGGAAATTCGAACAGTCCGAACGGTGTACAAATTGCTGTTTTTTCTATATCAGACGGTTCCATCGGAATTTGATGATAGGCACGATGAAGGTCCAATGTGGAGTATACAGTTGTACCTTCTAATTGGTGCGTGAAATCATGTAGGTGTGGTATAGGATATCTATCCGGTAATGTAGCTGCGTTTAAAGCACGAAAGTCTCCGCATGGCCTCCATCCTCCGTCTTTTTTCTTGACCAGATGCAATGGACTAGACCAGGGACTGCTAGATGGCCGGCAAATGCCTTGCTCAAGCATGTAGTCGAATTCTGCCTTGGCGATTTTTAGTTTATCTGGCGCCAATCTACGAACTTTAGATGTCACAGGAGGACCTTTAGTTACAATGGCATGGGTGACATTATGGCTAGCGTTAACGTTATTTTGTTGCATCTTATTTTCTGAAAATAAACTTTTGTATTCTTGCAGAAGAGAATTTATAGCTGGTTCGAAACGACTAGTATCGATGGGTGTCAAAAATGAAGATGTGCCTTTAACGGTTTTAGTCGGAACTGACAATGATGTTAAAGGATCAATCAAACGCTTTTGTTTAATATCGACCAGGAGTCCATGTGCCTTAAGAAAATCCGCGCCAATTAACGGCTTGGAGACATCTGCTATGATGAAATTCCATTTGAAATGTCTTCTTAAACCCAAATCTAAGCTGACAAGTTGCTTGCCGTAAGTTTTTATTGAACTTGAATTCGCAGCATATAGTTTAAAATCGGAAGGTGACAGCTTATTTGGTCTTGGCGGTGGAATTACAGACACATCTGCGCCAGTGTCTATAAGATAGTTTCTCATGCTTGATTTGTCAAAGAGAAAGAGGCGACAGTTTATCTGGCCGTAGTCGTTGGCCTCTTCAAGCGACTGGCCCATTAGTTTCCCGTAGTACCTGCTGACTCTTCAAACTCGCATGGCTTTACACATTGATGAGCCTTTTTACCAAATTTGTAATGGTACCAACATAGCTTATAACTCGCAGACTTCGATCTCGAACGACTGTGATTTCGGTTATTTGCAGATTTATTTGTCGATCGACCCCTTGCCGTGAATGCGTCAAACTTTCTAGTTAACTCTGCTATGCTATTTTCTAAAGAACTAATTTTTTCATCCTTGGCATTATTCGGTTCGGGAATTTTTTCGATCGGTTTACTCACTGTACATAATTCTGTAGCACTATATATACCGATTATTTTATCCGCCATCGCTGCAATGTTATCCAGAGAATCAGAGCTTATTGAAAGTATAGCCTGAACTTGTTGTGGTAACCTCTGAAGCCAAAGAGACTTTAACAATTCTTCAGAAATTGCTGTTTCAGCCAAACCCTTCATCTGTCGTAACAAGTCAGATGGACGTTTATCGCCAAGATTAAGTTCTGTCAAAACTTTTCTTAACCTAGATTCTTCCGTATCTGTCAATCTATCGAGTAATGCATTCTTTAATACGTCGTATTTGCTTTGCGCTGGAGGATTCGATAAAATATCCACGACAAAATCTAAAACATTTTCATCTAATGAAGCTACGACAATGTTATACTTTGTTACGTCTTGAGTAATATTCGAATTTGCGAACTGCGCTTCAAGTTGTAAAAACCATAGCTTAGGCTTATGTCGCCAAAAAGTTGGCGGCTTTATCGACACTCTGTTTACTTCTAAATTAGTATCTAGAATTGGCGGATTTAAATTTTCGCCAGTATTCTCAGTCATTATTAAAAGTCCATTCAAATAATAATAGTTATATTTAAATTCACAGACCTTCTTTCAGCCAGAAAAGATCACGTCCAGGATCAACAGTTGTTAAGATGGATGCTATATATTAGGTGACCGAAATGATGGAGGGAAAGTGTCGAGAGAAAAGGCTTTTAATATTTACAACTATTTACAAAATAAAGATTATTTTAGAGACTTAAATTATAAATAACAAAACTTAAATGATAAGCCTAAGATACTGGTTCATCAGCTTCTGAAATTCATGGAACACGACGGCCAGCAAGTTTGTAATTGAGAAGCAAAGTTACGTTGCCCTAGCAACGCGCCGTGCTGCCATTCAGGATCGAGGTAGATAAATCTTGGCTGCTCGCGCACCACACAGTGACCTCAGGAAAACTATAAGTTTCTCGAATAGGAATGGCAACGCTAAGTTGTTCGTCTCATGCGATTTCAAACCAAATTTGAAATTGAATTGAATAGTCTTAGAGCTGGAGGGGTTTTAAGGAATTTTTCGAATTTGTTTGAGCTTTTATACTAAGGACGTTTATTTTGACGATGGAATAAGAAGAAAAAGTTCAGTTATAACCTCTTCAGTTATAACCTAAGACCCCAGCAGAATCCTACAAGTATATTCTTAATCTAAACACACTTTTCATACAAATATATGCTAAAAAGTTTGTTTTTCGAGGGAATTAAAAAAAATTATGTTTGATATTAACTTAGGGACACGCCATAAACTCTAAAAATACACTTTTATTGTGCGATAAGTGCAACAATAAAAAGCTTATTACTTATTTGTAGTTAATAGATTATTTGAACATTATTTTTTATGCATCAAACCGAGTGCTGTAACAAAACGAGACTGCCGGTACATAAGCAGTACACGCTTATATAGAGTATCAGAATAAATCCGAATTAACATAATACAATAGTTAGCATACGAGATATGAAATATCAGAATTATAGATAAGAACTGTTCACTTTGGTTGAGGTAGTCCGTTGTAGAAAGTCCAATTTGCTAGCACCACAATACCAATAAGTCGATGTTCCCATATTTGGCTTAAAATAGTAACCCTCAGACATAGTGACCGGCCACGATTCTTTAGTTTAACCCGCAGGCATAGTGATCAAGTCGCCGAATTGTACAATAGTAGCCGAAGTCGCGAGTGCGGATGAATTTTCCCCCTGAATTTTGCTTTCTTCCGCTAACAATTTTAGCGTAATGAAACAACTTCTACAGAACACATCCTTATATTGAAATTTCCCTTCGAGCTCGTTCAACTGTTATGCAATGTGATTTGCGTTAAGGGGGGAGACATAGTTAACAAAAACCAAAAAATCTAATTTTTGAAACAGTATTTTCTGATATATGGAAGCCCGATATATCGAATGAAACCAATTTAGCATCGATCGTTTTTTTTTTCGGACAGAATTTTTATGAATTTAGAATATAATGTTTTTTAAAACAAATTTTACTTTTTTTAGGCAAAAAAACAGGCGACCAATATAAATCTAACTGTTTACTTGCATTTGAAACAAGTTTTGCGTGCATTCATTGTATATTTTTTGTACAAATGGTACCGAAAAAATACTTGTATTTTTAAAAATTCGTAATTGCATGTTTCAAAATATGTATTTTTTTCTGAAAAAATAAATAATTTATATTTGATCCTTAGGTATAAATATAATAATAAAAGTACAATTTATAACTTGGTGCAATTTCGTTTTTTTTTTTTTTTTTTTTTTTTTTTTGTAACATGATTTTTGATTTTTAAAATATTTAGAGCCTTTCGAAATCAATACTAAGAATTGCCCATTTTTGCTGTCGCTAACTATGTTCTTCCCTTAACCTTCTAATGCATTAATTTTTATTTTCATCCCAAAAAATATGTATGTATCTTTAATACTCATACATTATGGGAAAAATACTGAAATTTTTTTTAACTGCATTAGAATTTAAATAATTTAATTTTTTAAAATGTTTCCATACGACAAAAATCAACTACAAAATTCCAATTTTGATAATAATAACTAAAAAACTACTTTATATATTTCAAATTAACCCTTTTTGACTAATTAATTTCTCAAAACATTTAATTTGTATTTAGTACTAAAATTTTTATACTTTGAATACTGCCAAAAACGTAATTTCACAACAGTTAATAACAACACTCTTTAATTTTGAATACACTTTTACTACTGTCATCTATGAGGGTTATCAGTAGCTAAAACTTCATGTAATAGATGAAAAAAACACAAATTTGTCGAGAGGGAGCTCCACTTTAACAGAATAAAGTGGATTATGTTACTTGTTGCCAAACGGCAACATTATGCACTAGAGGGTTAAAAAGGTCCCCTTGCATGGAATAAGCTCTTAAGGTTTTGTCTTATAGTTTGTTTACTTAGATATTTATATAACTTAATCATAAAAATCGTGCTGATCGTTTGCTGATTTTCTTGGCAATAGTGTCGTTAATGAGTTGTCAATCGGCGTTAACAGTATAATATTAACATCAAAATAAATTAAAGTTTTTAACGGATACTAATAGGGGTACTCTTAAACTGTCGACAAATAATAGTTCCGTCATTTATCTAGAATACTGTAAACAACTATTAAGGTAGGCGAATACCCAAAATTCTAAAAAAAAATTTACCATTACTTTAATCTTTTCCAAATTTATCATAGGGATTTCAAATATAATGAATAATACCATCTAGGCATTTTTTTAAATTTAAATCTAATTTATTTATTTTAAACGGTGTTTTTCAACGAAAAAAAGAGGTTTACGCTAACAAGCCTACCACATTGAATTTCCATTCTATAGACATTAATTATGTATTAAATTCTTCGTTTGGAACTGATGCATGCAATGATCCTCTAGAGTTACATACACATTACAAGAAAAAAGTTATTAAGAAAAATGTTGTAAATTAACCACAAAAAATGATTTTTTTTTCGATTAACTTACACTAAAAAAACGAATAACTTACTTTACAAAAAAATTGTATATTTACACTAGATGTTAGAGGTTCATGGCACAGATATATATTGAAATAGCATCTTTGAAAAAATTCAGGTAAATTAATGTAAAACTTTATATGCTAGAAGTGTTAGCGTAAGCCCCTTTTTTTAGTTGAAAAACACCGTTTAAAATAAATCAATTATATTAAAATGAAAAAATGCCCAAAAAGCATTGTTTATTATAAACTAGCTTTCTGATGATACCAATATTATTAAAATCCATAGCTTAGTTTTTGACTTATGATTTTTTTGAAAAAGCACATCTCATAGAATCTAGGGTCTTCTAGTAACTTCAAATTGATTTTCTGGGGAATGTGTTTATTTCTATGTATTGCTTCACCTCGACAATAATATCTTGAGTTATATTAAATATTTTTTTATTATGTTTTCAGTTATGTGATTTGTATTATATAGAGCATGTGATGAGCCTCCATCTTATTTGTATATTTGAAAGAAGTGCTTTTAGAAGCATTTAACTTAATTATTTCTTTAAAAAAAATTACTTTTTTTTCGGCATCACAAATAAAATTTTTTAAAAATAAGTTCTAGTTTAACTAAGAACTATCTTGAGGTTCACAACATAAAAGGTGTAATAAACAGTTTCCAAAAGAAAATATCGTTTTAAGTCAAATGGAATTAGTAGGATCATTGTCGAAAAATTGTCTAATTACCATAGTAATTATTAATTAATAAATATGTTAATTACTTTAAAAAAATACATAAAATAGCTAGCATATGTGTACTTCAACTATGGTATAAATTAAAAAAAATTTCAATAAAAATTTAAAAAATAATTGTAAAAGGTGCACGTATACCTTAAGCGGCATAAAAAACAGAGAGAGAGTGATGAGCGAATGAATTTCCCCCTGAACTTTGCTTCCCACCGCTAACACACTTAGCGTAGTGAAACAACTTCTACAGAACACATCAAGGAATGAAGTTTTCTTTCAAGCTCGTTCAACTGTTATGCAATGTGATTTACATTAGAAAGGTCACCATGCATGGAATAAGGTTTGATTTGCCTTATAATTTGTTTATTTAGATAAACTTAAGGGGACGCGGTCAACTAATTTTAAAAAATAATTTAACATGCTCGTATGTTGTGTGGTATGGAAATTGCAAAAAAAGGAAGAATCCTTTTATAATGGTGGAGGTTTATCGAAAATAATATGGTGGTTTTGTGAAATGGTTTTAAATATATTTTTTGCTGATTTACACAATTTCAATTTTTTCAGCTTGTGAATGGTTGAACCCTTAAGGCTTTTAGGTAAAGTAATGTAGACCTCAATTTTTTTCTTGTCTTGAGATAACTATGATTAACAAAAGTAGGTATGGGATAAGGTCTAGTAAGAATAGTTTTTTTTTTTAAATAATGAATTTGAATATTTAAAAAAATCTTATTTTGGCCATTTTTGTACATAAAACATAAGTGTTCTTGCTTTTTTTACCAACTTTTATTAATATATGTTGTGGGGGAACATTTTTCAAAAAAAGCACACAAAAAAAACATACAATTGTAGTAGCAGTAGCATTTTGAAAATACGTTATTTCTTTAATTTTTTAAACTGATGTTTCAATATTTACTTATTATTTTTTGTATGCGTTAAATGAATGTTAGTTATTTGTGAAAACAGTTTCATTTGCATGCCTGTGATAAAAAAAATGGATTTCAATTTTTGGGTACTGCGTCCCCTTAATCAGAAAATGCACCCGCTTTTCAAAAATTCTCTTTAAAATCGTCGTTAATGAGTTAAGTTATTGACCGGTTTCTTTCAATGAAAAATGTTTAATGAAATACTTTGAAAAATAAACTATCGCTGCAACTTTTGAACCAAATCTTTTATGAAATATAAATATCATTTAAAAAACGAATCGTTTTTGCCTAGATGCGTTTAAAACTTTTTTGAACAGCATGTGCTAACTACAAGTACCCTAAGACATCAAGCATTTTTATTTTTTTCTGCGCATTTTACGGAAATCCCGTCATTTTCACAATAATTAAACACAACTGCAAATTGACACCGAAATAATCTGGTCTTGAAATTTCTGACGAAAATAAAAATGCATGACTTAATTTTCTGTGAAATAAATACATGTATTTGACTATCTAATATTTTTTTTATTTTAAAATTTGGTATCTTGTCATGATTTTTGGGAAACAACTTAATCTCTTTCATAGTAGGAAAATGCTTTTTTTTTAAATATATTTAATCAATTGAAGTCTTAAGATAAATCCTTTATGTCTCTTTTTTATGCTAAAAGCTTGATCTTACAATATTTTAGCTTAAAAATATTATTTAAAAGAAGGAAAAAATTAACTAAACCGTCCATACTATACTTATCGTGAATAATATTCTATTTTTTTGCTGTTTTTCTTGGTTTGTTTCTGTATTGTAAAGTATATAAACTATTAAAACATCATGTTTGTTAACTTATTATAACTTGGAATGCGCCCTCTAGGAGGGAAGAACATAGGCTTTATAGCCCGTTACATCACTCGCCAATAGTGACACAGACACAAGAGACACACATAGAAATTATGACACAAACACGTACAAATAACAAAATTTGTTGACAAACAGAAACATCCATGCCTTAAAGGGATTCGAACCCTAATCCAGAAGCTCCAAAGTCTAGCTCCCTAACCTTTGGGCTGCCGGGTGACTTTAGCACAAACTTTTTTTCTCGCAAAATTAGTACTTTTATATTTGTTAGAAGTGCATTTAGTAAAGCATTTTGAAAAGTACTTATGAATTTTGTCCTTATACTTAAAGCAAATTTAATATCACACACAAGTCATGCAATTTTTATTTTCAGTCACATATTATGAAATATAAGGGAATTAGTGTATTGCGACAGTGTCGAAAATCCGTAATCGAGATTTTGTGTTTTCTGCATGTTTTGAAAGGTGCTCAATTTGCCCATCGGTTTTTGAACATTGGTCTGTCTGACTAGATTTATATCAGTGATTAACTTTTCGATTATGAAACCCTTATTTAATTTTCAGAACTCTTATTTTATTTATGATGTTTTTGTTTGAAAAAAAACTGTAAATAAAATGAAATTTTGACTATTTGCGCTATTTTATAGCTAAGTATTAGTTTTCAAACAAGTAAAAAATAAATGAAATAATGAACAAAAATTACAATGACAATAGCGCTAAAAGCAGCTTTATTGTAAAAAAATAATCTGAAAGAAATACAAAAAAAAAGATTGGCGATCCCGGCTGACTTTCTCATCAGGGGGTCTAACCAGTCAAGATCCCCGAAAGTGTTTCTGAAATGGACTGCCCGCTTTGAGCAAAAACGGCAGTCCACAGACCCCAATGCCTCCGAAATTAAATAAAGATGAATAAAATAAAAAGAAACAAAAAATACGTATCAAGCCCGAATATCCAACAGTAAAAATGAGGACGATCCTACTCGGCACACATGCAAAATTGAAAACAAAGGATCGCCGCAGAAACCGCAGCTCCGCACAAAATGAGCAAAAACAAAATTGGAATTTAAAATTATTTTTAATTCTAATTTTGTTTTTGCTCATTTTGTGCGGTGCTGCATATATGCAGCGTTAGGACTTTGGAGGATATTTAACGTGCACTCTCTCCGCACGGGGTATTAATCGTTGGACAATTTGGCTGCATGGTCCGTTTTACAGGTCGGCAATTGTTTCGGCGATGCCCGAAACTGAGACCTTCCGCATAGGCGAATGCCTAACCGACTGGGCTCCCCAGCCCTTATCAAGATATTGAATAACAAACTAAGCTGCACTGCGAAATGCAGTACGGCTGGTCACTTTAATGATAAGGAGTCCCCATTACTGGACAAATCCAGTTTCATGTATCCGGTCATTCAATGCCGGACTTTGGCAGGTAATTCTCTTTTTCCGCCCCAATCATTTCCTAGCAGAGAATAACCAGGAAAAAAACCCCTTTTTTGTAAGTTAATACCAACGACCTAAATAATGTAGACCAACTGTTTAGTAGTATAAGAACAGGTTTGGGAGGGAACCAGGATGAATAGCTTTATTGGCGAGAAAGGTTGTTACTTTTGAAGAATTAGCCCCACAATTGGCGTAAACGTTGTTAAGTTAATGCGACGGTAATATATTATTTTTGAAAATTGAAGAGTACAGGGAAAAGCCGCTTTTTTTCGTAGAAAACTTTCCTCGTCAGTTCTCTTTGGCAATGATTGCGAGTAATCGCCTAAACTGGTGTAAGGAAACCTGCTTCTCACTTTCTTGTGCTTCGTCTCTCACTGCAACCTTAAAATTCAGTTCCATGTTTTATTCAAAAGACTGTATTCACCATCATGTTAAGCTTTAAAAATAAAGTACGATTGATTGGAAATCACGAATTTTTCTAAAGCAATTAAGATATATTTTAAGATTCTTAAATTAATTGAAAAGTCCTGCCGAGATTCACGCGATGCATGATTCCGACGTTTGGACCAAGCGAAGAAGAAAGAGAGAAAGCTGTTTTTTGTCGCCAATGTCCGCCAAACAGACACAATTACGGTACGACTCCTAATAAATCAAGCGGTAATTCCCCTGTACTCTTTAATTATCTTCTGCAATATTCACTTGTTTATAATGTTAGTTTAATCACATAAAAGCTATTTGTGTGTGGTCATATGAACGTAAAAATATATTTTTTATTGGCTATTTCTCAAACACTATTCAAGTTGTTGCCTCAACGTCCCCGTGACTTGGGTATGATGCTGGTCCTCTTTTAGCTTCGCTATTGCTCAGTCTATTTTCATTTATAAATCTATGCTAAAAAGTGATTCTGAACATATGCGCTGTGCATTGACGTCAGCAGTTTGCTTATGGTCGCATGTATGGGACAGTAATTGCTATAAAAGTCCTATAGAAATAGCTTAGGAGATCAGTTATAGTTGATATAAGTGGGTTTAGGAATTTTATGTATCAGCAAAATTTACTGGACCATATTCTTGCGGAGCTTGTGACTTTGAAAACTTTTTTTTTTCACTAAACTGAAAAGGGGATGATCATGTTCGGGTCACCAAGATTTCTGTACGAGTCTAGGGTTAGACTTACATTATTAAAAAACATTTTCCATAAGGAGGTATGGGACACTTTTAACTTTTTTTTAAAATATTTATTTTTATTATTGCAGATATGAATATATTTTTTCCGTAAATGTATACTAAATATACTTATACGTTTAGATAGTCAAAGGTTTTAAAAAGTTAAAACTTAAAACAAATGTGTAAAAAAATGCATTTCTCATTTTTGTTATAAGTCAAAAAATTATGTATTGACAAATAAAATTTAGCATTCTTATAAACAAGAACATGTATTAGAGTCATTCCACGTCAAATCGACCAGCTCAAAATCTTCATGTCACAGAATTCAATCTTGATTTTATTCCAAGTACTAGAGACAAATTTATTAGACACGTATTTTTTGTTTTTTCAAAATTTCAAGAATTAAGAAAGTTATGATTTTTTGAAACCGTAAAGTTAAGCCTAACTTTTTCTCATTTAGCATTGCGGTCTATGGGAAATTTAGTATTTTCGAACGAGTATAACTAAAAAGGGTAACCTGGGAACAACTAACAAATTTTTTTAAGGAGTACTATTACTAATGGTAACATTTTGGTAAAGTGCACTGTTGTTCCCAAAACTCCTTCTACCAAAATTATTTTTTTTAAAGTCAGAGGAGAATAACATTAGTTCCAATGGAGAAATTTGTAAAATAGGTTTGTGTTTATGAAAGAATATGTGCACGCAACTATATATTTTTAAATGAAGTATTAATATTAAAATTCCTCATATGATAGCAAACATTTTTTAAATACTTCGTGTTATTGAAAAATTTAAGTCTTTTCCTCCTTTCAAATTTTAACTTATATTTATAATATTTTTTTATTTAATATAAATATTAATTGAAATTTCAAAGGTACAAGGGATTTACATTTTACAATAATACAAAGTGTTTAAAAATATTTGCTATGGTATTTCAACGCGGTATGGTATTTTAACACGCTTGCACATATTCTTTCATAAACACAAATATATTGTACCCATTTCTCCATTGGAACTAATGTTATTCGCCTCTGACTTTTAAAAAATAATTTTGGTAGAAGGAGTTTTGGGAACAACAGCGCACTTTACCAAAATCTTACCATTAGTAATAGTATTCCATACAAAAATTTGTTAGTTGTTCCCAGGTTACCCTTTTTAGTTATACTCGTTCGAAAATACTAAATTTCCCATAGACCGCAATGCTAAATGAGAAAAAGTTAGGCTTAACTTTTCGGTTTTAAAAAATCATAAATTTTTTAATTCTTAAAATTTTGAAAAAATAAAAAATACGTGTCTAATAAATTTGTCTCTAGTACTTGGAATAAAATCAAGATTGAATTCTGTGACATGAAGATTTTGGGCTGGTCGATTTGACGTGGAATGACTCATTAAACACACCGTCTTTGCCGATTTTTGTTATTTGCTATAATTTTTTTTAATTATTGAATTTTTTAAATAATTTCACAGGTTCACTTTTATTTTTAAAAAATAATAAATGAAAAAACTTTTTTTTACAACTAGTCTCTGAAAGCAAATTAAAGATAAATATTTTGAAAAATATATGTGGAAAATTCTAACACTCTATGTTTAGTAGATTTTGAGTTATATCATTTTAAACTCAAAAATTCATCGAAAACACGATCAAGGAGAAAAACAGCTTTGAAGTTTATAAACGCGGTGGACAGCACATATGTTATAACACAAGAAACTACACATCTCATGTTATACTGCAGATATAATTTTAATTTTTGCTTCAAATTATCCCAAATTTTTTTGTTATTTTTTAAAATAATAATAATTTATTTTGAAGATTTTGTGTCCTCAACCCCCGAACTCATTAAATCATGTAGTTTTCAACAAATGTTTCCTAACAAATGTGAAACATACAAAATCGCACCTCAATAAACTAACCATTATCGCTTCTATACTTACAAAAATGTATAACCTTGCATAAAAATCTACTTTTCAAACCATCTCATACAAAATATTTTCTTACAATAAAATTGGTTCTTTTATACATCGCTCATTGTAACAACTTCGGCTATGCATTCCTTTGGTTGAAATCTCTTGATGCCACTCGTTCTGGAACAAATTCCCATCTCAGGAATGTCTTTACTTATGTATGAATGGATGTGTATGTATTATATCCCTAATTAAATTTAATTACGATCCCTGGATACCAGCATGATATTATTACGCGAACGGAAACACTTTTCATGCATCTCTGCTTTTCTATGACAGAAGTGTAAGTATTAAACAACATTATTAAAAACAAGTTTTTTACGTATTTGCTTTTCGGATGCAATTCTTTTCTATAAGTAACTTAAAATCAATAATGCTTTTGTTGCCAACAAGTAAGTAATTGATTTACGACCTACTGCTGAAATCTAATTCAAGGTACGTTTATTTGAGTGTTGAAATCAGAAACATAAAAAAATAGATGTTTCAGTTTGATAATTTGACAAGCGGTATTCTATATCAATTTATAATGTTGATTTATGTCCGTGAGTGGCCTAGTGGTTAAGGCCTCGTTCTCGGAATCGGAAGATCCCGCGATTGAGTCCCGAAACCATTGAAGACCCACCGAGTATATGCGGAGTACGTGCTCGTTAAATCTGTAGGTCTGAAAGTCCTGTGGGTGGTCATGGCGCAGTTTCCCACGGGTACAGGTCCCTGGAGACTATTTCCCTCTCCTTCAGGGGCATGTCTTCATTGTGGAGGAGGCGATAGATGGCAACATCTGTTTCGTGTGTGTGTTGTGTCTCTCTTACTTGACGAAGGTTTATAAGCGGGTCTCTGACCAAGCACACAAACCTGAAAATATTTGTCTACCAATCAATTAATGCTGATTTACGGTAACATGGCATGATCAGTCAATACATAGAATTACTAGTCCTGTGGTTGATAAGACATTAACCAAAATTATAAATTTGTTTCCTCTTCAATAGTTTTAAATTTTCAACCTATTCATATCCTTCATTTTTTTCCATAAAATTGTGTTTCTGTAGAAAATTGCTTCAAAAGATTTTCCGCGATTTTAATTTTAATCAAATTTTAAAAAAATGAAATCATCAAAAATAGTTCGCTCAAAAAGTATACAGTCCGTAGACTACAGTGACGTCACAGTTACGTCACGCATTGTCTTTTTTCTTACAAAAAAAATGCTCCTCCCTGTTCGTATTGTTCATTCATTTACAGTTTTTTCAAACTAACATGATTACTTGTTACTCCAGATATGAGAACTTTTTCTATTTTGATTGTTACTGAAATATTCCTTTGGTATTTTGTTTTTGGCGGGCAACGGATAATTATATTAGAACTTATTCCTTTTTTTCTTCGAGTGATAATTTTTCTTTCTTTTTTTTATAGTTGAAGTGATTGTTTTCTTTTGCATAAGAGGGTTAAGGAATATTGTGCGTAATATAGATAAATAATTCATGTATAATTTGAGTTTTTTGGAAGCTTTTTTTTATACTATAAATTAGTTTACTTTTCGAAAATATTTTTTTCCGTAGGAGTATTTCGTTAATTGATAGAGCGTGGTGAGAAAACTTTATTTTTCTGAGCACTGAAAAAACACTTTACGTGCCAAGAATATATTTTTTATTTTCGATATGAGGTTATGCAATAAATCTTTTATGGTTTGCCCTAAAATGTAGCTGAATGAATATGCAAGTTTAATTATGTACATGAATTCTGTAAAAACTATTAGGTTCCTTGAAAAAGTTCTTTCGGTAAGATATATTAAACTTCAAAGTTCGATCAAAGAAAGTTATTAATTCGATTATGGAATACCTATTTTAGTTTGATATTTCCATAGCTGCATATTTCACTGATGTATTGGTTTGTATTCTTTTTTCTTTTGTATTTCTTTTTTCACTAAGCTGTTTGCAATTGCATTCTATGTTGAAACCAACCCTATTTTTCAGAGTAGTTGTAAATCGCTTTTCTGACCCTTGTAGTCCCAATGACAATTTGGCATCATTATTTTAGAATTTTTTTTTGATCATCTATAGCCATGTATGATATCAAAAACCACATTATTCGATTCTTCAAACTTTTTCTATAAGAAAATATTTTTTGTTTATCCCAATACATGTAAGTTCCTGTTATTTTTTTTAAAATTATGATCAGAAACGTGATGATGACAAATGGCATCACTGGGAATGAAAGGGTTAAATGATTTTTTTAGCATATAATTTGATAAGAAGTCTCAATATCGAAATAAAAAAGTAATGATATGTTTTAACCGTCCTATTAGACCCTCCATCGACAATTTGTTTCCTTTGAAGAATTATCGTGACCCTTTGCTCTTTTAAAAAACCTAAAATTAAAAAGTTTTTAAACAAATACAAAACAGAAATATACGTTTAATTCAAAATGTTCCCTAGCATTTATTGTTCTGATGGGTAGTCATATATCATTTTTTTTTTAAAATATATATGACTACCAAAAATAACAATTTCAGAAATCTAATCACTTAAATAAATATTTATCACAGAGGAAAACATCTTTTGAAATTTGAATTCAATTATTTCCTTCAAAAGTGTGGCAATCAATTACGGATTTTATACTTGAACATTGTATGGAAAAAAAATTGAAGTACAAAGTTTGAATTTTTTCTGTTCAAAACGAAGATGAGAAACTTATATTTTTTGCAATCTGTACCTTTTACACAATTTTTCAAATACTGTTTCGATTCAAATATTGAAAAAATATATTATGATTATGGATAGATTTAAGTATGGAATGAGTAAACAGTAATCTAGAGTGAGGATACAATGGTAATTTTAACAGCCACTCAAACCCTTTAAAAACTAACATTTTGGCCCTTTTAACGAAAAGGGTAATCGACTATTGTAACGTCCCGCTTCATTAAAGTAAAATGTCAAGTAGAAATGGGAACCTATGACTTATGACTTTCTTGGTGGGGGGCAAGATCGCCAAGCACTGCGACTTTAAGTCTATTGTACTAAGCCCCAGAAATGACACAAGCACAAGAGACACACAAAGAAAGAGACGACACAAACACATAGACAAATAACAAAATTTATTGACGGTCACAAACATCCATGCCTGGCCGGGATTCGAACCCGCCCCAGCATCTCCAAAGGCTAGAATCCTAACGAGTGTGCCACCGGGGCGGCAATGGGAACCTAAGCAAATAGGTGATTTGTCGCTACTTTTCTCAAATTTTCGCTGCTTTGCTTAAGCGCTAATTTGCGATTTAAAAAATTGTTTTATTTCCAATTTTTGTTTTAAGCTTGTTAAGATATACTCGATACGATATTTGGTTGTTGTTGAAAATTTACCGCCATTTTATATTACTTGAAAAACGAATGCTATAATATTATCTCTGTTCTGGAAAATTCTACAAGTTTAACATAAGTGAGTTTGAGAGTGATGTTGATCCCCTTCCACTAACCGTAATTGCGGTTTTCTCTACTGTTATATGTGAAAGATCCAATTAACTTAACATTGCCATTCCGACCATACGGCAGCGCGATTGCGGTGAACTCCGGAACCGCTACGTTTAAAATGGACATTGCATTTTGATTCACCATTCTGTCTATTAATTGCCTTCCCACTTCTAGAAAGTTAGAGGGCTGGGGAGCCCAGTCGGTGAAAGCGTTCGCCTTGCGTTGGGGAGGTCCCAGGTTCGGGTCTTGGCACCGCCAAACTAACTACCGAAAAATAGACGATCCGTGCAGCCAAAATGTCCAAAGAAAAATACCTCGTGTAGAGGAAGTGCTCGTGAAATATGTTCCAAAGTCCGTCGTAGTGAACTTTAAGACTCTTGAAATTCTGTATCTATTCTAAGTAGCAGTTACTATCTAAAACATACTCTTTATTCTATGTGATATAACACCAAATTGTTATGGGGGCTGGGGGGGCTCAGTCGGTTAAGGCGTTCGCCTTGAACGTTGAAGTTCGGGCATCCCAAAGATAACCGTTGACTTATAAACGGCCTGTGCAGCCGACGAATAATACCCCATGAAGAGAGGGTGTGTAGGTTAAATAAGCTCCTAAGTCCCACGCTGCGTATGATTTCTCCCTTTAAAAAGTTGCGGTGGTTGTCTGCTCTGGTGTCGGCTCGTCACTTGACTGTGGTTCTAATATATGACTCGTGTATTTTTAGTGAGTCGCCCCGGTGGCGCAATCGTTAGGACGCTAGCCTTTGGAGCTGATGGGGTCGGATTCGAATCCCGGTCAGGCATGGATATTTGTGACCGTCAATAAATGTTATTTGTCTATGTGCTATTCCTTTCTTTGTGACTGTAAAAATTCTTTCTGTGTCTGTCCCACTTGAAGGAAGCTTATAAGCGGTTCTCTGAACAAGCACGCAAGCTAGAATATATATGTACCATACCATACCATACCATTTCTAGTGCGGACGACAATTCAAACGTACCCTAACTGTCATCCTGCCAGTCTGTGTATTAATTGCCTTAACACTTCGAGAAAGTGAGAAAACCGTTCAGTCGTATACAGATTGTGTCGGGTCTGTGGGTTTCTCCTTCTTTTTCAAACTCTTTCTGCTCGGAAACTCAAAATGGTGGGCAAACACCATTAGGAGGTGTAGATGTGAAAGATAACAACGCCGAATTCATTTTCACCGGTTCTTTGTAAAACAAATCTCTGTATAGTATCAAGAAATAAAGTTTCTCGAGTGATTGTTGCGAATGGGCAATGGGGTTTTAATTCTAATAAAAATTGCTTTTTATGCTTTTTGAATAAGTATTAAATGTTGCATTTTTTTTTTTGATGATTGAAGTTCTTCGAATTCGATTTTTTTTTAGATTTTAGATTAGAGATTAGAACAGTTACAATACCTTCCATTTATGGCATTATAAACATAGTGTTTAAGCTAAAATTGTCCATGTCATTATTATGACTAGTACATTTTACCCGCTAACAGCAACATAATTGAACAATCATTAAGACTTATACTCTTAAAACGAACGACCGATTTTACTTCAGTCTGAGTTAATGTTCACTCCTCCAGTCTAGAAAATGCACTTCTCCTAGAGGAGTGGATCCTCCACTCCAGGGGTGTTAAACCTCCAGGGTGTGTTAAACCTCCGACAGGATCATTCCAAATGAGTGATTTTAACTCAGTTTGATTTAATATTCACTCCTTTCCAGTGCCGAAAATGCACTTCTCCTACTGGAGTAAATTTCACTCTGCTGTTTTAAGAGTGTATTTTATTTAATAATAAATCAATAATCAATTTATAACTATGTAATTACCTTCATAAATTGTTGGATTTTTTTTAAATATTTAAAAATACTAGTGGCATACGCTCCTTTAAACTTCAAACTATTATAAACAAATATGTCTGTAATATCTCAAAATGCACTTTTTCAATGATCAATTTATAACTATGTAATTACTTTTATAAATTGCTGGATTTTTTAAATATTTAAAAATACTAGTGGTATACGCTCCTTCGAACTTCAAACTATTATAAACAAATATGTCTGTAGTATCTCAAAATGCACTTTTTCTGAAACATCTTCTGATGTTTTATAAATGCATTTCATTCTGAAAGTAAATAAGCTTATAAGTGTGTGCCACTTTTAGTTTAAGATTTGTTGCAATCGCTGGATCTCCAAATTTTGAATAGAATAGTGTTTTTACGTTTAATTATCTAATTCTAATATAAGGGCTATGGAAGTATTGCGATAAGGTAAAAAAATATGAAACGAAGATTTTGCTGTTTTTTACACGTTTTGGGGTGCAATGATTTTGCAAATTTATATACAGTTTTGGTCAACTTAAGAATTGAATAACAAAACTGTAACAGTTAAAGACAGTTCTTTTAAAACAACACAACATTGAATTTTTACATAAAACTAAAGATGCTGACGAAGGTTCGTCTGGAACATTTAGATAAGCGCTTTTTAAGGTATGGGTGCCATTTTCTTGAGCCAACAAGTTACTAGGAGGATAATCGTTTGTGTTTTCGAAAATAAGCACTTAATGATTTTGTTAAGTATAGATAGAGGATATATTTGTAGCAGAAAGGGTTTTATGTTGCTCGCGCGCGCGCGCGAAGAATGTGTTGGATTCGGCTCCGGTGTCGATCTTGTCACTTCACAAATGCTTAAAATTACGCAGCGTATTGACTGTGTTAAAACTTTACGTAGGGATAGAAATAGGCAGCAGGAAAAGTTCCTTAACTAGTAGGATGGGTTCCTTTTGGGTAGAGTTAAGTTGAATTATCGTCGCACTAGAGCTACACGATAATAATTGGGTTTATTTTGGACATGAATATAACGTTTTCATAATGAAGTTAAAAGAAAACAATTATAATTGTAATATTTATAATTAAATAAATAATAATAAACTGGTTTTAGGTTTAAAAAGATATATTGAGTATACGGAAAAAAAGTTAGTTATATTTAAAGTATTTTCTCTATGCATTTATTTATTTGTAAATCTTTTTTCAAATGTTTTTGATAGTTTATTACGAATTTCAATTATTGTTATAAAAAAACTTTAGTGTGGTGGCTTATTAAGAGTTTTAAAATATTAAAATAAAATTAAAATAAGAAAACTGAATATTTCTAGCCCTACCAGGAGTTTTAACACAGTCAATGCGTCGCGTAATTTTAAGCAGTGGTGACGTGCAAGATCGACACCTGAGCCGAATCCAACATATTAGTTTTAAAATACAGGTTGCTTATAAAATAACGCTCGCTATTCGGAGAGGTCTGTAGCTTGAATGTATAATCCAAATGCATCGAAAATTGAGATACTAATCAAGAAGGAGGAAAAAGAATATAATCATAAAAAAGATAGAATCCTAAGAAATAATAATAATAAATAATCATAAAAAACAAATAAGTTTCTTGACCAGAGTTCTAAATTACGAGGCGTCGTCAATTATGGCCAATTACGGCGAACACATCTAATTACGGCTCGGAATTTAGAACCCTGGTCAAGGGACAAGTTTTGTTTTTTTTTTTGAAAAAGAATGGAATCATAAAAAAGAAACTCGTCCCTTGACCTAGATTCTAAACTACGAGGCATAGCTAATTTTGGCTAATTACGGCCAACACATCCTATAACGCCTCGTAATTTAGAGCCTTGGTCAAGTGACGAGTTCGTTTTTTATGATTCCACTCCCCCCCCCCCTTCTTGATTAGTAAGTGTCTCAAAGTATTTTTGCATTTGGATTATTCTTTAAAGCTACTGACCTCTCCGAATAGCGAGCGTTATTTTATAACTGCCCTGTATTATTAGAGAATACGAGAATTATCTCACATTTCATATATCACATGCATGACATAATGTTAAAAATTGTAAACATATATGTTAAGGCAAAAATATTTTTTTACGTGATTGTGCAAAATTTTGCTACAAATTTTAATTTTTACGACACCATAAGTGCTACAACTTTGCAATCATGAAAACAGAACATTAAAAACACTTTGAAAATTTTAGAAATAAAAAAAATTAGGATGTGTTATACCAATATAACATTTAACTTGACCTTTCTGCCTCATTTAACGAAACAATTTCTTCACATATAAATTCATTCTTCTCAAACAGAAACAAAATCGTCTGAAACTTCACTACATAGAAGTGAAGTGAAGATGAAACTTGTGCTTCGAAATACAGCGCCATCTGTTGTCATTTCCGTCGTCATGGTTTCTCCACGAATTTCGCTTCAGTCCAGCAGTTGAGTTTGTAGAACGAGGTTGTTTATTTAGTTTCGAACTTTTGTTGGAACCATGTGCTTTTTCGGAATGCAGTTTTTAAGTGGTTTTATTGAGTGAAAACAACGTTTTACGAATTCATTGGATGTAATATACGTTTGAAAATGTGTTTGGATACTTGTGTTGAAGACATGTTTTTGGATATGCAAAAATATATACCGAATGAGGCTAGTGCGTTTTGCCGAATTAATATATTTGAAAAGTTTATAGTTGTTTACAAATGTGTTGTGTTTTATAATTAGATAATCGCGGATGGTATTTTTAACTAAAATAATGAAGTTACAGTATTTAAGAAAATTATTTGCTGAAGTTTATTAATAAAGTTTTTCATTACATTATATATTACAATGTTCAATGAATTTGAATGACTATCGGTCATAATTCTGAAAATGTAGTTTAAGCTTTTGAAAATATTTAAGCTTTGAAGTGTTTAAAACTTAAATGAAAAATTAATTCCGGATGTTGTTTAGTTATTTACATTTTTTTTAGACTATGAAATTTATGAGATAGTGTTTATGATAAGAACATACGGTATTTTTATACATCACTGTACAAATTAAACGCAATATTTATGAAAATATAACCAAACTACTGCTAAAGCAATCTAAAATATTCTGGATTTCTAAATTCATTTCAAATATTCTATATTTATAAAATTTATCAGACGCATTTACTAAAAGAAAACTCAACATGAATAAACGGATTTATCTAATCATCAAAGCAAACAGATGCATTTTTATATTTGATTGAACCTTTGCGAATTACCTGAAAATTATTTTTAACTTTGAATAAACAAACTCTGAATGTTTACCCAATCGAAAGTGAGTTCTAAAGGATTGCGTGATGTGTTCTGTGCCGAGTTTATTGGATAACTGAGCTAAGGAATGGACCAGCCATGTACTTTCTTTATGGAATGGTTAAACAATGGAATTTGTTGGATGCTGCTGAACATAAGCATAGGGTAAGTGATTATTGGTTATCATTACTAGTAGTAAGTCTACGATTGAATCGCCTCACACCCTAAGTACAGGGTGGTTATAAAATAACGCTCGCTATTCGGAGTGGTCTGTAGCTTGAATGAATAATCCAAATGCATCAAAAATTGAGACACTTACTATTCAAGAAGGGGGAAAAAGAATGAATTCATAAAAAAGATAGAATCCTAAAAAATAATCATAAAAAAAGAATAATCATAAAAAAGAAAACTCGTCTCTTGACCGTGATTCTAAATTACGAGGCGTCTTGAATTACGGCCAATTACGGCAACACAGCTAATTGCGCCTCGTAATTTAGAACCCTGGTCAAGAGACGAGTTTTCTTCAAAAAGAATGGAATCAATACAAAGAAACTCGTATCTTGACCAAGGTTCTAAATTACGAGGCATAGCCGATTATGGCTAATTACGGCCAACACATCCAATTACGCCTCGTAATTTAGAACCCTGGTCAAGTGACGAGTTTGTTTTTTATGATTCCATTCTTTTCCCCCCTTCTTGGTTAGTAAGTGACTCAAAGTTTTTTGCATTTGGATTATTCATTAAAGCTACAAACCACTCCGAATAGCGAGCGTTATTTTATAACCTCCCTAAGTACTAGACATCAATTGGTCATTTATTTGCATATTCCCTAAATCTTGTCATTTGACAAACTATTGACCCTTTTTAAGATGTCTTTGTTATTTAAAAAAAAAAACGTAATGCGCTTACAAATAATATTTTATCCTAAGAAGGTTGAAGGGATCTAGGAATTTTATTCCCACATCTGTGTGTCTCAGAAATAACACTTTCATTTTTGATGATTCATGAATCCTCAAGTCTCATTTCTTTTATTTTGAGGATTGTTTCTTCAAACTATCACGTGACTTTTGAGTAAACGCGAATCCTCACTTTTACGATCGTGATTTGACGATTCTGTATCTTGATTTTGAGGAAACTGAATCTCATTGTTGTACTCACATGCTTAAAAATGACGAAATATTTCTTTAGATTAGACGACATTCAAATCTTCATAAAAATGACTATTCAAATTTCCTCACTGTGAGGAAACGAAAACTCACAGCATTTGCCAGTAAACGAATCGTCAAAATTAAGGAAAATTTCATCGTTTTTGAACATTCATTTTTTTAGAGTAAAGTAAAGTAGTATTTTTTTAGAGTAAATAAATATTTTAATACTTATCATACTTACAATGATATTTTATGATGACAAAATACAGATTAAAAACAGAATATTTCAAAATACAAAACTTTCAATATTCGATTAATAGTATAAAATAAGGATTTTTTTTTAAGAAGCTTAACTTGAAAATCAGCAAAATGAAAGTATAAAGTGAATTCTATTATGGTTTACAAAAGTAGACCTCTGAATTTAAAATTCTAAACTCTATGCATTTATTTCGAAATTCGTTATATTTCATTGTCGTCTATATTTATTTCCTAATTTAAACTCAATGACTTAAATGAAAATTTCTCAGTGAGCTTAGTTGAAAAATGTAACAAAAATATCTTAAATAAATATCTCGTTAGAAAAGTAATGTTATTTTAACTAAATTGAGATTTCCAATAACTAAACTATTTCCCTTTCAATTTTATATTAAATTAAAATGCCAAGACTAACTCCCCGGGAAATTAATTTTCTTTGTAATTTGTTTCATGCCGTTGTGAGACAGGTTTGCCATTATTTTGTTTGACGGCCAATTTACCTTAACTTGGATTTTTTTTATAAAGCTATTTAATCGTAGACATTTTCATGATATTTAATTAAAAATTATTCTCAGATGCCGTCGATTACTATGCCATGCATTTGAGGATACCCTTCGGGGCTCTGGCGTCCCGTCTTGGCCATCTTATAAACATACTACTGGGCAAATAATAATGATAATGATAAAAAACAATAATAATAATACTATAGAAAAAAACAATAATACCACTTAAAATACTACTACTACTCATAATAATGATGAATATAATAATAATAATAATCCATTGCGTAGCTGTAGTGCATAGTTAATTTAACAAAAACAAAAAAAAAACCTTGAAATATTCTCATTCAAAGTTTGACAATTCTCCTACAATTAAAAGGTTAATGGCTTAAGGGGGTATAGGACACAAAATCTTTAAAAAAAATAAAATAAAATATTATCATAAAAAATAAAGCAAATATTTTAGAATAATTTAAAACAAAAATTTTATTTATATCTGCAGTAGAACGTGAGATGTGTAGTTTTTTGTGTCATGACATCTGTGTTGGCCAACCACGTTTATAATCTTTGCTTCCTCGTAATATTAGATAGGAATAACGTTATCGAATCCTTAGTTGTTCGGTCGGTTTGGAGTGCTTCAGTAAGGAAAGGGATAAACTTCAAAGCTGTTTTTCTCCTTTATCGTGTTTTCGATGATTTTTTGACTTTAAATTGATATAACTCAAAATCTACTGCACATAGTGTCAAAATTTTCCACTCATATTTTTCAAACATACATCTTTAATTTGTCTTTAGGGATTAGTTGTAAATAGTTTATATTTTTATTTATTAATTTTTATAAAAAAAAGTGAACATGTGAAATGATTAAAAAAAACTTCAATAATTAAAAAAAAACCATGGCAAATAAGAAAAATAGGTAAAGACAGTTTGTTAAATACATTTTTCTGTTTATAAAAATGCTAAATATTTGTTTGCCAGTAATAAGATTAATAAGTTTTTGACTTATAACAAAATAAGAGACATCACTTTTTGACACATTTTATTTTTTAAAAAAATAAATAATGATAATTTAAAACCTTTGACTATCTAAAAGTGTAAGTATATTTAGTATACATTTATGGAAAAAATTATATTGATATTTGCAATATTAAAAAAAAATTAAAAGTGTCCCCCCATACCCCCTTAATACAAAATCATAATTTTCGCATATGCATCTGTGTTACTTTCACTGCAACAAGTGTCATATAATAGTGAAACAACTTTGCCGGTAGACATGCGAGTCTGATCAATTATGAGAAAAAAAATGTTGTTTTTTTAAGTAGTACAGGGTTTATTGCACTGAAGTATATTACCGAACACTTTATGTAGCTTAAATTTACATTTACAAAATCGAGCGAGTACAGCTTATGTATGATAGCTTTAACAAGCACGCACTTCACATGTACTCGGTGGGTCTTCAGTGACACTACGACTCGATTGCGGGACCTTCCGATTCGGAGATTGAGACCTGAACCACTAGGCTGCCCAGAACCCTTGTTTTTTTTAATCAAAATTTATAACTAAGGTTTTGGTTCAATAAATTAAAATCACACTATTAGTTCAACCATCAAAATACGCCTTTCATTGTCGATATCAAGAAAAAGATAAAAAAAAGAAAAAAAATTGTCTTACAAAATTAAACGACAGTTAAATGAATTTAAAATCACATCACCCGAATCATCATCACCGAATCACATCACCGAACAGCTCATTTTCAAAAGTAAGCTTACTAATTATTTCAAAATAAAATTTGCAAGAACTAATTTTTCAGAAATTAGATATATTTAGTTTTTAGATTATATCATAAAAATGACCACAAATAAAAAATGGCCATTCTATTATAGCTATTCCGGCAATTTTAACATGGCCTATGGGAAAGATCCCGTATTTCTAAAAGGGACTGGATGCAATTGGACTTATTTTTCTTTAAAAAAATAATACTAATGGGAGGAAATTATAATATACTGATGAAGTGTTGACCAAGGAGTGGTGATCGATTGGCATAAATACACCCGTGCAACGTCGGGTTTTTAAAGCGTGTATATTTATAAAACTATTCATTTTCATAGACTACTTAATAAATATTTAAATCAACCATATCTCGATATTATGCGAAATGAACAAAAATTAACCAGATTAATTTAATTTGCTTTTACATTTTACACAATATCTTTCAAATCTAGCTTTTTAATCTAAGATTCTTTAATTTTGTTTGGAATTTAAATGAAAAATGTCTCATAGCCGAATTAATATCCTCTAAGGAATACACTAAAGAGTTTTTCGTGATGCTTCAATTTTTCAACGTGGAATTTTTAATATACTCTTTCTATCTTGCTACTTTGATATTTTTTCATGTTAAAGAGCTTTTGGATGTTTAATTTAAAACTGTTGACAAAATCAAGTTTGTGTGCGTTCTTTTGACTTTCAATTTTCTTGAAAAAGTGTTATGTCTTGGTTTAAACACTAATTTATTACGAAAATGTCTTTCAAATATATTGAATTTAATCAATTTAAATCTGTTTGGCGTTCCGCAAATAATATATGATTTAAAGCGTTTTTTAATACAAGGGCTAGACTTCCAAAGTAAAAATTAAATAAAAAACAAAATAGAGTAATTTAATATATCTTCATACTTTTGAGCTGCTCTAGCACCGTGATCGGAAAACATGTTACCATAGTTACTCTTTGCAAACAAAAAATCTGGTGGCCATGTTAGGCTTAGTCCCATAGAAATGTACTTAAAAAATTGCTCGACATCCGTAATTTCTCAATGAATAGTGCTCGTAGAACAAATCTTCAGGTACTTAAGATTTAGTTCTCTTTATGATTTTCAAATTTTGTTCTGAAATTAATAAAATTTAACATAACTGTAAGTAGAAAGTAAGCAATAACATAACTTTCAGCAGTAAGTCATAGGGAAGGGATCGGGAACTGGGTTAGAAATGCGTTAGTCGAAGTCTAAGTCGGTTAATTAGTCAAAGAAAAGTGGTTTAGCGTTAGGTGGTTCATTCGTTTATAAAGATCTACTTAATATATTATATTCGATTATATTTAGATATTTTAATTCATTTATAGTTGGTTTATTTAGATAGATATAAATTATTTACATAATGCCCACATATATACTTTATATATTATAATTTAAATACGGCCTATACAGGTTCCACCTAATTAAAAAAAAAACTCGAGATAATCATATCTTACATGTTAAAAAATATATAACAACTCATGCAAAACATTTGTAGGTCTTCCATGAAAAACATCGTCAAATATCTGCAACCCAATAACAACACAACCAACCACAAATACATTTTAACACAAACCTTTACCACACAAATTCCAAACAATGTATTCAAACCCCCATTCATCACCATAAAAACCATTCTCAACATGCCCATAGAAAGTTGTCGATCAAAAGTGCTATCGATTTTTTAAGAACTTTTCCGAAAATCAGGCCCAGATTGGGAGGGCGGACCTTAAAACGTCTCTCTCTCTCACCCCCAACTTGACAGACGATTAATCAAGGACCCCTGGTGGATTTTTTTTACGCCCACCCCCATCTCTCCATTACCTAGAATCGAATATTTTTAGTTTTGGAATACTTTCACTGGGTCTGTTATCTTAGAGAGGAATAGTTAAACTAGTATTGTTACACAAACTTTTCAAATTTTTTCAAAGTCTATGTCGTTAGTCTTAAAAAAACCAAACCTGTAATGCTAGTTTAACACGCAAATGTTCCAGGAAAGTTAACCAAACATCCAGTTCCGATGATAGTGATTGCAAAAATAACCCTTTATGCATCTATTTATGGTTTTTTTTTTTTTTTTTTTTTTTGGTCATTGAATATTTTAATAGTATTAGCCCTTTCCGACTGAGCTATCACGATCGTGCGGGTATAAAAGTAAATGTTCAAGCTCTTCAAAAATATCGATACCAAAGCAGCTGACTTGTACCGTTATTTTGTAAAGAATTACTTTGTGTTTAAGGAGTTGCTGGCATTGATGCTGTTTAACGCATTTTTTTCCCGATAAAACTCCAAATTTAATCTCATAATTTTAAATCAGCGCCATCTAACCGCCGGTCTTAAAGGGTTAGCTATTGTAATTAATTAGATTTGAAAAGGGTAAAAAATAGTTGAGATATAAAATGCAGTTTAAGTCCCAAATTATTTTTTTACCCTTTGTACTTATATTCATTACATTAAACTGACTAAATATGGCTTTTGGTAAATTAATAAATTTTAAAGTTTTTAGTCTTTAATGTGCTGAAACCCTATATATACTGCATTAATAATAGCCAACTACCATCATATCAATCTAAAAATATGAAGAAAAAAAACAATCGGTTTTGCAGAATTTCTGCTACACAGTAGACGCCCTCTTAGCCGGATTGAATAGGATCAAGGAAAGTCAGGTGAGCGAAAATCCCGTTAAAGGTCCCGTCAAGCCTTTGCAGGCGGCTCTCGCTACCAATTTTGACTTACATGTTACAATGAATCCGAGCCCTCCATGAATGTTAAAGTTTGCCTAGATTCAATTTTGTCGAGAGAACCCAAGCCAACTGGACCATCCAGGGATCTTTTACATGGTACATAATCGTATGATATGCGTGCTCAGGATTTTCCCATCTAGAAAATCCGACAACTCAGACAAGGCTCGAACCCGCGATCTTGGACTTATAAGGTGGACGCGTTAGACCCCTCAGCCACTGAGCCGTTATAATATACAATGATGTGGCATGCCTTATATAATTAAATTCACAGAATATAAATGATGCGTCATTTTATTCAATGCATTAAAGTATTGCATGTTACATACCTTTAAAGAAATTCTATTAACCCTTTTTTGTGTCTAGAAGTTCAGCCACTGGTCGCATAGTTTTACCATTTCTTTTTCAAAGTCACAGTGATCAATAACGAAAATAATAGTTTTTTCATTAGATCTTTTATTAGTTTTTTTTAATACTTTAAGAATAAAAAATTCGGCCTGTTAAAGCAGAGATCCGATTACACGGAGTTCGGTTTAGAGGAAACCTAATGTACTGTGAAAAATATAACTACGATGTAACAAAGGCAGTACTTGTACGTTAACAGAACTGTAAGCTAAATTTTTTTATTTATTTGAACTTAAAAGAGCAAAATTGCCATCAGCTATATTTTATAAGAAAAATAAACGTGATCCGTTCTATATTAAGAGGCACTGTCAGTCCCATAGAACTAATTGCAATAGTTTTGGAATCACAACTTCCGGAGAAGAATTGTTTTGAAATGTCATACCTTTTTCAACAAGTATGGAAATCATCGTGACATCAATTTTAAACAAAATTGGAAAAATATATATATCCGGTTATTTAATAATTGATTCATGAAGTTTTTAAATTGTGTCGCCATCTACTGAATATTTTGGGGCATTTTAAAACTTCAAAAATATATAATTAAATAACTAGATAACATTTTCGTTTCAAATTTGTTTCATTTCGATGTTATGATGATTCTCATACCATGGGGAAAAGGATTAGCATGGCAAAGCGATACTTCTGCGGGGGTTGTGATTCCAAAAATCAAGCATTGGCTCTATGGGGCTGACAATCCTTCTTAATCAAAATATTATATTCGCAAATGTATGATTTCTTAAAAAAAATTAATATGGTATTTTGAAAAACACAAAAAATAAAGTTCCATAATCTTGTTTATTTAGAATTATTGTTTTCAAGAATTCCTAAGGAAAAATATTATTGGTAGCGTACGTGATCCAATTAAAACTTGATAAACAGTGAGCTTAATTGTTTTAACAAAGTCGTCCGAGCATAAAGTTTATTAATTAGCATTTTAAATAGATTTGTGTAATAAGCTATCAACTATTACATTTTTTCTTTAAAAAAAAAAAAAATTCTTAGAAAGATCGTGTATGGCTTTACAAATTCTGGGAAATAAAGGATATAAAATCAAAGAACAACTTATTTTTATTCACTTAACACTGTTATTTACATACCTAATAATAGCTTCTTTGGTTAATAGCAAAATGAAATCATATCATTTTTTTAAATTTAGCAATCTTTATATAAACAGTCTTTAATGAATGTATTTAATTATTTTTAATTTCATTGAAATGCACTCATTTCTTTTAAAAATTTAATTTCAAGGAATTTATAATTCAACTCATAATAAAACTTAAAAAATTCCAATTTTTATTTAATCAAAACTACTTTTTTATGCAAAATTTTTTTACAAAATAATCATACGAGTCAAGTATAAGTCATATTCTAAAAAAAAAAAAAATAGAATATTTTTTTCGGAGATCGGAAAAATCCAAAAGAAGTATAAAAAAACAGCATTAAAATATTATTTAAAAAATATAAAAGCAATTAAAGTTTTTAATTCTTTAAAGCTTTTTATGCATTTAAAACTACTACAGTAGTAGTATTATAAATGATTAGAATTTCAATTATATAATTTTTTGTGTCTTTATATTTTTTTACAGTAGTTCAGTATCCTTACTTTAAAAAAAAAGAACTAAATGTTTATAGAAAACTAAACATTTGCTAAAAAATAGTTAATAAAACAGAATATCTTAAAACTAAAAAATGTATAAGAAAACAAACTAAAGGGAGGGTAAACTATTAACAGGATTTACTATGATAATTTTGTCTTACAATATCAAAATAGAATTGAAACTGAATAAACAAAAAACTTTGCTTTTATCAAGGAATTGCTACTATTACTCAATTTGAAGAAAATCTTTTCTCAGTTATTGTATGCAAAAGCATGAATTATTGTAGAAATAATCCACGCAATATTTAAAAGATTCAAACTCACAAAACAAATAAAAAGTGGAGAAAATAGTTATAAAAAAGTTTACGTTTTACTATTAGCTAAAATTAAGAAAAAACGTGGTCAACTATCAACCACTCTTTTAAAATAACACTTATTCCCAATCCTGATCACTAATGAA
This sequence comes from Hylyphantes graminicola, assembly GCA_023701765.1. Lineage (NCBI taxonomy): Eukaryota > Metazoa > Arthropoda > Arachnida > Araneae > Linyphiidae > Hylyphantes > Hylyphantes graminicola. The sequence continues at coordinate 26,151,986 of CM043112.1, forward strand.
TGATCGCGTATCGCAAAATTTAATGAAATAATTTATCCCCAGGATATTTATGATCCGTTTTAAATTCATCTCTTGATTGTGAAGGCTTAAGACCACTTCAAATATCTTCTTTGAATTGATAACCTAGAGGGTTCCATTTTGGCATCTCATTTTGGACCTTTGAGATTTATAGTTTCTACGTGCTTTAGAGAGTTAAGGCTTCGTTTGATTTCGTGACATATTAATTGAAAGACATAGTTGCAAAATTAGCATTCTCCTGGGTATGACTAAGACATAGGGTCCGGCGAGTTTATTGGCGAGGTTTGGTAATGGTAAATTCAATTGGATATAGTCGCCAATAAATGGGTCGGGCCCTGAATCTTAGCCGTACTTTTGATATTGTGAGTTTTGCAACTGCGACCGTTAATTAGGGATTTGTTTGTAAGGTTCAACGTTATGAGGGGGGGGGGGAGGTCTTTTTGAAGATGTTTGCACTATATTTTCAATTTTACAACAGAATCCGCATTTTAAAATAAGGATCTTTGAAGTAAAATTTAATAGATGGACATTTTTGATGCAATTAAGTCTTGTCTTGGTGAACTACAAGGTATTTGAATAGTGGTGTCGCGTGCCTAACAAGTTTAAATAATTGTTTGCATAAGTTTGTTCCTTTATTGTGGCATCTGTCCTGTCTTCCTGTAGAATTTCGTAAAAATAAAATATGGCTGAAAGTTTAAAAAAGTAACCGTTTTAAGCTTGTTCCTTTTCATTCAGATAATCATATTTTTGTAAATTTTATCCTTGCCGCGAGATAACATTATATAAAGTCTATGTTTATTGGTGTGTTCAAAGAACAGCTTAGTTTAAGTGTGGGGAAACAAATTTACTGGCGCCCATTTTAATAAGAAATTTGGAAGCTGGGTTGAGTAGGTATTCGACCCTGGGAAGACTTCAACAACTGGAGTAAGGATACAACTAAGGAATGCCAAACATTTTCCTCTGTAAATGTATAAGAAATTTTGGATTAAAACAACTGTTGTAATAGATTATTAATTACAAAAAAAAAAAACTTAAAGAGCTTGTTCATTTATAACACACACAAATTTATTTTACCGCTCAAAAACTCAAATTCTATTTAATTGACGTTACTTCCAGCAAATGCTAAACTTTTTTTTTTAAATTACGTACAAAACATACTTTAAAATTTATATTTGATGGTAAAACATCTTTACGTTAAGAGCATATACTTATAATTTTTTTTCGAAAATGAAAAGGTTATAAAAATAAAGATAACTGCATCATAACTAGAAAACTAAGTTTATATATCTCTCACATTTACATACCTAAGAACCCATAATCAAATCACATTAACATCCTTAGGCTCGCTTGAAAAATCGTTAAGATCTAAACTCTACTGATTCAATTCCGAAGTTTAACCAAACTCTGATGCTCGCTTTCGCAAATTATAGTAATAAGATTGAACGCCATATCTAAAGTCTACTAAATTATTTAAATCCATTTTTCGATATTTGCCTAATTTACATCATTTCCTGAAGTTTAATTTAATCTTTGAAGGGATCTTCGGCTTTTGGTGTGGTATAACCGCGTTAATGTAGGTTTAGTATACTTTAAATAGGGTGTGTGATAAATATTATATTAGGAAGTAGGTGGTTCAGTGGCTGAGAGGTATTACGTGTCCAACTCATAGGCCCAAGTTTACGGGTTCGGCCCTTGGCTGAGTTGTCAGTATTTGCGGATGGGAAAATCGTTTGCAAGCATGTCATACGATTATAAGGGCATGTAAAATATTCCTTGAGTACCCATTCGTCCTGGGTTCTCGTTAAAATTAAATTTCTGTACACTTTAACATACCCAGAGATCTCAAATTTGTTGTAATCTGAGCGACATTTTGTTCACATTTTTTCGTACACTTTTAAAAGTAAAATATTCACAAATCGTGTTAGAAAGTAGAAGCTCTCCATTGTTATAAGCGTAATATTATTTAAATTTCTTCCAAATGCCTCTCCTTCTAAGCGTATAATATATCTTACTATTAAATATAATTAAAAACAATTTTAATACAATTTAAAAATTAAAGATTACATTTATTCGCATGTAATTACGTTTCATTTTTAAAAACTATAATTACTAAAACAATCCCACTTAGTTAATTGAACCACTAACACTCCGCACTTAACTTCCAAACTTATTACATTCAGACGCATTCATAACAACCCTTTATAACCCCGTAACACTCCTACAAACCTTTAAAATTAACAGTCCTTGTACGCATTACAGTTTAAATTAATATATTTCCCACTTTAAATGATGATGGAGTCGCTGGCTTGAAATTTGAGTGTGGAATGCATAGGAGTTAAGAATGAGAATGAGATGTTGCTAGACAAAAACACTAGAAAAACTGGTTTGCCAAGTAAGGCCGTTGATTGCTTTGTAGTAAGCCTAAACAATCACTCTTGGCGAAGTATTTGGCGCCATTCTACTGTAGGTTAGGTTAGGTTTGAATTATCGTCGCACTAGAGCTACACGAGGGCTATTGGCGACAGGCGTCGTGTTTTAGAACCACAGTCAAGTGAAGAGCCGACATCTGATTCGGCACCCAACGCACCTTCAAGGACGACATCGTACGCAGCGTTAGGACTTTGAAGGATATTTAACGTGCACTCCTTTACACGGGGTATTATTCGTCGGACATTTTTGGCTTCACGGGTCGTTTATAGGTCGGCAGTTATTTAGGCGCTGCCCGGACCCGAACCTGGGACCTTTCGCATGTTAGGCGAGTGCCTAACCGACTGGACTCCCCAGCCATATAGCCGAGTAATTTGCTTCGAAAGCACGCGTAATTGTGTAATCCCCCCAAAAATAAATATTTTTTTGTGTGTGAATTGATTAATTCTGAGTTAAAACACAATTTCAGAGTCAACTTTGTTCATGAATTTAATTTTTTTGCATACTTCATATTAAAAAGTTAAGTTTGTGGGCAGAGTAATACTAATCATAAATTATCTTAAAGAAAATTTTGGGGCCCCCTTAAAGTGGGGGGCTTTGGATGCGTGTCCCTTTTGACCTGCTGGAAATCAGGACATGAATGCAACGCATTTTTCTCAATACTGTAAAGGAAATTATAACCCTCTTGTATGAATTCAGGTCTCGTGCTACAGTTTACAACTGAGCATTCATTTTTTTTTTTTTTTTGATTTTTAATAAACGCTTTTTAAGGCATAAAATAATGCGTTTCAACACGAACCAACATAGTGAGCGTTGTGTTTGGGCTTACTATGGTTGCTTGGCGGTTTTTCTGACTGCTTCGTTTGGTTTCTCGCCAAGCACCTCTTCTTAACTCTATGTTGAATTGTTGTTTACGGGGGTAGGCTTGCCGGTTAGAGTGTGAACAATTACACATATAAGTATGATTGTGTGACATCACATAGGGGTGTTATGTAAAATTGTGGTATTTATTTTGGTGCGTTCTAGTGTAATAAGTCTTAAATTAAACTGTTTTGAGGTAATGTACTGTTGTGGGTGGTTATTTTAAGTTTAAAAGGTTAAAAGTTGGGTATGGAGTCGTAATTTGTAATGGCTATGGTTTCAGATATTTTTTTTTGTATTTATTATTTGTTTTAATATTTTGACTGTTTCATAAATAACACGTTATTGTTTTACGCACTGCAAGCTAATTCTTTTAAGAGTTATAAATGTTTTAACATAGCGTCTAAATTTATATTTATAATTTCTCTATATTTTAAACTGCTTTGGTGCATAACTTCTTTTAATACTTTAACTATATTTAAAAAATTATACCGTGTTACTTTGTAAGCTGCAAATAAAATTTCTTTTGAAGCACATTATACATCTTTTAACTTATTTTTTTTCTACTATTAATTCATTTATTTACTAAATAGGATTTAAAAGTCAGGTATAAATAAATTGTTATGTTAAAATGGGAATGAGTTTAAAAAGGTGAAATAAAACGGTTTTTAGTAAATGAAATAACAGCTTTTGTTAAATTTAAAAAAAATACGAAAAGCTAACATTCGTTAAAGTATACTATTTAGTTGTTTTATTTTAGTAAATGTTAATTTTTTAAAATTTTAGACAAGAAAACTACTAACATAAACTTTAATATATTGAAACTACAATCATAAAATTTAACATATTTAAACTACTAACATAAAGTTTATGCAAGTAGTTTAAATATGTTGCAGTTTAACATACTGAAACTACTATCATAACCCTTAACATATTTAAACTACTAACATAAACTTCAACATATTTAAACTACTAATATACTTAATAACAAAAGATCCCGTTCCACCGCTTACAAAAAAATGCTCCAATAAGTTACTAAAGTTTAATTTCAAAGCCAAACACTTATTTCCACCATTCAACCTTTAAATGCCCAGACAAATAATTTAATTAACACCTCATCTCCTATAATTCTCTAGACAAATCTTCTTGAACCTTCTTTTCCCCAGTGGTTTACACGAAACTTTGTCTACGTTCCAAGTTCTGTTCGGAACTTTGTCGGAAACATTCTATTCCATTGTGGTTCCTGAATGGAATATTGGGTACGGCAAGTTCTAAGGAATTTTCTCTGATCGGGGTTTAAAAATTAAATACTTTGTTCGAGTCTTGTCATCCAGTCTATTGTGTAAATGTTCGGATGATGTGATTTTAAATTCCTCTCACAATCGTTTTTTTTTTTTTTTTGTAAGATATTTTTTTTGTTATCTTTCTCTTGATATCGATAATGAAGGGTGTATTTTGATGGTTCAACTAATATTGCGATTTTAATTTATTGAACCAAAACCTAAGTTATAAATTTTGATACAAAAGAAAATAAACTACAATTAGTCGTGGGTAGCTTAGTGGTTCAGGTCTCGTTCTCGGAATCGGAAGGTCCTGCAATCGATTCGCAGTGTCACTGAAGACCCATCGAGTACATGTGATGTACGCGTGCTCGTTAAATCTGTGGGTCGGAAAGTCCTATGGGCGGTCATGATGCTGTTTCCCATGGGTACACGTCCATGGATACTATTTCCCTCTCCTTCAGGGACATGTCTAAATTGCCGAGGTGGCGATAGATGGCATCATCTGTCGCTTATGTGTGTTATGTCTGTCTTACTTGACGAAGGTTTATAATCGGATTTCTGACCAAGCATACAAACCTAAAAATATAGGTCTACCAACCAACTAAGCTACTACAATGAGGAAGTTGCCAGCATTTCAAATTCATCTGCAAATGTCATTGCAAAAAAAAAAAAAAAAAAAAAAAAAAAAACGTCGAATGGTATCATTCATTCAAGAAAACATTTAATTTCTCAGTTATTGACTTTAAAGTAAGCGATAAAGTCACTTTCCTGTAAAAACACTCACAATATTATTTAAATGTATGCAATCAAAATATAATTCAGACCGTTGATGAGCATGTGCTTATCAGCCGCCCACTAATTGACTCTGACAGAGGTGAGCTTTGAAACTTTTCATTACTAGTGGGAGGCCATGGCCTCAAAACTTTAAAGACTTTGTCCACCCTGAATGTTTTCGTTTACCAGCTTTATAGAACAAATTCCATTCCTGAACTTTTAAAACGTCCCTCTCACTCTTTTCTTCTTATTCTCGAAATTTTGTTTTTAATCTTGTTTCTCATTGTTTTGTCCTTTTGATTGTACAACTTGTTTTATAATCTGCTGTTTATGCATGTCATGTGGCTTATGCCTTGGTGCATGCTGTATCTTTTTGTTTAATAAAAAAGTTATTTTTGAAATGGCTTATATGATGTTTTGCTTGGCTTTATTGCCTATTGGCGTGCATTATCTTCCAACTTCTGTGCGGTATAGCTGTTGGAACTACTAAATGTATTTTTAATGTTCTCAGATTTAATGTTTTTTTTTATAAAAAGTTATATTTTGAGTCCTAGTTATTTTATTAAACTTTGTATATCCCTAATAAAGATTTGATTGATCTAATAGTTTATTAAGTCTGAAATAAACATGGCCTGCTCTTTTGTACGATTTTTAACACGTGCAGATTTTGATTAAAATAACTAATGTTTGAAGATTTTTAATCTGATATCTAAACTTTACAGCTGAGATGTACCAAAAAATGGTATAAATACGTCATTATTATTCAATTTCTTCATTTCCTAACTACATTCTTCGAAGATAAATAATTTAATCAACACCTCACCTCAAAGAATTCCCTCGACACATCCTTTTCTCTACACCTCTTCCCCTTCTCCCCCTACACGAACCAAAACTATGCTTCAAGATCTGTTCTCAACTTGGATGGAAACATTCTTTTTTGATTGCGGTCCCTGGGTAAGATGGGTTATCGGGTTTGAACAGACCGGGAATCGAGCCAAAGACGGGATTGTAGTCCTCTACAAATAAAAGAAATTCGCTGGGTAAACTACGAAACCTGACGTGCGAAGATCAAGAGTAGTTGGCCAGTAACGTTTTTACATTAACTCTTTCAGTCCCAGTGATACCATTTGGCATCATCATGCTTCTGATCATAATAAAAAAAACAGGGCTGACATACATTGGGATTAATAACAATACATTCTAATAAAAAAAAATGAAGAATCGAATTATGTACTTTTTGGAATCATAAATTGCTATAGAAGATCAGAAAGTAATTTCTAAAATGATGATGGAAAATTGTCATTGGGACTGAAAGGGTTAAAAAAAACCGAAATGTTAGTTTTGGACTTTTTAAGGAAGCGTTAAATTGCTCATTATTTGAGAATTTAATCATCAACAATTAAAATTATTTATTTTCGTTAAATGTGACTTTAACGATACCTTTTAAACAAAACAGAAGAAGTAAAATTGTTTAAAATGTATAAATAACAAAAAACAACAAACATTTAGGGTTTCTATAGTTGTATTTAACAATCTCAGATATACCTTAGTTTGTTTATATTTTTCTAAAAAAAAGTAACGTTTACTTGGTAAATATTTCATGAATAAGATCCTTAGAGCACACATTTGAAAGAATTATTTTGATTCAGAACTCAATTCTACTTTTGAAAGATATTAAAAAACTACTCCTAAACGGTTAAAAAAATTTTAAAGACTGAAAAACTTTTGACACTATTGAAATAATTCCCTTTTATTTATCTCTGATTTAAAATATATAATTATCCATTAGTAAAATAAATGCAAGGAAAAAGTTTTTTATACGGTAGGCAGGTTTTTTTTAAAGAGAGAAGGACCACATATACGTTTTTGTTAAGACAATTTTTTTAAAAGAAAGAAGTTTTACATATACGTTTTCTTTAAGACTATTTTGCTTTATAAAAGAGAGAATGACTTCAAAAAATTAAATATCAATATTGTTCTGTGAATATGTTTTTCTGTAAAATAACCTGATTTTTTTGTACAGTGTATCACAAATTCCTACACTTACCAAACAAATAATCTATCCAGGAACTTCATGACCAAACGACTTCCTGATAAATCGTCTGAGATTGGGACACAGTTGCGCCAAAGCGTTCATGTTAAGGGTGTCATTAATGCTGGCCTCTGGACACATATTAGGGGGAGGTAATGTGTCGGGGTTCTTTGGCCATCATTCATTCGGGGTGTTTATTAGGGAGTGTTTGGTTGGGTAGTGAACTGTTCAAGACTGCTAGTGTAAGTGGTTGTGTTTTGTTTGGTGTTAGATACAATATCTGGCGTTGCTCTAATAAGGTAACAACAAATTTCCCCAAGGAAGAAAAAAAGCTGGTTTAGACATATATTTGATATTTAATAAAGTTAAAAACACATAATTAAAACCTTCCTTAAAGCCATCCAAAAACTTCATTAACTCTAGGAACCATTATCACAACATATAGAGGATGAATATAATAATCGTCACAATCATTTGCAGAAATCATAGCAGACATTTAAAAAAAAATACACAATGAAGGCTTAGTTTTAGAGTTAATACTATAAATTTGGGATAAAAGTATTAACCCTATGAGGGAGACGTATAAATCCAAAAAAGTTTTCAAGCGCTAAACGTAATTTTTGAAATAATTATAATTTAGATTAATTTTAAAATTTATAAAGAATCTTTTACAATCATCTTACACAAACAAAACGAAAAAATAATCAATGAAATTCAATTGATTATAATAAAAAAAATAAATTCAATTTAATAAAATATATAAATGCAGTGCAAAGTTTACACTGTTTATCCCTCAGAGGGTTAGCACAATATAATTAGTAAATGAATCTAATAGAAAAGCTCACTGAAATAATAAATTTGTTTACAATACTTTTATTGGGAACTATGGACCATCAAAAATTTCAGAAAATGAGGAAAACGTTTTGTAATAGATAATGTTTAACTTTGTATTAACCTTTTTTTAAACTCAAATTGTCTAGGGTTACATAGATTGTAGTAAGATATATTTTGGATCGATTAAAGTTCGTTTATGAACATCTATAATAATAAAAGAGTCTGTCTGTCTGTGTGTATGTCTGTGGATCGCAAAATACCTACTTAGACTGCTCTAAAAAATTCGAAATTTTTAATACAGATTCCTTTTAGTACCTACATGTGCACCTGAGGCTTAGTTTTTTCATATTTGATTGTGATTTTTAATTAATATAATTAGTTTTTTAAAAAAAACGTCATCCACGTGGGATTGCGGGACCATAACAGGGCTTGAAAATACATGGACCGGGCCGAAACGGGGGTTTGACGCCATCCTCTATTAGTTTGATTGAGATATGCGCTCGCCCGAAGGCTGCTTCATCCTCTATTAGTGTTTGCTTTTTTAAGTGCGCATGCGCCAACACGAATTTAATTTTGTTTCGATTTAGAGTGTATTTTCAAAAGTAAACATGCCTCTAAAAAGGAAGTAATGCGAAGTTAACGGGTTCCCAGTAAGGCGGGACCATGCTGCTAGTTAATTATATACAAGGGTAACTGTGATTTAAATGCAATGCAAAATTATATGTACTGTAGATATTTTTTTTAACGTACCTTCATTATGTTGGTAGTATGTACATGGTAAAGAACCGTAGACCAGTGACGAATTAAGAATCGGTCATTTAAAATCCGAAAAATATTTAATAAGTATGTAATATTAATGTATGTATCAAACAACAATTATCAATTATTATCGAATTTTGTTTTTCGTATACAACAATAATTAATAACATTTCCCTTGGTTAATTAATTACTTTATATCAAATAATATATTTTACTCACTAATAAATTGAGAAAATCCCCCTTAAATTACTTAGCATCTTCCAGTATACTTCCAAGACATTCAATTCTAACTCAGCGTTAGTCAAAAGTATACCAAATAATAATCTGAATTGTACTAGATATATTCATTACTACTCATAGACACAAAGTATATGTACGCTATTTGTTACCGTCATTTTTATTTTATATTGATCAACCTTACGAAAGCCTAGCGTCTCTTATAAATCCAATACTTAGCTTCTGACTAATATTACATGGTATAACAATACACGCTGAGACTTTATTTAGGCTTTATATCAAAACAATATTGTTCATACTTTCTAACAATATTTTATAACAATACTGTACTGTATGGTGGTATTTATGGTACCCAATTAAAAAGAGCATTGTTGTTGCTTGAATTGTAAAATTATTATTTATTTTGAGTTTCCATTTGTTTTTATCTTAGCAAATAATTTATCTATTTTATTTCAAAACTTTTTGCTTGTCAGAACTATGAAAAATAGAACAATTTAGTTTTAAAAAAATATCGAATCTCATAATTAAACCAATTAGTTATAAATCAGAAGGTACTTAATTTAAATAATAGAAGTCTAGGGGTACCAATAAAATGTAAAAGGTTTTTGACAAAGGTTTTAGAGTTAAGAACTTTGAAAAACATTAATTTATAGAAGAATATATAAAGAAAAACTCTAAAAACTGTTCTGTAATGATTTCAAAACACATGTCTAGGTGTGTGCTTTTTTTTGTCAACTTCTGATTTATTTTTCCTTTTACTCTTTTAAATATTCTTTTTAGTTCAAGAACTTTCATATCTGCATTTATATCATCTCCTATTTCTGTAAACAAATCGAAACTCGATAAATTAAATTTCTCCCAAAAATATTCCCAAGTACATTCCAACTTATTTCCGATGCCATTTCCGTTTCATGTTCGAATGAATTCACTTCCCCTACCTTAACCCTAAACACCTCACCCGTAAATTATCCATTTCCGCCTTAATGTTCTCCGGGAAAAGTGTCCGGGAATATATTCCCGGATCGCCAGTTCCCGGACCCGTTTTGATTCATTGTCCGACGACTTTGCAAGATTCCACTCGGAGAGTAAAGAAGGAAATGGATATGCTTGGCGAGAAATAAGGTGAAGCCGCCAGAAAATCGCTAGTTTATGCTGAAACGCAGCATTTTGTTTCTTGAAAAGCTTTAATTTAATTTTTAAAAAAAACCTTGTTTGCGCAATTGTAGGTTGTAGCACAAGATCTGAATTTATACAAGGTGAGCCAAATAAAAGCGGCCCCGGTTTAGAGATAGGAATACGTTAAAATGCTTGTCGAAAAAAACTCTTGAAGGCCCCTGAAATTTTTTTCTCCATTGGTTGGATTGGATTAGCTTCACATTAGAGTTACTCATAGATTAGTGGCGAGTTCAGATTTTAGTTCGTATTGTATGAAGACTTCCCATAATGCACATTTTGCCGGCAAATAAGTAGCCAAGCGTTTGTGACGATTTATAATTGAAGCAATATAGCTTCAGTTAACAAACCTGTTTTTGTATTGGTTTTTGACTTGGCAACGATTCTGTCGTATTTTTAGCTCCACGTTGGGGCCCCTTTTATTTGCCTCACCCTGTACACGGTGGAAGTAATTCCATTTACAAGTAAGAAAAATTCTTTGTAATGGGAATGTTTCACATGACGTAACGCTCTAGTTTTCATTTATCCCCGATATGTGATTTCATTGGTTGCTTTGGTTTCACTCTCAAAATGACTGATATAGATGAAAAGAATATTTTCTTTCAGGGCAAGTTTTCTTTAACAAATGTGTTTAACAACCAACAGCACAGCAGTGCGTTGGCATTTAAAAACTTAAATAGGTAAAATATTCTTTGAAAAGTCATTTTCGTATACCAAAACATAAGTAATTCCAGTCACCAAATGAAAACGGATAGTTTGACCTGTTTCCATCCATGACTTCAAATACCCTTATTGTAGGCTGAAGCACGAGGTTTGAATTTATACTCTAAATGTTAGTAATTCCCTTTTGTAAGTAAGAAAAGTGCTTTGTAATTGTAGTTTTTATACCAGAGTAAGACAACCAAGTCGATGCGTTACAACAATTATAAACTCCACTGTAGAATAACGCCAAATACTTCGCCTAAACTCCGTGCCAACCTAACTTGGTTAAAAACAAAGAGTAAAAAGGCAGAGAGAAAGCACGGTTGGTCCGTTAGTTGGAAACTCTTGTAAGGTAATATTTTTTACATACAAAATGATCTTAATACAATTTAACCAAAATACACTTTTCATTCAGATAAAATTGCCAAATTTTCTCAAATAATATTCAATTATGTTAGACCTTAAACGAAATTAATGTTTTAAACATGTTTTCTGGATGGATTCACAAATAATTTATGGAACTCTTTACATCCGCGGAAGGATCTCCTCAGTAGCATATTTCTATTTACCCAACTAAGTTTGGCAAGGAGTGTAGAGCGTTTGTTTGGGCTTATTAACAAAAAGATTGATGGCTTCACTTATCGAATCCGTTTATGTATTGGTTTTTGGCCAGGGACAATCTCCATCTTCTTCTTTACTCTATGATCCCACTGCATAACTCACTCGAACTTTTAACGCGAATCGATGTTCAGAATCGATTTAAGTTTAGAATCGAATCGACTCTTGCATCGGATCAGAAGAAAACATTGATTAGAGAAATTAGATTTTTTTCCAGAAGTGGTAGAGGTTTTTTAAATGCTTTTTTTTGCAGACGGTTTTTGCTTTAGAATTTTTTTATCACATTTTTAGAGGTTTTTTGTGTGTTTAGTTTGGATCTTACGAACACTTTAGGCTTAATGTCTTTTGTGTTCAGAGATCGTCTGCTGTGGGGTGTACTTAAGTGCCCAATCGTTTGGGGAATGGTGTGTGAAGTGAAGTGTGTTGAAGTGGAATATTGTGTTGAGCTTACTTTCTCGTTTAGGGAGTCTTTTTTTAAATATTTTACATTTAAGAATACTGTTAATGGCATTGAGGGTTGATATTTGTTTAGTGCAAATTTAAGCTGCGGGTTTACTAAAATACTAGATAACATTTAATCAAGTTTCTAATACATTAAATTTTATAAATGATGAAAATTTGATGAAAGTAATTATGTTTCTTAAATTATTACAACTACAATATTTATAACTAAATCTAATTTTAATGTTAAATACTGCTGTATTTCATATAAAAATAATTTTATTGAAAATGACAATATTATTTTTGAAAATTGTTTACTAATTGTGTATACAAAACTAATTATAAATCTTTTTATATTTTAGGTGAGTACTTAATGTTTTCTTATTTTGTGACTCAAAATTTAGGTAAGTGTTTTAAATGTTAAAAAATTTAATATTTTACATTGTAATACTTACAAATAATAATAATACTTACAAAACATAACACTAAGCACAAATTACCTCTATATTTGAGTGTGATAAGAAAAGAAAAAAACGGTCAACAAAATAAAAAAAATGTATCAATTAATTTGTTATCATTAATGTATCAAATAATTGTATCAAATAAATTTGTAACAATATTGAGCATTATTTTTTTATTACCAAATTTATTTATTACAAACATTTATTATTACAACAATCTGTGAAACTTGAATATATAAAATTACTTGAAATAAGTTCTTCGATCATAGTGACTATCGTTATAGAAAATACCATTCTCATCAAAAATAAATTCCCTTCATAATTACATTTTCGATTCCATGATTGTCCCTCGAATTTTATGATTCTTATTGTCCCTTAAGCATCGAGTTTAAAACTCAATTTAGAACTACAATCCTGCATTTTGAAGTTTCAGCCAAAATCGCGTATGAATAGGCGAAATTCTCTAATGCGAAAAATTGTTGAGTTCTGAGGTTGAAATTCAATATTTCGAAAGATAAGAAGAAATCTATTTATTGTTCCTTTCGTAAGAAACCATTTAATATTTCTATTGATTTATTCCAAGCATTGTTCAAAAAATGTTTATTAAATCATTTATGTATAATATTCGTCTACAATTAGCTATTTTATTTACATTTCAAACGATGATTCCAAATTGCTGAATTCTAAATGACCTCTAAATGGTTAATGTTTCTATTAGTTTACTGTAAGCATTTTTAAATAAAATATTATTTATTTAAAACATTTGCATATACTATTTGTCTAAACAAACCAAAAAAAAATTAATTCTAAAGTACAAACAAGCCTGGTGTTTCTCGATATCTCGAATTGTTTAAAAAAATTCAAATTGTGTGAAAATTTAAAATTTTATTTAAAAAAAAGTGTGGGGTTTCACTTAGGATCTGATAATAGTTCAGCGTTCTTGTTTTCATTTGTTTCGAATTGCTTTTGTTTTGGTTGTTTGGTAGAGATAATCAGTGTGCTGACCAAGCACACTAACCTGAATATAGGTCTACCAACTAACCAACTTAACCAAAACAAAGGTAATTCGAGAGAAATTAAATCAAGAACGCGGAATTATTGCCAGATCCTCTGTGAAACAACACCGTTAAATTTTATTATGCATTTGCGTGATTTTTTTTTAAATCCTAGTTATTATTTATAAGTTTTCAACATTTAATTGGTGTGTTTTTTACTAAAAATAATTCTAATTGTTTGGTTTGAGTTTCTGCTAGAGTTTTCTACCGATCATTAAAGTGAAAAAACGTTTTTTGTTGATATTTTAAGCACATATATGTGGCACATAGCTTTGCGTAAGTTGAACTTAGGTAGAATCTATCGTAAATTGCGTAAAATAGGACATTTTGTATATTCGGGATTTAAACTTTCAAGTTACAAGGCTTAGAAGTATATCAATGTCCACATTGTCTGCTATCTTTCTTGTGAAATTAGTTTATTCATACGTCTTCTTACGTATACTTTCCATTTATATAGTAATTATTACCTTTAAAAGATCATATCTTTCCTAATTCAGCTTATTACCAACAAATTATTTTATTGCTCAATTTCAGTAAAAGCTTCCAAGCCCCTCCACCTCACTCTCAATTTCACTAAGCCATTAGTTCCGGAATTGTGAAACCACAGAGATTTTACCCAAAATAGTACAAAGCATAATGCGCAATACTATTGTGAAATATGCACAGATGCAGCCAATTATTAGAATTAGAGCGACGAGAGGCCCACTGGAATTTTGCAGTACAGTTTAATTGGTTACTCAACTATATATGGTTGCAAAAACCGTGCAAATAGTTTCCTTTTTATTTTTTGATAGTTTTTTCGATTAAACTAAAGAATCGTGGCCGGATTTGGCGTCTTTTTAAAAATGTAGCCAATTCAAAAATGATAACAAAGCCTCGGCACTTGCCGTGATGGTTGCCATCTCGAAATGACCAAAAATAATACTTTATTTCAAAATGGCCGACTAAAAGCAACGGTAAAATTCATTAAATTGCAGACCAGATTTCACCATCTTTGTGACATTCCATCCTCAACCCTCGTCTACTTCAGACGATCAATTGATTTCTTACCTATGTCGCAGCTAAATAAAGAAGACCAACTTTAACCCTCTAATGCATAATGTTACCGTTTGGTAACAAGTAACATAAACCACTTTATTCTATTAAATTAGAGCTCCTTCAAGACAAATCTGTGTTTTTTTTTCATCTATTACATTTCATTTTAAAGTTTAAGTTACTAATAATCCTCATAGATGACAGTAGTAAAAGTTTATTCAAAATTAAAGAGTGAGGTTATTAACTGTTGTGAAATTACGTTTTTGGCAGTATTCGAAGAATAACAATATTACTACTAAATACTAATAATTTGTTTTGAAAAATTAATCATAGTTAAAAAGGGTTATTTTGAAATATTTTTAGTAGATTTCTTTCATTATTATCAAAATTGGAATTTTGCCGTTGGTTTTTGTCATATGGAAAAATTTTTACAAATTTAAATTATTTAAATTTTAATGCAGTTAAAAAAAGTTTAGTATTTTTCCCATAATGTGTGAGTATTAAAGATACATATATATTTTTTTGAGATGAAAATAAAAATTCATGCATTAGAGTGTTAACTACGTTTCCCTGTCGGCTAATTATAACATGCATTTTTGAGTTAAATAGAGTAACAATTTGAAATTGTCAATGCGATTGCTAATTTCACCAAATGTTGCCAAAATGCCAATTTTTCGGGGTTACCATATTTGACGTTAAATTACCTGCCCCAATTATTTAGTTTAAGCGTTTTTTCAATCAAAAACAACGTATTTAAAATAGGATTTATATGAAAATTTAAGGGTGATTTCACAGTCGAAAGTTAATTTCTGAAACAAATCTTGTCAGTCTGTTTAGAATAAAGGATGGCCCCAAATTTGTCTAAGTTAGTTTATTAAATTCACTAGCCCCGCATATATTTTACCCAAAATATTGCAATGTATAATACAACAATGCTAATGTGAAACATGCAGCATAGTATTAAAATATAGAATGGCCGAAAATGTGTGTATTTTGCTACCACGCATATCATATAGGAACTAGAGTTATAAATGTGTTGACTAGAAAAGAGGCTTGCATTAATCCGAATATTGCATTAAGTTAAATGCAAAATTAGATTTATATTATTTTATGTTTACATTGTTGTGGAGTTCTTTTATTTTAAACATGGTGCAATGCATAGAAAATTCGTGTTATAATAAAAGTATTTAAATATTATATATTTTGCTTAAATGCACTTATAAGAGTAGTCATTACAGTGTTGTCTAACCCGGCAAAAGGCGCAAGAGGTATTCTGTAACCCCAATGATTTTGTAGTGTTTAATATTTTTATGTTACTTATTATTTTTCAAAGTTTTCCAAACGTTTAGAATAAGTTAGAAAAGCACTCGATGAACTTATGTCCTAAATTTATCTATAGCACAGACACCCCTAAAAAAGTAATTTCACCATTCAAAGTAAATTCATGCTCCAAGTAGCCGGGACAGCTAGAAAGTTCTAGGATTCTTGTACAATCTTGCACAAAATGTTTTCACAGTGTAGGGATCTGTGTGGATCTTTTTTAATTTTAAATAAGTTAATACGTTTAATTTTAATAATTTTAAATAAGTTTAATAGTTCCTAGCCTTAGCCTCTTTAGACCCTAGCAAAATCCTACACGTATATTCTCAATTAAAACATACTTTTCATACAAATATATGACAGAAAGTATGTTTTTTGAAAGACATTTAAAAAAAATCGTTTAACAGTTACTAAGGGACACGATTAAACTTTTAAAAAATATTTTTTTAGCTATAAATGCAGCGGAAAGGCCGTATCACTTATTCGTAGTTGACAGATTATTTTAAGATTGTTTTTTAAATAAAGACGCCTTTAAATAAACTACTAAAAGAACGTTTTGAAATGTATGAAAAAAAATTAAGAACTCTAATATCGTATCGACATTCGTTCATCTTATTTTTTTTTCTAGAAAAAAAATGACAGTTACCTGTAATCAAAGGCTGAGAACCGATATTTGGATCTTCTTCTATCGGACCAGGTTAATTCCGGAATATATTAAAGTGTTAATTGTTTGTGGGGTGGAGTCCCCAAATGGGGAAGCCACGACGCAAGAGGTCACAAAATCGGTAGCCTACTACGGTGCCAAAATCCTCGTGTCCAATATTGCTCTTCAAAATATGTAGGTATTAGACTAAATACACGCAACGTAATTGTCAACGCTAATTTCGTGCGGGCTGATATTATTGACATCAGGAGTTAATTTCTGGTTTTCGTGACTCCTGTCTATTGGGTGTTTATTGATATTGGAATGAGAAATTGCACGTGGTCATACACCGGAGTCGTTGCTAGAAAACAAGGTTATATAAAGACAGATTAGCTTTATTCGTTTCACTATCTAGTCAATTTAGCTACTTGGCTTCTAGTCTCTTGTAGCTGCTTGTCCTTTAGTCTCTTTAAGGATCTTGGCTATAGTAGTTTTTTAGAATGATGTCTAGTAAAATTCTATGATACCATTATATGGTAACAAAACGTATCATTTATAAAGAATTTTCTGTATTTTTGGATGATATTTTTAGATAACTTTATTAAGCAGAATCAAATAGCGCATACTGCATTTAGCACATTAATGTTTGGATACCATTATCCAAAAAGTACCTGAATGTTTACACTGTGTTTTACTGGATAATCTTAAGTTGTAGATTTATGTAAAATAAAAATATTTTGCTATTTTTATTTGGTCATGATCTTCTATTAAAAGATGGAATTAGATTTCAAGTCTCCAATGAAAATCATAAGCCTTAAAAAAAGCAGTAATGCTGCTACAGTGTCAAAACTATCATGTCAAATGGACTTAACACACGCAACCTAATTGTCAACGTTAATTTCGTACGTGATGATATTATCATGTTAGGGTCAGAAGTTAATAGAGACTTCAGGAGTTAATTTCTGATTTTCGTGACCAGTGTCCATTGGGATATTGCTGATATTTGAATAAGAAATTGCAAGTGGCCATACACACCGTATTGCATACTACTGAACGAGGTCAACAATTATTGAAACAAATAAGACTGTTTGTATCCCTTTTAGTTGGTTGCTACTTAGCTATAGTGGGAGATGGTAAATTAATATGATCCCACCATATTGACACAATGGAAGTCGTATTTATATAATTTTTTTAATAATTTTCTATTCTTTTGGATTGTCTTGATTCAGCAGCATAACATAAATATTTGGACACCATTCTTCAAAAATGACCTGAATGTTTACGCTGTGTTTTGCTGGTTAAAATATTTTTATGGTAGTATAAAAAATTAGGCTGTTTTTAATTTGTCCTAATATGCTGTTACAATAAGGAATTGGATTTTTTGTTTCCACTAAACGTCATGAACCTTAAAATAGTTTTGATACTGTAGCACAGTAATTGCTGCCTTTTCCTATATTGCTATTCAAAAGATATTGGACTTAACACACGCAACCTAATTGCCAGTGTTAATTTCGTATGATGTGATATTATCACTATAGAGAAGTCAGAGGAGTTAAATCCTGATTTTCGTGACTAGTGCCCATTGGGATGTGGACTGATATATTTACGAGTACATTTCTCATGGTCAAAATGACAAACATCCATTCCTTACCGGGATTCGAACCCGAACTCGGAAGCTCAAAGGCTAGCTCCCTAACCGTTGTGCTGCCGGGTCGGTAACGTTGTGAATAACTAAAAAGCTAAGTGGAAGAACGTATGTGAAAAAAATGTGGAAACAAGGAAATGTGCTTAGTTTTTGGTTGCACTTAAATCCGTTAAAAACGGTACTTGGCAAACGGTAAAAATGTACTTAAACAATTCTCCCTCTTTCATAAACTATATCTTTAAAAGAGGGAATAATATTTTCATCGGACACAATCTTTTTTTTAATCGTCAGGTATCACGTTCTTCTACCGAGTTCTTAAATTGGCTTGTTTCAGATAACGTAACTCATTCCAGTTTTCACTCTTACGCACCTTATTGCACGCAACCTTATTGTCAACTGTAATTTCGTACGTGGTGATATTATCATGACATAGAGTTCAGGAGTTAATTTCTGCTTATCGTGATCAGCGCCCATTAGGTTATAGACTGATAAGTAGACTACCCATGGTCACACTCCAGATTGCATGTTACTGAACGAGATGGACAATTATAAGAAGCAAACTAATTTTGCTGCTACTCTTTCATACTAGGCTATAATAGTCGTATTAGAATGGGTTAATAATGTTTTTTTGACTCCACTATAACAACACGAAATGTTTAATCCTTTAACGTCTGTATTTTAGAATAACCTTGATTCTGCACAAAACAGAAATTTTAGGATACCATTCTTTAAAAAGTACCTGACCTGAATGTTAACACTACACTTTTTTTTTCTAGTTAATGTCATATAAAACACAAAGATTTAGCTCTTTTATTTCGTCTTTATCTGCTTTTACAATATGAAATTGCAATGAATGTCATAAACCTTGAAAATAGCAGTAAAGTGTCAAAACTATCATGTCCCATATTGCCATTCAGAAGGTATTGGACTCAACAAACGTAATCTTATTGTCAACGTTAATTTCGTGCGTGATTATATTATCATGACAGAGAGGTCAGGAGCTAATTTCTGCCTTTCGTGACCTGTGACCATTAGGATATGGGCTGATAGTGGAATGGGTAGATTGCGCATTGTCATACTCCAGATTACATGCTACTCAACAAGATTAATAATTGAAGAGCTAAGTGAAGGAATGCTATGTGACAAAAATGTGAAAACGAGAACATGGGTTTTTAGTTTGCACTTAGATCCGTTAAAAACGGTACTTACAAACGGTAAACAATGTACTCAAAGTTTATTAAAACTTACTTTCTTACTTATCCCTCCTTCACTCCAACATCGGGCATATAGGGCCTCCGTCATGGTCCGTCACCTCAACCTGTTGGGAGCAATGGTCTTAATCTCTCCCCATGACTTATATAGTTCTTTTAATTCCTTGTTGATTGTTCTACGCCACGTTGTTTTTGACTTCCCTCTTTTACTTTTGCCTTGCGGATTCCATTGTAAAGCTTCCTTTGAATTTTTCGATCTTGTGTAGCACATGCAAAATTTAAGACAAAGGGGACTTTTTTTTATCTTCAAAACTTGTTCATGGACACAATAAATAATTTAAAAAAAACAATGGAAAAAATTTCCATCACAATAGAATTACTACATTATCATGACAACATTTTTTTTAAAAAAATTCACTTAGTACGTTCTTCCATTGAGCTCTTGGTTCTCCAATTGGCTTGTTTCACATGACGTAAATCTTTCCAGTTTTCACTCTTGTATTTGGGTATTTCATTGGTTGTTTCGTTCTCACTCTCATTTAGAGGAGGTTTTTTACTACTGTGTTGTATTTAAACACTTTCAATCCCAATGACAATTTAGCATCATCATTTTAGATTTTTTTTCTGATCGTCTATAACCCTTTATTATATCAAAAAGCACATCATTCGATTCTTCAAATTTGTTTCGATTTTTTTTTAAATCCCAATAGATGTCAGCCCAAATATTTTTTTAAAATTTTGATC
Source organism: Hylyphantes graminicola (assembly GCA_023701765.1). Classification (NCBI taxonomy): domain Eukaryota; kingdom Metazoa; phylum Arthropoda; class Arachnida; order Araneae; family Linyphiidae; genus Hylyphantes; species Hylyphantes graminicola. The sequence goes on from CM043112.1 coordinate 26,172,259, forward strand.
AGAAACATGATGATGCCAAATGGCATCATTTGGACTGAAAGGGTTAACAGTTCTTTACACTCAATTCGTTTTTATTTCATCTATTTTTTTCTATTGAAAAACCCAAAATGTAAAACTCGAAACTTTTCCACTACTTCTAACTATCAGAACTTCCTTACTTTCGTCCATGGGGCCCCTAAGAATTTTCAATCTCAAATCAAGAGCATTCTTTTGATCGTGAGGCATTGTGTGATCAACGGAGAGCGATTCGGGGAAAAAATGAACGTGGATATTGAATCCGGGTGAGCTGTTTTTCCCTTGATAGTTTCGGCAATCTCGTAAAATGTTGCTTTCTGCTGTTTTTTTATTTGAGAAAGAAACGTTTTGTACTGAACTATTTTTAGGCTAAAAGTTGATCATTTTTTTGATTTTATTGTTTTTTCAAAAGATAATTTCAAAATTTTTCTCTATTCGACGGACAAATGAATGCAAGCTACACTCTTAAAACAAACGAGCGATTTTAACTCAGTCTGAGTTAATTTTCACTTCTCCAGTGTCGAAAATGCACTTCTCCTACAGGAGTAGATGTCACTCTTTTGTTTTAAGAGTGAAAATACTAAAGAATTATATAAACATTAATGTTAAAAACGGTACTTGCAAACAATAAAAATTTACTTAAGTTTATAAAAGATATTTATTTTTATACTTTAAAAGAAGGGAATAACATGATCATGGTACAAAAAAAGTAATTTTTCAACAAAAAGAAATCCGTAACTGTAAAAACTGCATTTTAGCCGTTTTCCAATTACTAATTCTTATGTTTATAATGGCTTAATTTAGAAATTTACTAAGTATGTAACAAATATTTTAACTATCATAAAAAATATGTAATTTTTTCGCATTAAGAACCACTCAATATCGCTCACACTCGAAACTTCTTTTCTACTACTTCTAACTGAAGAGTACAAGGGAAAAACCGATTGATTTTGTAGAGAAGTTTCCTTAGCAGGCCACTTTAGCGTTGATAGCGAGTGATCGCCTAACCTTGTGAAAGGAAACCAGTCTGTACCACAGAGATCATAGTTAAAGTAATAGATTGGAACTACTACGATGTACTCTTCAACTATCAGAACTTCCTTACTTTCTTCCATGGGCCCCTAAGAATTTTCAATCCCAAATCAAGAGCATTCTTTTGATCGTGAGGCATTGTGTGATCAACAGAGAGTGATTCGGGAAAAAATGAACGCGGATATTGATTCCGGATGAGCTGCTTCCCTTGATAGTTTCGGCAATCTCGTAAAATGTTGCTTTGCGTCGTTTTTTATTTGAGAAGAAAACGTTTTGGTACTGAACTTTTTAAGATTGGAGTTTAAATATTATTTTTTTATTTAAAATATTTAATAGATTTGTAATGTTTGATAAAATTTATTCGGATCAAAATACAAAAAAAGTTTGCCGTCTCTAATTGTCTACAAGGTTGGTACAAAATTCAACTTATTATTAACCAGTCTCTAATTAGGCAGGGAAACCCCGTCGCTTAGTCATTACCCTAGAATGCGGAAGGTCCCAGGTTTGAGGCCGGGCATCTCCAAAATAACTGCCACCCATAAACGGCCCGTGCAGCCAAAAATGTCTGACGAAAAATGCCCCACGTGGAGGGAGTACACGTTAAATATCCTTCAAAGTCCTATCGCTGCGTATGATGTCGCCCTTAACAGCAGGCGTTGGGTGGCTACTCATGTGCCGGCTCATCACTTGACTGTGGTTCTAAGATACGATCGCCAATAGCCCTCGTGTAGCTCTAGTGCGACGATAATTCAAACTAAAAGTAAATAGTTGATAAAGGTGCCGTCTCTAGTAGTATTTAGTTTAACTAGTTTCATAAGGTTATGGTTTATGCTTCCCTTGATAGTTTCGTCAATCTCGTAAAATGTTACTTTGCGTCGTTTTTTATTTACCCTTTCAGTCCCAGTGATGCCATTTGGCATCATCACGTTCAATATTTTTTTCAAAAATGTTTATGTCCCGTTATGACATCCAAACACGCATCATTCGATTCTTCACACTTTGTTCTATTAGAAAATATTTTACATTAATCTCAAAGGAAGTCAGAACTACTATTTTTTTTATTTAGAAAATAGTCAACAAGCGTTTCTCCTGATTTTTGATAAGTTCACTTCAGTTCCACATATTTAAAACACAATTTAAACTATTTCAGTTAAAATAATTACTAAATTTTTTTTCATAAAATGGTCAGATACCTTAAAATGTATACCTCGGAAGTGTTTTTGGGTAATATATATTTTTTATTTTGTTGTTTTCCACAGTTAAAGAATTTTGGCATTGTTTCAAAAACCATATAAAAAATTTAAATGATTTTTTTTCTTATGGATTTCGCATATTCGACCTAAAATAAGCTTATTTTGTGAATATCAGATGTTTCTGTAGTGTAGTAAATTTTTGGGACTGAAAGGGTTAAGAATAAAACGTTTTGTACTGATTTTTTATAGATTGCAGTTTAAATATTATTTGCTTTTTGCTTAGTTAAAATGTTTGTTAGATTTTTAATACTTGGTCAAATTTTCTCAACTCGATATACAAGGAAATACAAATACAAAAAAGTCGACCAATAGCAGGCGCAAGAGCCCAACAATCTTGGTCCAAAACTCAAATAATTATTGGCAGTCTCCATACAATGACCATTGAAATTCTTCTTTGATTCTTCTGCTCTCTTCTAAATATGCAACATACTATAGTAAGGAAATCCACCCACTGTTGACTCTAATGTAAAAATAGTGTTTTCTTGTATCCATTTTGAGCAGAGTTTTTTTTTTATTTCAAACCATATTCTTTGGTTCGACTATTTAAGTTAAAAACTAAGACATCCATGTCACCCTGAGTGATGAATCTTAAAAAATACCGGGGTGTGTTGACCAGTAGGGATCAATTGGCATAATGTAAAATTTACATAATCTATATGCCACCATTATTAAGATCCTTGCAACTCCGAGTATATTTGATAGTTAAATTATAAAAATTTTAGTTTTGCCTGTACTCCACATTTATATAAAATTTTAGGGTGTATGGTTCTGACCATAGAGCCGATAAAAAAAGTTGGAACTGAAACCCCATTTAAACATCTTTGAAAACTAGCCCCAAAATAAACCACGTGAGTCATTCCACGTCAAATCGACCAGCTCAAAATCTTCATGTCACAGAATTCAATCTTGATTTTATTCCAAGTACTAGAGACAAATTTATTAGACACGTATTTTTTATTTTTTCAAAATTTTAAGAATTAAAAAAGTTATGATTTTTTAAAACCGAAAAGTTAAGCCTAACTTTTTCTCATTTAGCATTGCGGTCTATGGGAAATTTAGTATTTTCGAACGAGTATAACTAAGGGTAACCTGGGAACTACTAACCAATTTTTGTATGAAATACTATTACTAATGGTAACATTTTGGTAAAGTGCGCTGTTGTTCCCAAAACTCCTTCTACCAAAATTATTTTTTTAAAAGTCAGAGGGGAATAACATTAGTTCCAATGGAGAAATGGGTACAATAGGTTTGTGTTTATGAAAGAATATGTGCAAGCGTGTTAAAATACCATACCGCGCTGAAATACCATAGCAAATATTTTTAAACACTTTTTATTATTGAAAAATGTAAATCCCTTGTACCTTTGAAATTTCAATTATTATTTATTATAAATAAAAAAAATATTATAAATGTAAGTTAAAATTTGAAAGGAGGAAAATACTTAAATTTTTCAATAACACGAAGTATTAAAAATTTTTTTGCTATCATATGAGAAATTTTAATATTAATACTTCATTAAAAAAATATAGTTGCTTGCACATATTATTTCATAAACAAAAACCTATTGTACAAATTTCTCCATTGGAAATAATGTTATTCTCCTCTGACTTTTAAAAAAATAATTTTGGTAGAAGGAGTTTTGGAAACAACAGTGCACTTTACCAAAACGTTACCATTAGTAATAGCATTTTTTACAAAAATTTGTTAGTTGTTCCCAGGTTACCCTTTTTAGTTATACTCGTTCGAAAATACTAAACTTCCCATAGACCGCAATGCTAAATGAGAAAAAGTTAGGCTTAACTTTTCGGTTTCAAAAAATCATAACTTTCTTAATTCTTAAAATTTTGAAAAAATAAAAAATGCGTGTCTAATAAATTTGTCTCTAGTACTTGGAATAAAATCAAGATTGAATTCTGTGACATGAAGATTTTGAGCTGGTCGATTTGACGTGGAATGACTCACGTGCGTGGTGATGTCTGAGTTGCCACGTGAAAACTCGTGGCAACTTAGCACTTGCTGGTGATAAATAAAGTTGCAATCTTTTATTTAAAAAAAATAAACAGTTAAGTGTAAAGTTTCTGGTGATTTGCTCGATTACTGTATGAAATTAGTTTGTTTCAAGAGCCCAGCCACCTCCAGGCATTCATTTCCCTTGATTCACCAATAAATTCCATTGCCAAATGCCTTAAGGGGTCTAAGGAGTCTTAAAAATGTGCAAAGAAGGAACTACAAAGTATAGTTTGATCTGTCATGTAATTTTTTAACTACTCAATATACAAGTATAATTTTTTTATATGCAATTCTACAAGATTTATTTATTATAAGACAAATTTTAAAATTTATGAAACTTTAGCCAAAACTAAAATAAATGATATTAAACATGACGGTACTTGAACACACTGTGATTAGGCTTGCGCGGCAAATTGTGAGGTCAAAATTGAAAAAATGACTAAGAAAATGACTTTATATTGTACAAATATGTACAAACTAGGACTTATACCTAAATTCTCAGCTCAATTTGAATTAGAAATTATTTTAAGAACTTTTTTTCTAAAAAAATTAATAATTTTTTTTTAAATTTTGATTTTGAATTCATTTTTAAATAATTTCTAATTAAAATAGAGCTGAGAATTTAGGTATAAGTCCTAGTTTGTACATATTTGTACAATATAAAGTCATTTTCTGGGTCATTTTTTCAATTTTGCCCTCAAAATTTGCCGCGCAAGCCTAATCACAATGTGTTAAAATAGCTTTATGTTTAATATCATTTATTTTAGTTTTGGCTAAAGTTTCATAAATTTTTAAACTTGTTTTATAATAAATAAATCTTGTAGAATTACATATAAAAAAATTATACTCATTTATTGAGTAGTTAAAAAATTACAAGAGAGATCAAGCTATGCTATGTAGTATCTTGTTTGCACATTTTTAAGACTCCTGTGACCCCTTAAGCTCAGGCTTAGTGACTAACAACATGAAAACAGGAGGACGTCTACTTTTTATTTGCCTGAAATATAGTTACTCTGACATTTTCTCAATAGTTCTGCCACTGCTCGAAATCCAACCTACCGCAAAATGAACTTTATCAATACCAAACCCAAGAAAGTCAAATTGATTGTATTACGATCATAAAACCATCCGCAAACCTCCCCACCACGCAAACTGAATCACTTTCTTGCCTCACCTATTTTAAAAATAAAAACTTAAAAACGACTTCATATTCCATTTCCCAAAAGGCAAAGAAACACATTGACAAACCGGGACGATTGCCCCGACATTACAAACTAGTGAACAGAGACTTGGTAAACCTATGAAAGAGAGCAAACTACTACCAGCCTACCCAAGTCGGGTGTTGTTGGCGAATCTATTAGCGCGGGTTTTTCAAATTATTGTTTAGAATTTATTTAAATTTTCAATTATTTAAATAAATTGTTGAGTTACTGTATACGGTGTTAAAAATTGTATGCTTGGTACACCATAATAATGGTTCCCAGTTGCGGTAACATTTGTTTGGTGAAATATTTTACCACGCAGCGTATGGTGAAGCAGCGCATGGTGAGTATATAGTAGGATTGTACCGATTTCCAGGTTTGGAAACAATAAGCCTTAGTGTCGAAACAAAAGAAAAAATGAACCATGAAGAATGGTTCAACTAAATTCCGAAAGTAGCAACATTTTACCACATAGAAGTTTCAGCTACTAAAAACTATATTTTTTTCTGAATCGAGGTGTTAAATTTTTACAGTGAATGCCATTAAAAGACACTGTAAATCAAAGATAATAACATTTAAAAACCTTATATTGGTGTTTGAATAAAAAGTTTACACCAACCCAGATATAAAACGCCAACAGTTGAAGTTTTTCTTATCAATTCAACAATTCATGTTTGAGCCACCCATTATTTCCCTTCACTATTCCAAAATACGTTACAACAATTCAAATCGTTGAAAAAAACGCGTTACAAACCTTTGCCTCATAAATTCCATGGTTCTTCATATTTGAATAACCTGGTTTCAATCGAATCTCAACTCAGAATATTTCCCATGAGCAAAGTTTCAGTTTGGTTTTGGTAAATAAATATAGCATTTTAGATCTTCAAACTGAAAATATTTTATGAAAAATGCGATTAACTTCTCGTTGGTATTGTGGTTTGATTAAATTGAGGGCTTCTTTATGTTTTGTTGGTGTTTATGTTTTGTGCACAAAATATCTGTATACGGGGGAGTTTTGTGTTTTGTTTTCTGTAAATGGGATGCCTATTTTTGTTTATTAATATTATTAAAGCCCTCTGGAGGATACATACAAATATAATCTAGCAGTCAAAATATATCGTATATCTGGGAAATTTTGTATTAAATTATTTTAAAAAGTATTGCACTTTGTGCATATGTTTACAAATGCATGAAAATTTACCAGCTATGTATATTAAAAGTCAAGTGTTAATTGCAAGAAAATAAATAATATTTTTGGCCTTCCTGATTCGTTAAATTTTGGAAATGAGTAGAAACTTTCACAAAGATGTATCTTAACAAATTTGTATCTATCTTAGTGAACCTAAAATTTGTAAAAGTCTAGTTGCTTATTTTTACAAATAATAAACCATGGAAATTACTTGCTATGTCCTTGAAGAGTCAAGCACTACTTTTGAGAATTTAAGTTATATTTTGTCCATCCTGGTTTGTAAAATACTATAAATGTTTAAAAAAATATACTAAGATAAATGTCAGTGAAAGTTTCGAAATTATTTCAAAATGTAACGAATCGGAATGGCCTAAAATTATATTTATAATTTCTCACAACTATCGCTTGACTTCCTATATGCATATTGATAGAATTTTCATTACATATTATTTGTAAAAATATGCACTCTTTTGGTTAAAAATACTATACACACTTAATATATTTAAAAATATATAACACGTTGTAATAATAACAAAAAAAAAAGAAATTTGTGTTAAGGGTTAAATTTAGAAAGTTATTTCCTTATTCAACAATAATTTAAATGCGAACTAAAATGTATAAAAAGTATCTACAACTATGCAATTTTCAACAGCATTTTAAAAACTTCGTGTTTAGAAGATGTACCAATCGAATACTAACATACGCAGCTCTAAACAATTAGGGGAGCACTATGCGTACTTTTGTTAACCCTTTCAGTTTCAGCGTTTTGTTTTTCAATCTAAAAATCTAAAATTTGTGAAATAGATTCATTATGCATCCAAAAGGAAATGGTAACAAACAGGATAAAACAAAAATATAAATTTTTTGTAACTAAAATGTAAAGGGGGGAGGGGGGGGGGTAAATAGGAATCAAAAATTGAGAATAAATTATAACACTAATTTTTTTTTAAATTTTTATTTGCAAAAAAGAGGTAAAATCATTTTTAAACATCTGAGAATGCAAGTGTGAGAATTTAAGGTCAATTTATTTCATAAAATTTCTTGGAGTGAATTTTATTTTGCCATATTTTCATATTTTCATTTGATTAAAACATACATTATTTACATCCTCAAAAGACATGATTCTTCCAACTAACAATAATATAGTGCATCTCAACTTAGTGAGAAAAAATCGCTAACTCATGATTCCAAATGGAAATATTGGGGTTGAAAGAGTTTAAACCACATGCGCTCCCTTAATTGTTGTAAGCAGTGTAGCTGTAAATGTAGAATAGGTTTTGGTCTCTAAGGTCAAAACTGTTTGTATATTCACAAATTAGGACCAAACACAAGCTTCAGTCAAGGTTTAAAATTGATCAAACTGTTCAGCAGGGAGTCGAATTGACTTAACGACTTTAAGAGTCCCAACATCGTTAACGTTTTTTGGCAATATATTTTTTTCCAAAAAAAGAAATAAATCATAAAAAAATTTTTACAAAATTTTCGAACAGATTATTATCGAACAGAACCGACAAACTAATGTTTTTCCTTACATAAATGCAGGCAAAGAATACTTTTAAAAAATATTCTTTGAATTTTTTTGTTTGGAACTCTGGTGAAAGTTAATGGAGCTTAGAAGGAAAGAACACATTCTAAAAAAGTTATGAAGAAAGTAAAATAGAGGTTGGTATTTTGGGCCTGGTTGGCAGATTTATGTTTTGTCACATGTTATGGGAGTCAGTGTATTCTTGCTAAGTTTTGGCGTGCGTAGCTGGGATATAAAATTTTTTGTTGAGTTTTAGGCAAGGGAAATTGCAAAGTAAGGTTTAAAATTTTGTTTGTATAGAAAATGTGAAAGTCTGTAGTGTTGTCAAGTTAATAAAAGTAAACTCCCAGGAAGAAAACTTTGAGACTTTTTTGGGGTTATAAACTGAAAGAAAAATTTTGTTAGATCTCAAAGCAAAATTAATAATGTTAACTTTTAACTTCTGAAAAATTATTTTTAGATATTATTAGCCTTATTCTAAGGTATAAACATGGTTTTGAAACAATTATATAGTTATAATGTGTGTTTGTTAGTAATTTTGGAAAAAAATAGTGTTTAAATTTTGCGGAGGGTCATGCCAATGCAGCGAAATGTGATATTTTGAGCGGTAAAAATGCAATAATAAAAATACGGTAATAAAAAAAATGTGCTAAATGAATAAGCAGACAAGCTCTGTTTTTTTATATTTAATGCGTCATTCTAACAAAACATTAGTTTTCAGGAAAATTCTTGTATATTTCCCAATATATATTTTTTTTATTTGCGAAACTTCCAAACTCTGTCTGACCCTCTTGATCTAAAATCTTCAATACATTTAAATAAAACTGAAGCTTCATCTTATTAGAAATTTTAATCATTCTAGTAATGTAAAATACACTCAGAAGATAATTATCCGAAATTGACATTAGCTTATTAGTATTGAATTATAAGGATGGGAAAATAAGATGGGAAAATTACCGCCAAGCATGTCATATGATAATGTCTAATGTAAAAGATACCTTGAATACTGATTTGGCTTGGGTTTTCTCTACAACATTTAATATTGGCTTAATTTAGCCCTCTAGTGCATATTGTTGCCATATGATTCCACTTTATCTCTTCAAAAATATCGATACCAAAGCACCTGACTTGTACCATTTGTTATTTGTATAAAAAATGAATTTTTTAAATAGTTTCTGGCATTGATTCTGTTTAACATATTTATAAAACTCCAAATTTAGTCTCATAATTTTAAATCAGCGCCATCTGACTGCCGGTCTCAAGATTTAACACTCGCTGGGAACTCAGATTCATTGCAATCTGAGTGTCAAAATTGGTAGCGAGAGCCACCTATATGGTGTCCCAAAAAATGGCTCTCTGGAAATAATCGAATCTGCCAAGTCATATCAATGCCAAGCTAATGCAAAATCATACAAATGTTTTTTCGTAGTGAAACAACTTACATATGACAAGAACGTTTTTAAAAAATAGTTCCCGGCTATCTGTTCCACCTTTACTCAGCCAAAAACAATTAGCGTCAAATATTTACCTGATAATCGCGTTAGATGGCAGCTCCGAAACCACCGATCCCAATCCTGCAAACGATCAGGACCAAAACACCTCAACGAATCTCCCCTAATCTTCCTTAATTAACTTATCAAACTCCTTCCGAGATGCTCACGAAATGTCTTGAACATAGTTAGGAGGAAGATGCAGATGCTTGGCGCGAAATAAAGTGAAGCCTTCAGAAAGTCGCCAAGCAACCATTGTAAGCCCAAACAAACCGCTTACTTATTGTTAGTTCAGGCTGAAACATAGAGTTGGGAAAGATAATAAAGCGGTCCATGTTCGTGCGCAGTAACGCACGAAAGAAGCAGGCTAGATCGGTGCATATTAGCAGGGCCGGATTTCTAAATAGGCTAAGTAGGCTGTAGCCTAGAGCGGCCAATTTTTAGGGGCGGCAAATTTTACGACCAATTAAAGCGGCATTCGGCATAAAAAATATTTTAAAGGGACGAATATTTTTAAGAATGAAAACAAATAATTTACCATTAATGTAAATATTTCGTGGCAAACATGGCCGCTGCGAGGGCAATTGCGTCCCATCCTCCCGGATTTCGAAATTGGAAAAAAAAAATAGTAGAACAGTTAAAAAATTCGTCTTTTTCGCTTCCGATTTAGCGTGGAAAGGTACATAGATGATTCTAATTATGTATATCTATTTTTAACAGCACATACCACCCTATTTTTCAGCTAACCACTTACCAGCTACCATTTCCCCAAATGGGGAGAATATTGTAAAAGGAGCGGCAAATTAATAGTAGCCTACAGGTGGCAAATCTTTAAATCCGGCCCTGCATATTAGGATACCTCAGTGCCAGTTTCTGTTACTATGTTATGCTAAGTAGCTCAAAAAACCGCAAAAGCGGTGCAACTTGGGATACCTCAGTGCCGGTGTGTTATGCACAGTAGCCCGAAAAGCCTGACAGCCATGCTTCAAACCTTTTGAGCTGATAAACCCATCTACTCCTCTTTCCAAACTCTATGTGCTGAAACGTATCATTTCATTTCTTAAAAAGCATTAATTTTAAATAAAAACGAATATTTGCACAATTGAAGGAGCTTAGTGGAAGAACGTGCTAAGTGACATTTTCGATAAAATTGAGATTTTTATGTCAATTAACGTGTTATTCCCCTCTTTTAAAAAAAATCAAGTTTCCCCCTGTTCATAAATTTTAAGTCTATATTCTGCCATTTGCAAGTATCGTTTTTTTTAACGCATCGAAGTAAACACTAAAAACTTCAAAGCTCATTCTCGTTTTCATATTTGTGTCACTTGGTATAGTTTTGAACTAAACTCTTCAATTATAGGCTGAAGCACGAGATCCGCATTTATATACAAGATGGTTGTTATTTCCTTCACAGGATAAGTAAAATACCATGTAATTGAAGAGCTTGGTGGAAGAACGTGCTAAGTGACAAAAAATGAAAACGAGAAAATGAACTTAAAAAGTTTTCAGTTTGCACGCAGATCTGCTAAAAACGGCACTTGCAAACCGTAAAAAGGATACTAAACTTAAAGTTTATGAAAAAAGGGAAACTTGTTATCGTAAAATATTGTAAAATATATAAAGTATTGTAAAATATGTCCATTAACACGAAAATCTCATTTTATTGTAAAAATGTCACTTAGCACGTTCTTCTACTAAGCTCTTCAACTATAGTTTACAGTAGAAGCTCAGAAATCTCCAAGCCAATGTAGCCAACTCGGCTTTTCAGACTCCACTTTAAAATATCGCCAAATAGTTCGCCAAAAGCGTTTGTTTGGGCTTAATAAAAAACGATATATGGCGTCACTTGGCAAACCAGATTAAAGATTGATTTTTGTTCCCCAGCATCGCAATATTCTTCTTAGCTCTATGGAATCATCCCACCATGCCAAATTCCCTTTAGCAAAGTTCAGGTAACCGAAAACCAAATTTGGCGAAGATAATTATGCGCGACGTGGCGATTAAATATTCAGCCAAGGCGATTTTTAGCCGTTAATTAATTTACGGCAAGACTGACGCTGTTTGGGATGTAAAGTAACGGATTTGCATTTTTCCCTGTTTGTGAAGTTTATGAAGACGTGGTATGGTTATGGACTGAGGAATTCTTAATTATTTTTGTGTAATATTGCTAACTATATATAGATTTATCAACCGGATTTGAACAATGTAAAAGTTAATCAAGCGGAAAATGCTAATCGCGAACACAAATATTAATTTAGTTATTTGAAATATTCTGAAATTATATTGAAAAACACAAGTAAGATAAGAGGAAATACGGGGAATTGTGTTGTTTTACGCTGAAGATGGCAATGCTCCAACGGTTTGTTGTCATTTGTTGCCTGGAATTACTTTTGTTTTGGTATTCAAGAATGAGTTTTCTAAGAAAATTTAACTTTTAAATTTTTTTAAATGCCAAATTCTTGATGTACTGTTTGTTGTTCAAAAAATTTGTTGAAGAAAGCTTGTATAGAAATAAAAGTTTCTTTTCATCTATATTGGTCGTTTTGAAAGTAAAACTGGAGCAACCAATGAAATCGTATTAGCAGAAAAATGGAAAAAAAAGCTTTACATCATCTGAATCTGAAGCATTCCCTTAACCCTTTCCGAAAGGGCTCGTACGGTCGTGCGGGTAGTAAAGATAATGTTCAAGCTCTTCAAAAATATCGATACCGAAGCAGCTGCTTTTGTACCATTCGTTATTTGTGTAAAGAATGACCTTGTTTTTAAGGAGTTGCCAGCATTGATGCTGTTCAAGGCATTTTTTTCGATAAAACTCCAAATTTAATCTCATAATTTTAAATCAGCGCCACCTGACCGTTGGTTGAAAAGGGTTAATAGTAGGGGACAAAACACCTTGTCATACCACCGTTCACCGAAACCATTAAAGGAAAGTGGGAATGGTATGCATCACGTGAAACAAAACACACACATTTGTTCCCCTTTTGAAACATAGTACAAGTAAAGCCAATATTTAATTCAATAAATAAATTATAGTCAATACTTAGTACATATCTGCATACCACTTAAAAACTATTTTTCACCGTTTCTTTTTTACTTTACACAAAACTTCACCAAGTTACGTTTCAGCTTGTTATTTCACATAAAAAAATGAATAGAAAACTTTTCTTTCGAAAATTGGTGCTATTCCGATTCTTAAGAGTAAGAAATAAATCGGTAAATGTAAAGAGGGCTCATGTCGGTTTGGTAAATTTCCATCTAACCTTCATCCTTTAGCATTTAAGTTAAATGGGAAACGCGTGCGGAAATGCTTCTGAGAATTCGACCCCTTCTTACCTATAGAAATTCAAATAGAATAGAAAAAATTGTGAAAAGCGAGATCGAATTATAGAAAAGTATTGGGGAAACTTGTTTACTGAAATAGGCATGCATCGATAGATTCATTGATTCTTTTTCAAGAAAAAAATATACGTCGTTACTCGTAGAAAACTCTTGTTTCTAGAAAAACCGAGTTGTCAATAATTTCGTGTGACGAGCGTTTTTGAAGTGTCGAGCGTACTGGTTTTCTTTCTTTTTTTGTGTTCTAATTCGTTACTTATTTCTGGGAGGTGGTTGTTTGTATTCAGTCAATACAAATGAAATAACATAAAAATGGTGTAGTTAGGCAAACGAGTAAGAATCGGGGCCCAAATAATAATTGTACACTCTTAAAACGAACGAGCGATTTTAACTCAGTCTGATTAATTTTCACTCCTCCAGTTTAGAAAATGCACTTCCCCTTTTGGAGTGGATCCTTTGTGTGTTAAACCTCCGACAGGATCACTCCAAACGAGTGATTTTAACTCAGTCTGAGTTAATATTCACTCCTTTCCAGTGGCGAAAATGCACTTCTCCAAATGGAGTGGATTTCAATCTTTTGTTTTAAGAGTGTACTTCGAATTCCAGACATCGATCTAGAAAGTAACTGGATCGGCTTCCAAACGTTAACAAATGCAGCCAGTGCCATATTTTAGTATAGATATTATTATTTAACTTCTTTCCACTCTGGTGCAGCTTTTGCCCTTTTCAACCATTAATAAATGTACCCCAAAACAAAAAACTTTATTATTTGACTAACTAGTTTTATACCTGCCTCCATTTAAATTAGATGGGTTGTCAGTTTATACATAATTTGATAATCCTTGCTTTCTCAAATACCGGGTATTGTATCATTTTTATAGTTAATTTTCAAATATGACATTTCAATGTTTTTAGTTATTCTTAAAATAAGAACTCTCAGCTTTTCAACGATATCTTACATTAGAAAATTCGACTATTGGAAGTATTTTTAATATTTTTTAAACAAACGTTGTTTCGGTAAATTCGAGTCCTATTGTTTACTTTAAACACTTATATCTCAAAACTTACTTTTCCAATGTCCTTGTACCTTTTCTCAAAATCTACTGCAAGTATCAGCCTGAAATTTTTAATATGTTTTAAGAAGTTAGTTTCTAAAAAATGCTGGAAAGATTTTACTATAACTATCTTTTTTTATTATTATATAAGTTTTTTTATTAAAAAATATCCCCCCAAAAAACTTCGTAAAAGTAAACAAACGCCAATCTCAAAAAAAAAATATTTATTTTATCAAAAAAACAAGTCATTATGAATGTTGTGGCTAAAAAAGCCGTGATATAAAATGAATGCCAATCTCTTGTATAAAACTTCCTGATCATAATAAATAGTATAATTTAAGCTTCCCTGCAATTAAAAAATTGCACTGTTTGAGGTTGGTGCCCATCTTAACCACCCTCTATACCTCTGTATAAATGTATTGAGATCATACATTTGTCAAAGTTTTTTTTATAAGTATCCTTCGTTATTATGATTTAGTAATTCAAGTTCATTTGCGAGATTTAATTTTTTTCGGGGGATTAAGATGGGCACCAACCTCAAAGAGTGCAATTTTTTATTGCAAGGAAACTTAAATTATACTATTTATTATGACCAGGAAGTTTTACACAAGAGATTGGCATTCATTTTATATCACGGCTTTTTTAGCCACAACATTCATAATGACTTGTTTTTTTTGATAAACTAATTTATTTTTTTTGAGATTGGCGTTTGTTTACTTTTACGAAGTTTTTTGGGGGGATATCAGTAGGTTTATTTTAATAACAAAATATACAGACACAATATGACTACAAAATTGACGACATGATTTCAATGTTTGTAGAGAGTTATATAACCGTTATATAACTCGCACTCGGAATTTAGAACTATTTATCCTTTTCCCCGTAGAACATTTGTATACTGCATATTAAAACTGTGGTGAGGTACAGATGACGTTTTATTCCCGATACATTGTTTTAAACACATTTCGAGATTGCATAGCAGCTTTTATTTTTTGTGCACCTCAACCGTCTTTTATGCGCAGTTTTTTTCACTTTTGTAGGCATATTTATTTTCAATTTTTGTTATAAAACTAAAAAATATCCAGCCTATTCAAGAAAAAACAACAACCAAATACGTTTCTTAGGTTACTGTTACGTGTTATAATACAAACATTTAGTAACAGCTCATGTTAAAAAATGTAACTTTAATTATAAAATATTACTTTGGCATAATAAAATATTCCTCAACAAATTTTAGGGAAAAAATATCATTTCCTTTCATAAAAAATAAGCAAAGATTACTTTGACATAATTAATTATTCTTCAGTAAGTTTTAAAAATATATATACAGTGTTGGCAAAAAGTGTGGACACATTTTGAAAGTTTCATGTGTTTCAACTGTTAATAGTGTTCTTGCATCTATTAAATTTCGCTTAAATACAAACATTTAAATATTAAATTTAAGGTAATTTAATGTAGAATTTCACTATAAAAAACAGAATTAAAGTATCTTTATTACAAATAAAGTTATGCTCATTTTAGTTGAACAAGCTAGCACAATCAATGGATTCTCTTATGCTGAAATTGAAATACAAGTTGGTGGTTTAATGACTTGCAAAACTAAGACTGATCATACTATTAGTTGCATAACTTATTCGTAAAACATATATTGTATTACTGTATTTATTTTTAATTCTACATGAAATTACTTTGATGATGATGGTGGTGTGTCCAGGGATATAGATTATATGGGACCAAAGGTCTCATAGACGGCTTCAGCGATCTGCACACAGTGGTCCTCATAAAGATGAAATTACTTTTAATTTGATATACAATTGTTTAATTTGATATACAATTAATATATTCTGTAAGCACACAAAATTGAAAAATATGAAAATTTCATAATGTGTCCACACTTTTGGCCACCACTGTATATTTCTTACTTTTTAAGAAAAAAAAAACCGACTAATTTTTTGAAGGGTATTGGTAACTGAATGTGGCAACCAATTAGGCAAATATGACTGTTTACATTTGATCAATCGATAAACTCGAATTATTCATAAGTTTTCTAAATAAAAACGCCAAAAAGTTTAAATGAAGCATTCCGTTAATTAATTAGAATTTTTTTTCAATCTCTCTATTCAGGTATTAGAGTAATCATATTTTAGAAGCTGTAATAATCATCCAACACTTTACACTTAACACGCTTCTATGCGGCTCTTTGAAGAAAATGCAGTAAACCTTGGCTCGTTTTCGGTGGTACTTGGCCGCTAGGATGACTTGTTTATCGCGCATTCATACCGCCAAAGGTAATATAGATTTTAATTAATTAAAAATAGAAAGAGTTATTTTTGAAACTTCAAACCTATGAAAGGGGATGAATTGGAGCATTCTGAATCGTTTAGTAAAAACCGCTTCCAGATTCATGGTCTAGTAATGGCTGCAGGTCTGGGCAAAAATTAGGTCAAAATTTGACTAAAACTGCTCGAAAGATTTCATTTTCGAAAATTTCCTTTTTTTTTTTCTCCGCTGTTTTTTACTCTAGAATAACCAATTTTTTTTTATTTAAAGTAATCCACAAAATCTCTCTACTGTATTTTTTTTATTGTTCTACGAAGTTTAGTTTGCCTGGCAGAAAATAAAATCAATTTCTCTGTTAACATAGCGAAATGTTTTCTGTATATATACATAACTGCCGTTTTGCCCTTGGCGTCATTTTGAGATTGGCGGGCGGAACGACCGTTCCGTCTGATGCAGTTTTACTTTAAAAAATTATATTTTAAAAACCAAACAAACAAGTTACAGCGTAAGAGCGATTTGATCTTTACCCTTGTTCTTACAGTACTATACTTGCGAACCATGCATAATTGCAGATATTTTATTTAAATTATTTATTTAATTTAAAGATTTTTTTTAACAGTTTTGAAAGTACCCTAGCGAACGAGAGCAATGCAGCAGAAAAGTAACTCGGAATGATAAAACATTTAAAAGGTTTCTTTACAATTAATCTACTGACATTTTATTGCATTCAAGGCTGAAGGGTACCCTACACTGTTAAAACAAACGAGTAAATTTAACTCAGTTTGAGTTAATTTGCACTCTTCTCAGTGTCGAAAATGCACTTATCCTATTGCAGTGGATTTCACTATTCGGTTCAGTTAAAACTCCGACAGGATCACTCCCAACGAGTGATTTTGACTCAGTCTGTGCTAATTTTCACTCCTTTCCAGTGTCGAAAGCGCACTTCTCCTATATGAGTGGATTTCACTCTTTTGTTTTAAGAGTGTAAGGCGAAACACTGAACTCCGAATCAAATGCTTTAAAAAATATTCAAAATTAATCATATTTCCAATTCAAGCGTACTAGCGATATATCGCCAATACCTGCCGCCTCACTTCATTTGAAAACTCGTCCTGGGCTTGTTCTGGGCTGGTACATAGCTTCAGTGAACAAAAAACTAAAACATTCTCCTGTCTTTCACTACATTCAATAAGTATCGATATCCATAATTTCCTCACAGGAACAATCGCCACGAACTTCCGACAAGCTACTTTTCCGCAATTGCCTTTTATTGTTCCCTCCTAAAAGCTCTCCTGACAGAGTTTCCCTTTAAGCAAACAGTGGCTCGAAACTGCACGAAATGCATTTGCATTTATGGTGTTGCCATTCGGCAGAAGCTAAAAGCCGCGCGTCGATGAACTTTTGTCAAGACAAACACGAACTTTGAGAGAGTTTGTTCCGCTTTTGGGAGTAAAGTTTTGTGCGTGTCCGTGCTCGTTATTGGGTCTGTCACTAGAATGTCCTTTTCGGGGTGCTTGTATAATTTCTGTATTTTTAAAAGAAAGAGGGCGAATGTTTGATGTTTTAACCTCGTAAGACCCGAGCAAAATCATGCACGTATATTTTTAATCTTAGCATACTTTTCATAAAAATATACGTTAAAATGTATGTTTTTCTTAAACATAATTTTTTAAAAAACCTTTCTAATAGTTTCTTAGGGACACACCTTAAACTCTAAAAATACACATGTTTTGTGCTAGAAATGCAACAAAAATGGCCGTATTACTTATTTGTAGTTAAGTTTATTTTAACAGTGTTTTTATTGCGAAATGTCTTTTAAATTACCTACTAAAAGAACTTTTTGAAAAGTTTGGAGGAAAATTTTAATTAAATTTTTAAGAACTCTAACATCGTATTGACCCTCATTCAACTTTATTTTTTTATAGAAATAAATGACTGATACATTTTTATAGGGGGGGAGGGGGTAAATAATATGCCCAAATGGGGACGCCAGGTCGCAAGAGGCTAACGTAACATATACTCTTTTATACTAATTTGTATAAAATTTATTTGCTATAATGCCAGTTTTTTCTGAACAATTTGTCAGAAAAAAACTTATTTCATTTTCCGAAAAAATAATAAAATTTTGTTCCACTATCAAGGTACAAATAAAGCAATATAATAATAAAAAATTAGAAATGAATGTGAACAATTTATTATGGATTTGTATTAAATTTTAACTACCATGACAATGTGAGTTCGTCGCACAAAACTAGAAGTACTTGCAGCGAATCTATTTTATTTTTTAGTTTGAATTATCATCGCACTAGAGACAGCAATTCTAGTACTTCTTAATCTTCGGGTAATAGTAACAACAAATACTGGCAAAGTAATTAGATCTATTTTTTTTTATCTACTTCTAACTTTCCCTTTGATTTTACCTTTTGTTTAACTCCTTTTGGGTTACACAACTTCTTCCTTAATTTTGGCGTGTCTGCCTTCGTAAAACCCGAAATCGCGGGTTTGAACCCCGGCTGAGTCTTCGGAATTTCTGAATAAAAAAATCTTGGGTGCGCATGTCTTATGATTATGTGGCATGTAAAAGATCCCTCATTTGGCTCTTCCGGCAAAATTAAGTCTCGGCATTCTTTCACATACACAGACAGCTCAGAGTCATTGTAATCTGCGAGTCAAAATTATTAGCGAGAGTCAAACTAGATGATGCAAAAAATATTATCAGTTATGGGGAATTTGACGAGAATGCAAAGGCTTGACCGCCTATATTACGGTACCATTGGAGAAAGAAAGTTTCGGCTTCCACTAGCGTTTCCATTGGCGAGAAAAATCCTCCACAGCACAACCCCCACCAAGAAAATCTCCCTTTCCGCAAGTGTCCTAGTTTGAAGCCAAGTGACCGGAGGATCCGATAACCTCTTAACCCATCTTTAACAGTTCAGCTATTGGCTTTTTAAGCGAGGAAAGCTTAGCGAGGAAACTTCAAAAGTTGTGTTCTGAAAAAAGTACTTTTTATTCAATGGTTCAATTCTTCTAAATAAATGGGGAGTCCAGTCGGTTTGAACTTGTCTTGTATGCGAAAGATCCTAGCCATTGCCAAAATTACTGCCGATTCGTATACAGTCTGTGCTGTAAAAACAATTAACGAACAATACTTCGTGTAGAGGGGAAAAACACGATAAATATGAAACAAAGTCCCAACACTGCATAGTATGTCACTACTAAAAAATGCGTTAAACTCCGGCTCAGGTGTCGACTCTCGCCACTTGACTTTGATTCTGAGGAGTGGTGAGCAGTGTTGCTGTAGATGAATAAATGTTGAAATTTTCATAGGGTTTTTTTAAGACTCTCTAAGGCATTTAATATAACTAACCACAGCTCTAAACTACATTAAAGTAAATAACAAGGAAATCATGGTTCAGAAAATCACTTCCTTTCGGCTTGGAAGAAGGAGCAAAAGTAAAGTCGAATCTCACTGGGAATTAATTTGTCCCACCCTTATTGTGCAGGGATTGGATAAAAGAATACGTTTCAATTTTTACTATTGGGTAAACATTTGAAAGAGATATCTTTTGTTTTAGTTCGTAATTTTGTAGGATTCGAGTGCAAAAAGAAGTACCGTGTGCAAAAGTTTTTCTTCCCAAAAATGGGGTGCATAAACTAAGAAAATTAATCGAAATTAAATAAGATTCACCACAATTTTAAATTGTGACGCCCTTCGCCAAGGGCCCTATTTAATTCTAGTGCGACGATAATTCAATTCAACTCAACCCAACCCACAACAACCCCACCAAGAAAATCTCCTTTCCAAAAAATCTATTTTCCATCATTGTCCTACTTTGGAGCCAAGTGACCAAAGAGGCGATCCGATAACCTCTCAATCCATCTTTAACAGCTCAACTATTGGCTTTTGGCTCGGGGGAAATACAAAAGTGGACTTCTAGAAAAAAGTAGTTTTTATTCAATGGTTAATGGCCCAGATTTCTCTAGTAAAATGTTGAGGAATGGGACAGATATTTGTTGGGGTTGAAAAAATTTTCTAATCGAAACTGTTTTATTGCTTGTAAGTGGTATGAATAATTTTGTTTATGTCGCTGCTGTTTATGTCGCTGTAATGTTTTTTGTTTGTGCTTCTTTTCACTTGTATTTTTTAAACATGTGCTCCGAACGTGTTCGGATACCTTAAGGGGTCATAGGAGTCTTAAAAATGTGCAAAGGAGGTATACTACAAAACATAGTTTGATCTTTCTTGTCCTTTTTGAACTATTCAATGTATAAGTATAATTTTTTTATATGTAATTGTACAAAATTTATTTATTATAATACAATTTTTAAAATTTATGAAACTTTAGCCAAAACTAAGATAAATGATATTAAACATAAAGCTATTTGAACACATTGGGATTGGGCTTGCGCGGCAAATTTTGAGGTCAAAATTGAAAAAATGACCAAGAAAATAGCTTTATATTGTACAAATATGTACAAACAAAGACTTATACCTAAATTCTCAGCTCAATTTTAATTAGAAATTATTTTTTAAAAAATTTAAAATCAAAATTTTTAATTTTTTATAAATTTTTTCAGTAAAAAGCTCTTAAAATAATTTCTAAATAAAATTGAGCTGAGAATTTAGGTATTAGTCTTTGTTTGTACATATTTGTACAATATAAAGTCATTTTCTTGGTCATATTTTCAATTTTGACCTTACAATTTGCCGCGCGAGCCTAATCACAATGTGTTCAAATAGTTTCATGTTTAATATCATTTATTTTAGTTTTGGCTAAAGTTTCATAAATTTTAAAACTTGTTTCATAATAAATAAATAATGTAGTATTACATATAAAAAATTATACTCATTTATTGAGTAGTTAATAAATGACATGAAAGATCGAACTATGCTTTGTAGTATCTTCTTTGCACATTTTATAGACTGCGACCCCTTAATATGTTTATTTAATGCCATAACTTTAAGATTTGTTTGTTGGTTGGTAGACACATATTATAAGGCTTGTGTGCTTGGTCAGAGACTCGCTTATAAACCTTCGTCAACTAAGCCAGATACAATACACACATACGTGACAGATGCTGCCATGTATCGCACGCCACCTCCACATTTTAGACATGTCCCTGAAGGGGAGGGGAATAGTCTCCAGAGACCTGTACCCGTGGGAAACTGCCCAATGACAGCCCACATGACTATCGGACCCAACAGATTTAACGAGCACGTACTCCGTATATACTCGAGACAAACATCCTGACCTTACCGGGATTCGAAACCGAACCAAGCGGCTCCAAAAGCTAGCTCCCTAGCCGTTGCGTCGCCGGGTCGGCAATTGCTTCGTTTCACATGTATAAAAAAATGTGCTCCGAACATATTCGGATACCTTAATATGTTTAATTATAACCATAACTTAAAGATTTGTTATTGAGCGAATATTTACAAACTTTCAAGAATAGTTTCATTCATTTTATACATATTTGATGTTTACGAAATTATTAGTTAGTAACGTTCCTAACAGCCATGTGTGTATGTTTTTTTGCCGTCTAAATTAGCTTAAATTACGATATCAATCCACAGCTCTCTTACTTTTTCTATAGCTTGTCAGATAAGTTAGGTTTGAATAGCGTCGCACTAGAGCTACACGAGGGGTATTGGCGACGGGCGTCGTATTTTAGAACCACAGTCAAGTGACGAGCTAACATCCGAATAGGCACCCAACGTAACCATTAAAGGCGACATCGTATGCAGCGTTAGGACTTTGAAGGATATTTAACGTGCACTCCCTTACACGGGGTATTTATTTGTCGGACATTTTTGGCTACACGAGCCGTTAATAGGTCGGCAGTTGTTTTGGCGATGCCCGGACCAGAACCTGGGACCTTTCGCATGCTAGGCGAGTGCTTAACCGGCTTGGCTCCCCAGCCCCGTTGTTGGATAGGACAAATAACTTTAAAACTGAACCATTAATGACAACCACTACCACCAAACACATACAACAAAAAAATCCCATACCAGGTGTAATAATTCCCATGATAGTGACTGAAAAGCCGATCCGATAACCTCTCAATCTTTGACAGCACAACTATTGGTTTTTATTCGGAGGAAATAAAGAGTTTGCTTCGGAAATAGTTGGTTGGTGGCTCGGTTTGCCTGGTGGGTTTGATTGCAGCTCATTACACTGACGGTCTGAGCACTTTACCCGGCTCGGGCTCGATTTCCGCCTTTGCCTTGGGTGTAATTTATCTTCCTGTGTAAAAATTATGTCGGTGTCTTACTTGACGAAGGTTTATAAGAGTATATCAAGCAAACAAGCCGGAAAATACATGTAACAACCTGCCTGAATAGTTTTTATTTTATAGTTATTTTCAAAATTCACACTTTTAAAACTAGAGGTGAGTATAACTGCACCAATTTCAATTTACACTCAATAAATTAAATACAATTAAAGTTATGTGCACTATAAAGTAATTTCAACTCCTTTAAAAGCTAAAAAAAAGTATTGCATCACCATTTGTACATGCGAGATTTTTTCGAAAACCTTATTAGGATTGCTGAATGGTATTAACAACTCGTGTATCACATTTGAAGTCCTTAGCTCTTTTGGATTGAACTGTGGCGTTATTTCAGACATACTAAAGTTCTTAATCCGATTTTATTTTTATCAACACCATTCAAAACATGTAGAAAACACAAAACCTGCATTTGGGATTTAAGACACAATAAAAATACTTTCATTAAATTCAAATATTAGGTAATTCAAAGTTTTGAAAAGAACATTATTTTTTTGAGAGATAGTTTTTATAATAATTTTGAGTTTTAATATAATATAAATATTCTTACATAATTTTCAGACTTAAATTACTGTTAACCCTTTCAATTCCAATGTCAATTGGGCATCATCATTTTATAAATTTTTTTCTGATCGTCTATATCCATTTATGATATCAAAAAGTACATCATTCGATTCTTCAAACTTTTTCCAATAATAAAATATTTTGTAATTAATCCCAATCGATGTCAGCCCTATTATTTTTTTTTAATTATGATCAGGAACATGATGATGCCAAATGCATCACTGGGACTGAAATTGTTGAATAAACCATCTTGAGAATATATGTGATAACCAACACATTTTCCCCGGTATAAAACCATCATCAACTTATTCTACATATACAAATCAGATAATGAGGTTGCCAAATTAATTAATATTGTTTGGTTTATGTCTATTTTCAGCTATACACTTTGTCACGTTAATTTAACTTGAGTCGATTATTTACCATGACCTCTTTATGACACACCAGTATAAACCCTGACATTTTTTGTACCCATAATTTAACACCATCCTTTTTATTGCTTAAGGCACAAAAACAAAGGAGTAAAAAATATTTTTTCTCTTCTTTCAATAATGACCTGTTTAATTAAGTTTCCGATTCCGAGCTTTTAAAACTTTTTATGGCTCTTGACTTTTAATGCTTTGTTCAAGGCTATTGTGCACAAAGAAAAAAAACTTTTGTACGATAAAATGTCGTTCTGAATTATGCCCATACTCTTTAATAAAAAGTGCTGGAAAATGTGAGATTTTATAAAAACAATGCTGAATTTATGTTTCCTTACACGTCTGTATCCATAAGAGATGAACCATCGTTAACTTAGTAATTCAATTTCGGTATTAAAATATTTTAACTGTTCACTAATCAATTATATTTAGACATGACTTCAAGCGAGACCAGATGTTTTAGTGAAATTTCTTAAATAATATTTATTACATATTTTTTTGTAGCCTTAGCCATTAAAAAAAATTACTTTCGTTTTTATTCGTTAGGTTACTTCAAATTTAGAATGCTGTTTGCCTCATCGATAATCAGTGTTAGTTACTCTTTTTGAAAAAATTTAAAACTTGAAATTATTTTAATTCTAATGCTAAAATTTCATTTGAAAAGTGCACTTTCAAAACTAGCTTTCCCCAAAGTATAATTAAGATTTAAGGCTCACCGGAGTTTTGCAACTGCATCCGTCATTTCAATCCCTACGCAATACCAAATAGTTCTAAAGTAGGGTAGAGACTGAACCTACCAACCGTACCACAGACCAACACGGAGACAAGAAAGGGTGGCATTTGAGGTCCGATGGCCAAGTGGTTTGGATCGCAGGCCATAAAGCTAGCAGTCTGTGCGATGTATTGGGTGAAGGTTCAATTCCCTCCTTTACCCTGGGTGTACTTCCTTTAGAAGTATCAACATTATAAATTAACTAGCACTTTTCCCACTCTATTCGGGCTCCGTAGTGAGCCATGGCTGCCGATGGCAGCTCAGTACGAGTCGTTCCTCTACCCTACTATAGAATTCTTTGTGCAATACTTGATAAGAATGCGACAAGTCATACAAAACCGGTAAAGTCAATTTAAAATTGTACATTTATTCGTCGAATAAGATTTTTTTCCTCCAAATATGAAACTCATGCCATCCACTATACCAGTAATCATTCTACTAAGACTATTTCTTGCAAACTTGACTTGTATTGCATACTCATACACAAAAGATGATATCCCTACAAATAAATAATTTTATTTTTTCCACTCACAAAGCTCCCAGAAACTTCTTAGTTCCTGCCATGAAGATAAGAATGAGATAGGGATGGCGTGGTGGGATATTATACATGCCGTGGGGGGGGGGGGGATAATACCTTCCGTTATTCAGTCTTCGTCATAGATATTGATTCTGTAAATGAATCGTGGAGGACAACACTGTTAAAAATTGTGTGCTTGCTTTCACCATAATAATGGTTGCTAGTAGCTGCAAAGGCTGTGTGGTGAAGTGTTTCACTATATTTTTGGTATTGGGTTGAATCGTTTCTCAGGTTTCTGTTTCCAAAACTTGAAAATTGGTTCGACTGCAGACCTTAAATATGGTGAAACATTTCCCCACACACCCTTTGCGGCTTCTAGGAACCATTATAATGGTGAAAGCAGACACACATATTTTAAGAGTGACCAACAAAAATGTGGCTAAGGAATATCTATGTGTACAAGGAGTCCCAAAAGGTCATTTACAAACTTAACATGCTGGTCTGTCACATCATGATGTATAAGACTTACATGGGAACTTATGTCCGAAAATTCAAACTGAATTGGTCCATCGGTGGAGGCGGACCAGTCCAATGGCCGCCGCGATATCCCAGTGACTTCATTATAATTCTAGCTGTGGGGACACATGGAAGTCCATAGTGTACGAGACACCCGTAGCATCGGACATGGATCTTAAGCCTTGGTTTCCTCGGAGTCTGTCGCCAGAGAAATGCGACCGCTATTATACGTGGATGACGTCATCCCTACCGGTCACCGCTTCATCGAACCGTTACGTTGACACGAAACCGGAAACCTAGCAAACTCACTCAACTCAACTCTGTTGTTGTTTTGGTTTTCGTCTTTGCATGTCGAAAATGGAAAACTTAGGTTCTTCGTGATTTCTCACAAAATCAATTAGCATTTCTTCCTCGGCGAGCGTAAAACAACGCTCACCTTCCGTCATTTCCTTAAATTTTGAATTTTTTCAACCACACCACACAACAGACAACAGCAAAAAACGTTGTCATCGTGATTTCCCAAACGCACTCAACAGCAACTCAATCTGGCGGTCGCGTTGAGCGCTCCCGAGGAAACCACTCTAGCGTAATCAATGTCAGTAGTTTGTATGACGTCACTCACCGCACTTGTCCGACCGCTTAAATCTGTTGACGGACTCCGAGGAAACGGAGGCTTTATCGCCAGGATGGCGGAAGCGTCAGCCTTTGTCCGTGATGACCAATTTGGACGGGTTCGTGAACCCAAGCGCCGACGCTGCGAAACGTGCATTGTGGCGAATGTAAGGCATTTTGAACATTTGCTGTGATGTAATGATGTTATGTAATAAAAATCATATTTACACCGCTGTCGATATCATTTTTTTCTCATCTTTCATGCCTGCACTTATCGCCCTCTAGCGGTCTCAGTTTGAATTTTCAGACACAAGTTCCTATGTAAATCCTGTTCATCACGATATGACACACCTGCATGTTACGTTTGTAAACGACCTTTTGGAATATCCTGTATATGGGACTAATGCACGTTTTATCTACCGGGGTCAAAAGTCCTGACGCTGCATGAGATGTCTCTATATAGTTTGCTTCGGATATAGCACAAATGACGGTTTCATCACTAAAATGCGTCTCTAAGTTATTAGCTCGCTCGTAGACACCAGCTTTACTAAATGAGATTTTAATCGTTGACGGAAACAGGCTTTAACCTTTTCCTTACTGAAGCGCCTCAAAACGCCCGAACAACTAAGGATTCGACAATGTTATTCCTATCAAATACTACGAGGAAGCAAGAATCCTTCGTAGCGAAAGGGTTAAAATATTAATCTAACGTTTTCTCAAAACCAACAAACAAACCATCCGACAGCTAGTTCGACTAAACTAGAACGGCAACACCCAAGTTGACGTCAGAGCTCCAACGGACATTTTCTTCTATCGCACCACGCCCCACCCTATTCCGTTTGTTTAGAGGAATTTGTTATAAAAATTTAGGACTAATAAATAATTGGAGCGTGTAATTTCACGGCAGTACACTACAGTGCAGAAATTTTATTGCAAAAAAAATAATCAGTTATTAATTTGTTTTGTGCAAAATAGCTTCAAATAATTAACCAACCTTTGTTTGGGCTTACCATGGAAATGACCACGGCTCGGTTTCGCCATTGATTTTGACAAGGAGTATTTTCCGTAACTCTATGATATTTTCATCTTATTCTAACTTCCGTGAATACCGCCATTTTCGCACAGAGTAAAGTTGAGATGTGACCTGCTGCAATACGAGAACATAGTTTTTTTATTTGCTGGATTGTAAAAGCCAAGGTCCAATAGATTTCAAGTTAAGAATAAAGTTCGTATTTTGATGAAACTCCGGGAAATAGTATGAGGGTATCTTTAGAATTGTAAAGGAAAAGTATATTGGGTAGTTTCGTGTTGTTACTTTAAATAGCATGAAGTAGTTTTTTTTTATGTTATAAATTTGCACTTGTTATTTTTATAATTGAGAAATATAGCTGTGATTGTTTTTTTAATCATATTTTGATATTCATTTATGAAAATTTTTAATGCTACCGCAATAAAATATATATTTTGTATACACTTGAAAGTTGTTACTGCAAGATGTGACAGCATAATGAAATAAACATGCTTGTTGAAGGCTCGCTGTTTATTTAGGTGTTCGTTCCCAAATCTATGTTATGGTTTGGCTTCCGAATCTTGTAAGTACCTGTGAGGAAGATGTTGAATCAACAACAACCAAAACTGCATAACGTGAGATTGACGTACGCGCAAGGAAATTTAAGTATGAATGAATTTTCACAAGAGCAAATTTCTTATTACTTGTGATATACAACCTCTTGTTTACTAGTAAATCTATTAGGGTCAAGTGGGGTAAGTGTGATAGGGTTTCTGCATTTTTCATTACAAAAATTCGTTCTCTGCTTCAAGTAAATTCCAAATCCTGAAATTGGTAGTGAATTATTATAAGAAACATACATATGTAGAAAAAAAATTATATGTTTGAATTCCAATTTTAAGTGTACAAAATTTGCATTTCAAAATCCATTGCTGTTTTATCACACTTACCCCACATAGAAAGACCCACATAAAAAGAAGACAGTTGCACTTAAATTCAAAAGCTCAAAACTTTCTTTAAACAAAAAATAAGGTCAATATTTCTTTTTAGTTTAATTATAAGTGGTCTAATGTTATATATTGCAAACTTTCAGATTTTTAGAATGATTTCCAAAGTTACAAGAGCTGTTTATCACACTTACCCCCAATCACACTTACCCCCTTGACCCTACCCCATATATTACAACAGCGAATAAAGGATTTGATTAACGTTGGTAAAGGTAGTAAAAACTTGTGTTCAAATTGCACCAGTGAAATGCAAGCATTTTGTAAAAATCGTAATCTAACAAGTATGGTTTCAATACAAGACTAACGTAGATGACATACGCCTTTAACAAATTTTTTGCGCTAACCATACTCTATTTTTTAGTCGCAATGCAATTTTTAAATTGTTTCAACACGTAACTTGTGATAATTTGGAAAAAAACTGATTTTTTTATTTTGAAAGTTAGTAAAATTTGTTTCTGATTATAACCATAACTTAAATACAAAGCCATATTTTGCCAATGATCTATAATATATACTGGGCGAACTATGTGCCCAATTATTAAGAAACCGCTGCCAACTATACTTTGTTGTGCCTTCGTTGCACATTTTTAAGACTCCTATGACCCCTTAAAGTAAGAAAGATGCAAAAACTTGGAACTGAAGATCACATGTTTGTGGTATTGAGTATAGATGTTGAAGAGGTGCGCACTGGCCCGGTTTTGATCCAGAAACCTATAGTGTGCTTGCTCAATACTGAACCGACTGCGACAAAGTAATTACTCGGTAGCTATTATGCATTTGTGCTGACCGTCCTGGTGTAAAGTATGCAAAAGGATTGTAGTGAAACTAAAAAAAAAACCCGTATAATTATGGAATATTGCCCAGTACATAAGTGATTGACTTCATTTGGAGAGGGTTGACTGTATAAAGTTCGCTGCAGATAAAAACGCACCAAATTTTTCGAATATTTGATGATAATTTGCTTTTCTTACAAAGAACCTATGCAAGAACTTAAACAATTGAGTAACTGAAAAACGTATCAAAACATGCTTATTCTATGTTATCAGAAACTAAGCAGATCAGTACCATGTAATTTTGTTTTAAAAAATCGATTTTTTTTTTATTTTAGTATATATGTAAAATACGTTTCTAGAGCTTTCCAGCGATGCCCTTTGTATGCCATTCAGACAAGTTTAACCTAGTTAAATTTTAATTTGGGAATAGGGAAGCAGTACTTTCATAATGTAAGTTTTTAACTTTAAATCTCATTTTTCTCAGAAGGGTGTTTTCTCAGGTTTGTGTATATCTTTCTCTCTTAAAAGCTATTTCATATCTTAAAATTTGACAGGATAACTGTTTCAGGGTGTTTTGCTTTCTGAAATGAGCCTTTCTCAAAATTTAAAAGGAGAAAAAAATATGGGTAATTTTGTGATGTAAAAATGCTTATTTAAAAATTACCTGAAATAATATTTAAAAAAAACTACTTTATATATTGATAAAAGCTAATTTCAATGTTGTTCAAATTTTTTTTCACATTATTTTGGTGTTTTGTATCTTTGTTTCAAAGAAAAAAGGAACATGAAAAATGTCAATCTATAACACTTGCCGTATACAAGGTACCGACCTGCCTTAAGGGGTCATAGGAGTCTTAAAAATGTGCAAAGAAGGCACTACAAAGCATAGTTTGATCTTTCATGTAATTTTTTAACTACTCAATATATAAGTATAATTTTTTATATGTAATTCTATAAGATTTATTTAATATAAAACAAATTTTAAAATCTATGAAACTTTAGCCAAAACTAAATTATAAGATATTAAACATAAAGGTATTTGAACACAATGTGATTAGGCTTGCGCGCCAAATTTGGAGGTCAAAATTGAAAAAATGACCAAGAAAATGACTTTATATTGTACAAATATGTACAAATAAAGACTTATACCTAAATTTTAAGCTCGATTTTAATAAGAAATTATTTTAAGAACTTTTTTATAAAAAAAAATAATTAATATTTTAAAAATTTGATTAAAGGCCCTCGCCAGATAAGACGGTGAAAAATGCCCCCACTCCAATCGGGCTAATTTTTTTTCTGAATATACCTCATAGTATGGACAACTTCTCAGCCAAATTTCAGCTCTAAAATAGGACGCGTTTTTGAGTAAAAAATAAAAGTTTTTTTATTTTTAAATTGAATTTTCTCTGAATCTATTTGATAATATCCAAAAAACTGCTCATAAGTTTTTAGATATCATTGAGTAGTATTCTCAGAAAAATCCGCTCATAAATCTGATCGAGGGATCATTGTAAAAAATGCGATTTTTTTTTTCAAAATTTTTTTTTTATGCCAAAATCGTTATTCACACCTTAAATTTTTGTCTCTACATGTTTCTCTAACATCAATCTACAATATATATTTTTTTCAGATTTTTAAAAACATTGGACGATAGTTAAAAAAAATAAAATATCCTTAAAACCTGATTTTTTGCACTAAAATCCTTTAGTACAGTCACATAATTTTTTTCTACATCATCCTCTTGTCTCAGTTTACAATATATGTATATATATTTTCATATATTTTTGAAAATGTTAGGCAATTGTAAAAAATATTTAATTTGATTTTAAATCAATTTTTTTAACTCTTATTATCTGTATTTGGAATAAGTAACGTTATTAATAACATTTTATTTTTACTATACAGTTGAAATAAACTTGCTAAAAGGGAAAAAATAAACTGAATCAAAATTAACTTTCATCCATTGCAGGGCTCCTCAACATATTCTACCGTATATTTCAATACTTCGCTCTTCCCCTCAGATGAACCTATAGACACGCTTGTCATCTTAGAAATGGTCCCCCAAAGGATATCAAGAGATTCGATTAAATAATTCGTCAAATACTCATCCGAATGTAACAAAAACTTAGATTTAGGGGTTTTCGAGGGTTCTAAACATTTCTAGGTTATTAAATATGGGTGTTGCTATTGGAAATTTTAAAGTTAGTAACATTTTTAATTTGAAGACGGCCCCTTTTGCAAATTTTGTGTCATGCGATTAACTCAGAATATTATATTTTCATAAAGTCAAAAAGGTTCGATTCCTTAGGATGACTAACGTACGAAATAATCACTAGTGGGTACTTTTTTTTGGTCCACAGCTGTACCAGTTTGAATTTCCCCGCTTATGTTAGGGATGTCATCTGCCGAGTAAGGTCCTCAACTTGCGTGATAATTATTTACTTTAGGTTTATCCACCTGTTAAGTCTCCAAAAGTTTTCAGTAGCGTCTAATACGATTTACGTCAATCACTGTGCTATTATTGTAAATGTTTATACAAAAATACTTATTGTCTATCCGGTTATTGTTATCATTGTTGTGGTCACCATTAATGTTAGTGCTACTATTTTAAGAAGAATAATAACCTATATATCGCAATCACTATGTCTTCTAAGCATGTTAAATGTGCCGGATGTAAGAAATGGATTTATTCTGTTCAGAAGATGAAAAAAATTACAGATGCTGATGAAGTGATTTTCTTCTCAAAAAATATCGATACTTCATTGAACATCAATGACATTATTTGTAAAAAGTGTCGATCACATGCTTATTATAAACGAAGAAAAATCGATCGCTCTTTGGATCAAGACGAAGTAAGTGATTCTGAACAATTAGACCCGACATGTTCTATTGGTTTAAAAGAAGATTCGAATGATAATAATGAGGTTGAGCATGTAGAGTTACCAATACCGAGGACTGTTTCAACACATAAATATTGCTGTGTCTGTTATAGTAAAGATACTTTAACTCAAGTTCCTCAAGAAGCACAGTTGCAGTCGTATATTAAACGTAACATTTATATTCCAGCTGGCAACCGATGTTGTCGAAGCCATTTAATAAAAAAACGATTATATGATGAAGACTTAAATAGATTAAAAGTCTTCTCAAATTATTCGTCTATGACAACTCATGAAATACAGAATATACTTAACAGCGTGACATCAGAATGCAATGAAACTGTTTTGGATAAATGTGAAAACCAAAGGCTTTCTGAAGATCAAATTAAAATATACACTGGCTTGAGTTGGGATAATATAACGAAATTGCGTGATATGATGGTGTCGATGAGAAAAAGTTCTTCTCGGACGGTTGTACAAGCGCTAATTGTGTTTCTAATAAAACTAAGAACAGGATGCTCAAATAAACTGATTGCTTCCATACTGCAGCTCAGTAATGAACAACTAGTGTCCTCCTACTCAGATTCAATAGTACATTCATTTGAGAAAGATATTCTTCCTGTACATTTTGGATTATCTTCTGTTAGCCGAGAGATACTGATTAATAATCATACCACAGAAATAGCCAAGAAACTGTATAATGCGTATGATAAATTGATGTTGATATGTGACGGTACGTATGCACGACATCAAAAGAGTACAAACAATGAATATCAACGGATATCTTATTCTGGTCAGAAAAAAACTCACCTGTGTAAGCCTTTTACTATTTGTACTACTGATGGATTTGTCGTTGATATGTTGGGTCCTTTTCTTGCAAATGAAAATGATGCTCAGATAATGAGACATATTATTGACGACCCAAATGTTTTACTGTGTCAGCTAATGAGGCCCGGAGACATTTTCATTTTGGATCGTGGATTTCGAGACGTCAAGGAATATTTAGAATCTAAACAGTTTACAGTACTAATGCCGGCTCTGAAAGGCAAGCAAAAACAACTCACTACTCAGGAATCTAATGATTCTCGCTTTGTGACGAAGTTGAGATGGGCAGTTGAATCGGTTCATGGCATGATAAAACAGAAAAATGCCCTTTTAGATCATATTTTTGATAATAAAATGATTCCGAAGATCGGACCATATTATCGCACAGCGGCTTTTCTACATAATCAGTTTAGCAAACGGCTGGTTTCTGATGTTGGTATGACCAATGACATTCTGCAGAGAATGATTGAGCGGAAAAATACTGAGAATACTTTGGCTGATGAAGTTGAATCAAGAGGATGGTTTCGAAAAAAACTTCCTTTTGAAGATATTTCGGACACTGACGTACTTGATTTTCCAGAGCTAACAGAAAACCAACTGAAAATATTGTTCACCGGCACTTACCAATACTGTCAAGCGATATCTTATCTAGCTGAAGTCATTGATGAAGATGGTCATTTGAATTTGAAATTCGTGAAAGGAAAATCAAATATTTTAAAAATGCAAGTACAATCACGCCACATGAACAGAAAAATATATCGATGTTTCATTGAATACGTGCGAAACAGTATAGGAGTTTCAGGAATAAAACGTTACTTTTGCGAGTGTGCAAATGGTCGCAGAACAGTTGGGTGCTGCTCTCATATTGCTGCAATTATTTATCACTTATCATATGGACGATACCTGTCGAAAATTCCTAGACCTGCAGAAAAATTAAGCCACTTATTCAGCACAGAAAGCATTACCTCTGTAGTTCATGAAGACAGTGATGAAGATAATTAATTCGTTGTTGATTTGTTGTTCTTGTCAAATAACGTTTAAAATTTTTTTAAAATGTTAAAAAATGTATAAAATAAACGTTGACTATTAATAAATATTTGCTTGAAAAATAAAAAAAAAATAACATAAGAGTTAAGAGTTAGTACAGCTGTGGAAAAAAAAGTACCC
This sequence comes from Hylyphantes graminicola, assembly GCA_023701765.1. Taxonomy (NCBI): domain Eukaryota; kingdom Metazoa; phylum Arthropoda; class Arachnida; order Araneae; family Linyphiidae; genus Hylyphantes; species Hylyphantes graminicola. The sequence goes on from CM043112.1 coordinate 26,205,991, forward strand.
ACTAGTGATTATTTCGGCTGTTAGATATCCTAAGTAATCGAACCTTTTTGACTTTATGAAAATATAATATTCTGAGTTAATCGCATGACACAAAATTTGCAAAAGGGGCCGTCTTCAAATTAAAAATGTTACTAACTTTAAAATTTCCAATAGCAACACCCATATTTAATAACCTAGAAATGTTAAGAACCCTCGAAAACCCCTAAATCTAAGTTTTTGTTACATTCGGATGAGTATTTGACGAATTATTTAATCGAATCTCTTGATATCCTTTGGGGGACCATTTCTAAGATGACAAGCGTGTCTATGGGTTCATCTGAGGGGAAGAGCAAAGTATTGAAATATACGGTAGAATATGTTGAGGAGCCCTGCAATGGATGAAATTTAATTTTGATTCAGTTTATTTTTTCCCTTTTAGCAAGTTTATTTCAACTGTATAGTAAAAATAAAATGTTATTAATTACGTTACTTATTCCAAATACAGATAATAAGAGTTAAAAAAATTTATTTAAAATCAAATTAAATATATTTTACAATTGCCTAACATTTTCAAAAATATATGAAAAAATATATACATATATTGTAAACTGAGATAAGAGGATGATGTAGAAAAAAATTATGTGACTGTACTAAAGGATTTTAGTGCAAAAAATCAGGTTTTAAGGATATTTTATTTTTTTTTAACTATCGTCCAATGTTTTTAAAAATCTGAAAAAAATATATATTGTAGATTGATGTTAGAGAAACATGTAGAGACAAAAATTTAAGGTGTGAATAACGATTTTGGCATAAAAAAAATTTTTTGAAAAAAAAAATCGCATTTTTTACAATGATCCCTCGATCAGATTTATGAGCGGATTTTTCTGAGAATACTACTCAATGATATCTAAAAACTTATGAGCAGTTTTTTGGATATTATCAAATAGATTCAGAGAAAATTCAATTTAAAAATAAAAAAACTTTTATTTTTTACTCAAAAACGCGTCCTATTTTAGAGCTGAAACTTGGCTGAGAAGTTGTCCATACTATGAGGTATATTCAGAAAAAAAATTAGCCCGATTGGAGTGGGGGCATTTTTCACCGTCTTATCTGGCGAGGGCCTTTTTTTTCAGTAATTTCGAATTAAAATTGAGTTGAGAATTTAGGTATAAGTCTTTGTTTGTATATATTTGTACAATATAAAGTCATTTTCTAGGTCATTTTTTCAATTTTGACCTCCAAATTTGCCACGCAAGCCTAATCACTATGTGTTCAAATAGCTTTATGTTTAACTAGCTGTTATACCCGACGTTGCACGGGTAGAGGTGAAAAAGTAATTTTATAGTCAATTTTACTATTTTTTTCTTTCATTTGAGTTACATAAGATATGAAGATTACCCAATAATTTTTTCCATTTAATTACCCATCTTGGATATAGTAATAATTAATATTAATTTCAAAAATACCTTTGATAAGAAGCTCAAATTAAAGAGAATACATATTTAAGTAAAAAAAAATAATCAGTAAGAATTAAAAAATAAGCTACTCCAGCAAACAGCAAACGATTTGCATTTTTTATAAGTTTATTTGCTTTTTAATACGCTTATGTTGCTGATACCGTTCGTTATTAAAGTACAAAATCCCGCTACTTATATTACATTAAAAAATTTAAAAAATGCAATAAAATTAACAGATAATGTCGTAGTAATTTTCCGAATAAAAACATTTTAGCTCCTTTGGCGTGTTTGAAAAATTTGGCGAGGAAAATATATAGCTACCATTACTCCCATTCAGCTCTGGCGCAAAGACCATCGCACAACCAACCAGAGCTATTAAAAAAAATGCTCTTTTGCACGTTCTTTGTAATAATTTGGCGAGTTTGGCAAAGTAATTGGCGAAAAAAGGAAGACATGAAATCCTAATATACATCTGTAGTGCAACGGTCTCTAAAAAACCAACATAGCTCAGTAAAAGCTTAACTATGCTTTTAAAAAGTTCATAATTAAAATCATATTTACACAATAAAATAATAGAATGGAGACTGGTAGGATTACGTAACTTGAAACATATCCAACTATTTTTTCAAATTATTAATTTTGTTTCTGAAGGCAATGAACAAATATTAAATAAATTAAACATTTTCGATTTCAATTGTTTTCTAAAAAGTTTTATTTAAATATTTCTGCCTGATGGCATCACGAAAGAGAAAAAATGATCGGATTTGAGCGAAAGTGGTGTATTTTTTCCCTTAAAACGTTCGAAAACGCTAGAAGGAATGGTCCGATTCGAAAAATTCTTAGCCTATGTTTGTTCTGGAGATGAGATGAATTTTTGTGCCAAATTTCGTGACGATCTGTTGCGTGGTTATTAAGTTTTTGCGTCCTATACAGACAAACACACAAACAGAAGTCGCCTTTTATGTATATAGATATCACTTATTTTAGTTTTGGCTAAAGTTTCAAAAATAATAAGATTTGTTTTATATTAAATAAAACTTATAGAATTACATGTAAAAAAATTATACTTATATATTGAGTAGTTCAAAAATTACATGAAAGATCAAACTATACTTTGTAGCACCTCATTTGCACATTTTTAAGACTCCTATGACCCCTTAACCAAGTTCAATTCGAGATTTGTTTGCGCTGTGGCGGACCATCTGCTTTACTGTTTGCGCTCTCTGTGTATATTTTGCGTTAGGCACATGTGCAATTGTGCATTGATGCGGATGCTCGTGTAGATGATAGGCTGTTGTGATTTAATATAGTATTGGAGGGGTTGAAAGTGGTTTATGTTGGTTTAATTTGAATTTAGTAATGGGGGGGGGGGGTGTTTTAATTAAAATATTCAGATTTAGCCGTAGATGCGGGGTCAATCGGAACAACCAATAAAAACTGAATAAGAAAAAAAAATAAGACCGAATTAGTCAAAAAAATCCCCCCCCCCAAAAAAATGGATTTTTTTTTAAAGTTTAAAGTTGAAATGCATTCCAATTCATCTTGTTTTACGCCATTTAATAAATAAACGTAAATAGTGCAGAGTAACTAAAAAGTATACGGAAACTGAGTGTCTGTAAGTAAGAGAATTGAAGTTTGATTTAGAGTTTATTGTATCAGAAAAAAGCATCATATACTTTTTATTATATTTTTTTGTGGTTATCAAGAAAATATTCAAGAACTCGTTAGAATGGAGTAATAGAAAAATAAATTAAATTAAAAGTATTTTCTGCTTCTTGAAATCCCTACCATAGCATTACATTAACTATTTAATTTACATTTAGTGATGCATTATGAATATCAGATAAAATAACATATTTTTTTATTAATTTCTTTTTTATGATCACAAAGAAAATATCAAAAAACCTACCATGTTAAACAGCCGAAAACTACTAGAAATTAAACGTATTGATGCTCATAGAAACCACAACTATAGCGATTTGAACTTAGTACAATGTGGTTGAAACTCGAATTTATGCTATAAATAGGCAATACTGAGGGGTAATTCCACGGCAGAAGAGACCAGGACTGCAAAAAAAAAATAATTTTTCCCACAATTGTATCTTTTATATTTGCTTTAGAAAGGTTTGAATTTTATTTTTTTTTGTATCATCAACTATTGTTGTTTCGTCTTTGGCAACACAGCGGCTTCAAAATGGCCGCTTTGTTTCGAAAACATGATCTCGTGTTTTTGCATCATTTTGAATCCTTGAATTTTCAGATAAGAAATACATTTTATCAGATTTTTTGGTAAAATTATTAAAATGCACTATCAAAACTATGTTAAAACCACTTTATTAATTGGCATTTATAACTAAAAGATATTTAATGAGAAGATAAAAATCTCCTTTTTGAATGTAGTGTCAGTCACGAAAAGATATAAAAGTTCCCATAACTTTTTAAAATAAGGCTTTACTTCAAAATTTTTACGATATTTTCTTACTATAGTAACCTCTGTGTAATTCCAGCCGTTTTAATTTTAAAATAAAAAACATTTTCTCTATTTATAACACATTTTAGATTTGTAGTATCAGTCACGATGTAGTGCTAGTCACAACTTCTTTTTGATCTAGATGTTTTAGATTAGCTAAATACTTGTAGATTTCTTATATTTTGATAATTTTGATTTAAGATGGCTATATCAACAGCTAAAAGAAAAAAAGAGCAAAGGGGGTGTTTTTAAGACGGGAAAAATTTTAAAAATTTAAAGGAAATGAAAGCAAAAGCCATTTTACGGACAACACTTCAATTAAACGTAATACACCTCTATTGCAATCCTCCAACCGATTGACAACCTTGTCTGGTAATTCTCTTCCAAAAGTCATGGTCATCTTTGAATTCAAACATGGTGAAGGACCAATTGATGGACTTCGAGATCGAGATACAGTGAGGAGGGGATAAAGGAAGTCACACTTTCTAAGAAATTTGACCCACATTTTGCTAAAGATTTTTTCACTTTGCATAAGAAATCTGCCCAAACATATAACTATTATACATTTCTGACAACTGTGTAAAGAGCAAAATAGGTAGATTAAATTATATATGCCCATTAAAGGAAGTTAAACCTTCCAATTCCTAGACACACAAAAATTGCTTCGTTTTTTGAAATTAAACAAATGCCTACTTAAAACAACTGCCAATGTTTCATTAAATCCCCCAAAATACTACACGGTTAATTAAACAAATTTAAATGTTGTAAAAAGAAATACCTCTCAACAAAATTTTGAAAATGAACGTGATGCTGGAAAAAGAGCTTTATTTCCTTTTGTAGTTAAATTATCGTTAAATATTTTGCGAGCAAATGTTAAGTAAAGTTGCTTATTCAATAAAACTGAAACATCTGCAATGGTCGGGGGTCTTTTTGCGTGGCCTGAGAGGGAAGGTTTTTCAGAAAATGCTATTGAAGAAAGAAGTAAGAAACTACCAGAAATCAACTTTAGGGGACGTTGTGTAACTTTGTCTAACTATATTTTTTACCATGTACGCAATTTTTAACTTACTATATTTAAAACTATTTACATATGTTATGTTATTATTGCCTAAATTTTCCATTTCTGTGTTACAATTCACATGATGAAGTGTGCCACAAGTTGAATGTAGTGTAAGTCACGCACAAAAGTGTTAATGAATTATTTCCTATGATATTTCAATACTTTTTTGCAATTAAATGATTTAGCTTTAAACCTTATAATTAAAATAAGCACAGGTAAAATGATGATTTACTGCATTTTGAAGAAAAAATTAGAGTTCAAGAAATTACCAGAAACCTACTTTAGAGGACATTGTGTAACTTTTTCTAACCATAATTTTACCATTTATGCAATTTTTAACACTCCTTTTTACAAAATTATTTACATATGTTGTGTTATTATTGCTTAAAATTCCATATCTGTGATACAATTCACAATGTAGTGTCAGTCACGAAATGAATGTAGTGTCAGTCACGCACAAAATCGTTAATAACTTATTTCCTATGGTATTTTAATGCTTTTTTGCAATTAATATATTTAGCCTGAAACCTTATACTTAAAATAAGCAGTGGTAGAATGCTAATTTACTGCGCAATCAGAAGAAATTAGAATTTTTCTGATAGCCAAAAATCTGCGAACTTTCGTGTAGTGTCAGTCACATCAGGACATTTTTATTATTTTTTAGTTAAATATTAAATTTTAAAAAAATTTAATGATTGCTAAAAATACTATATGCTCAGGGGTATACTGACATACAATATTTTTTTTTCACAAATAAAAAAATAATTATGAAATATGCAAACGAAATTGGTTAAATCGTTCTGATGTAGTGTCAGTCACGCGTGGAAATGCCCTGAGTGTGTTTATGATAGATAGATGGATTGTTTAGGTTTAATGTACTATTGGAGGTTATATCAAAGCTGGTGTGTATTGATGACGAGGGGTTTAAATTCAAATTAATTGCCTAAGAACTAATATTCAAAAAATATTTGTTTTGGAGTTACTTTTCTGTATCTTAAAAAAAACTTGTTGTATAGAGTAACTGAAGAGGTTAAATAACTTGTTTTTTAAAAACAATATATTTTTGGTTATAATTTAAGGTTAATTAATTGAGGTCATCAAATTGAAGATTTCAATAAAAGTTATTTTGAATTAATTCCAACATGCTGTAAAATAGGCTAATTTTCTACATGTCGTATTATATTCATGATATTATTTTGATTTAAATATAGATATGCATGACTTTGCTGATTGCGATGTTTTGGAAAAATTCTGTAACTTTGGATTATTGTACTAATGAACATACTCTAAATATAAATGGCTTGATTTAAAAATTATATGATTATGCCTCTTTATTTAAAACATACATGTTAATAACACACATCGAATAAAAATTCACCAAGAATAATCCCTCATAAGTTTTCCAAATGTAATGTAGTACACTAGATTAGTGTTACGCTTCTGAAAACCAGCGTTGTTTTGATGTATTGTCCATTCTTTGGATACCCACAATTTCAACAATGCCATCACAAAAATCATCGAAAAAGTCATAAAATGAAATGACACCATGAACTCTACCGATACAATATTTATTAGAATTCGATATACTTGCGGTTGAAATTTGAACACTTGGCTTTTATTTTCCCCAAAAAGGGACTTGTAACTTCCACCAGGTGTTAACAATTGTCCGAATACTTTCAAAGAACTTAAGTCTGGTAAGGTTGATGAGGGTACTTTGATGTTTGTGATTGCTGGAATTGCTGGAAGTTAATATCTTCGATATTTTGTTAAGCCAAGAAAGTTCCTTTAAAATGAGTTCCAGACTTCAAAATTGCCTGAAGGCGAAAGTATTGATCAGAGAAGTGTGAAATTGTGCGGATGGCGTGGTGATTGGGATCGGAATTAGTTAGGTGGAAAATAATGTGGGATAAGTAAAGAATGAGGATTGAAGTTGGGAAAAATTCATTATGGAGTGTTATCATTGATAAGTTTAAAACGAAGATGTTGAATATGAATGACATTTTCTCCTTTGACTGTACTTAAAAAACTTAAACATCATTTTGAGCATGCATTCCTTGTTTTTAATCATACCTTACCACTAATAAATATTTTAATATATATTAGATGATTGAAAGTGAAATTATTTTTTTAATAACAAATCTATTTTAAAATTGGTGACTCCCTGATAAAACTACGGGTGTGTAACACTGCTCGTCTTTCAATTGAAGAGCTTAGTGGAAGAACGTGCCAAGTGATTTTTTTAAAGATTTTTGTGTCAATGAACATATTTCTAATTTCTTTAACGATAACAAGTTTAACCTTTTTCATAAACTTTAAGTTTGGCATAGATTTTAGGATTTCAAAGTTCCATTTTTAGGAGATTTAAATGCAAACTAAAAACTTTAATGGCTCATTTTCTCGTTTGCACCTTTTTGTCACTTAGCACGTTCTTCCACTACTAAGCTCTTCAATTACCGCACGATGCAAACCTGAATCGATGCACCACCTGAATCGATACCGCTCAATCAATGCACCATTACAAGTTAATTATATAACGTACAAGATAATTTCACTGACTTAAATTTTACTCTGAGACGTTGTAACAACGTCAACAGTTTGTGATTAGCCACGACACTATTTTACTCAAAAGAATATACAGGGTGGTTATAAAATAACGCTCCCTATTCGGAGTGGTCTGTAGCTTGAATGAATAATCTAAATGAATCAAAAATTGAGACACTTGCTATTCAAGAAGGGGGAAAAAGAATGGAATCATAAAAAAGACAGAATCCTAAAGAATAATCATAAAAAGAATAATCATAAAAAACAAACTCGTCTTTTGACCAGAATCTAAATTACGAGGCGTCGTCAATTATGGCCAATTACGGCCAACACAGCTAAATACACCTCGTAATTTAGAACCCTGGTCAAGAGACGAGTTTCCTTATTACGAAAAAGAATGGAATTATAGCACACAAACTCGTCTCTCGACCAAGGTTATAATTACGATGAGTAGCCAATTATGGCTAATAACGGCCAACACATCCAATTACGCCTCGTAATTTTGAACCCTGGTCAAGAGACGAGTTTGTTTTTTATGATTCCATTCTTTTCCCCCCTTCTTGATTAGTAAGTGTCTCAAAGTTTTTTGCATTTGGATTATTCATTCAAGCTACAGACCACTCCGAATAGGGAGCGTTATTTTATAACCACCCTGTACATTGGCACATTCTTGATTCTCCAATACAAAATGGCGTGCGTTCTCTTCTTTAAAAGAATTTCTTGTTGCAGTCTTTGTACTGTAGTGAATTAAGGACCCCTAAACATGTGACAGATTTTCGCTCTTGTAAATTTTCTGAATGGTGCAAACGATATTCGAGAAAATAACTGTGACAAACTTCCCACTTCTTCATCATTTCGACAAAAGAATTTGTTCCCTCGGATTGGCAACACGATGTTCTTTTTTGCATAAAATGTCGTCTGCTTTTTATTTTGTTGATGCCAACTTTCAGCAATAAATTCAGGGAGTGTATCCGACGGGGATTTGGATAGAAAACGGATTGAGTTGTGTCAAACCGATAAGAATATATTCTATTCTAGTTCTTTTCTAGAGGGAATACTTTTTGAACAGGATCGAAAAAATGTACAAAATATAGATAATGGAATATTTTTTATGCAGTCAGTGGGACAGTTTTGTCTCATCATTCCCAAATGGAATTGGAATAGAAATATATGTGTAGTGAATTTAATTATCTGTCTGAATATTAGGACGTTTTTATATAAAGTCCTGAAATTTTAATACTGCTCTAATGGAGTTGTTTCAATCAAATACAATTTTT